>PVKS010000438.1:60272-157523 GCA_004027875.1 Aplodontia rufa
CATTGCAGCACAATTTACCATTGCTAGGCTATGGAAACAACCCCGGTGTCCCTCACAGGAAGAATGGATCCAAAAACTGTGGTACATTTATACCATGGAATATTACACAGCAATTAGAAACAATGACCTTGCAGCCTTCGAGGGTAAATGGATGGTTATGGAAGAGATCATGATGAGTAAAATCAGCTTAACCCAGAGAACTAAGGGTTGATTGTCTCCACTCATCTGTGGAGGTGGGGTCTAGACCCTGGACAGTGAGAAAGCTGGTCTAGAAACATGAGTTAAATTCAGATAAGATGTAATGCTTTACAATCTAATACTATTTTTAGAGTTATAAGGGGAAGGGAGGGTAATTGGGGGGGCACTCCTGGGGGTAATTGCAATGTCCAGAAACTATACACATTTTATATTATTTTGTTAAAATCTTGTAAGGTTGCTCAAAAAAAAAAAACCAATAAAAAAAAATAAAGTAGGGCTCCTTGAAATTATCCTAACAATGCATAAGCTCATTTCAACCCCATTATGTAAACTGGCCAGGTGTAGTAACTAAAGAATCATTCTCGTACTGTTCAACCTGGTATACAAGGTCTTTGGGAGAGTACAGGATGAAATATAAGGGAGTGGGCTCAGCACTTTGTTCACGTGGGTGAGGACATGGGTTCAAACAATGAAGTGTTGGAGCAAAGAAAGCCACATGAAAACTAAAATTGATTCTCTCTAGAGACAAAGCATTTGTTTGCTTTTCCCTCTCCCAACCAAGGGACAATTAATAAGTGTTACAGTGATGAAAAGCTGACAGTGCATTTTACACTAATAATAGTCAAGCTTCAGTCCTTGGTTGGCCAACTCCATTGCTCTGGGTCCAAGTTGGCACAAGAAAGCTACTCAGCTCAGGACTGGCAGGAAGCAGAGCATGTGCAAGGAGCCAGGATCAAGATATAATCCCAAAGCACACCTCACCTGTCCATAATTCCTACTCAGTCCTTTGAATTTATTCATCCATTTGATGGATGAATCCCCTGATAAGTTTATAATTCTTACAGTATTTTGGAGGACACTTCATATCCCAACCATGATCAACTAAAAGATCAGTTTGTGTACAAGGGCTTATAATTAAGGGAGGCAAAGTCATGTGATGGTATGCCTACAGGGGATACCTGAAATAAAATTTATTTAATACTACTTTGAATTTTTCCAAGCCTCATCAACTCAAAGTACCTTTTTGCCAACCTGGTGGAGCAAGATGGTGGTTGAATAAAATCATCTTCTATCCATAGACACACCAAGTTGGGCATTCACCACTAAACTGCCTTCATAAGAACTAAGGTAATCAGAGGAGAGAAGTGGCTGCTTTTAGTTGATGAAAAGGCACATTGAAGAAGACACCACAGAAAGAGTTGCTGGTGGTTCCTCTCTCAAACCTAAGCATTGTCATATCCTGACAACACTGGGGTAGGTCCAACATCTACACACCATCAGACGCTGCAGTCCCCATGCAGCTTTGAGACGCAGGTATAACCCAGCTTTAGCATCAGCATTGGGCAACACACCTGTAACCAAGCCAGTGTTTACAGAGCTCTAATACTTCCATGATAGCAGGAAGAAACCTATACTACAGAGGGAAGGCTCGTGTTTTGATCTGCATTACTGCCAGGTATGGTGTGTACCCGAGAGTGCAGGTCCTTGAAACAGAATCAAAGAATCAAGCACAACTCAGAATCAGCTAAGTAGCCAAGGGACTGCATTCACTACTAATAGACAGCATGATGAGATACACGATGGCATTTTTGGGAGTAGGACCAGGTAATAAGCAGAAGACTGCACTGGAACTTAAGCTGGGGCAGTGAAATATGTTATGGTCAGATTTTAATGATTCCTATCCCAAAGTTTACCTGGATATCCAGCCTCTGGAATAACTCCATGTACCAGAAGACAATACACAGCCCCAGTCTATCAGGCTTCTATCCCAACTAGCATCACTATGGTTGGTTGCAGCAATCTTACCAAAGTGGGCCTTGAACAAACCCCCAGTGTTGTGCTGGTCTTCACAGACTGTGTGCTCAGGGACCTATACAGCATAGTGGGCACAGGTGTGATACTGGTGCCTAGGTCTGGTAGCTCCATGGTGAAACTTCCCAGAGCTACGCAGAATGCTGCAGTTCCCACCACACGTTAGTGTGGACACGGCATCTTAGCCTAACATGGAACTAGGGAAACTTTTGTGGAGATGGATTTCTCTCTAGTCCTGAAACACTGACAATACATGAACAGAAAACTCCCATCAAATCTGGACCTAGATCCCAGCCAGTGCTGAGATGGGCTCAGAAAAAAGAACACAAACCATCCTGCTTTGAATTCGTGAAGAGATAAGCTACACAGATTAAATAGATCAAAATAAATACCCAATCCTTCAATGCCTAGATGATGTTATATGCCAAGGTGCATCAAGAGCTTTTAAGGAAATCATGACTGCCTTTACTTCTTAAGATGCCAGAATCTGACCAGGCAGTAATCAGTATGGGAGAGTGCTCAGAAATTAAAATACCTGCTTTAAGGAAACTCAGTGGGCTCAAAAACATTTCACTACAGCAGTTTAAAGAGTTGGAAGTAATTTTAAAAAAATCAAATTTGTGAGGTAAAAATAAACTCATTAAAACTGGTAGATAACAAAGAATTAGTCTGAAAATGCAGTGGGAAGAGGAAAAGATGAATAAACGCTTATGGGAACTTATAAGGTTGGGGGTTCCAGAAAGACTAGGAAGTGTATTTAAAGAAATAACAGAAAACTTCCCAAACCAAGAGGGTTACAAATATTCAGAAAAAGGAAGGTCATAGGCCACTGGACAAGTCTATCTCACTCAGAGGACATAAACATCTAGGAGAGTCCCAGTTTTTGTGAGCGCTGCCTTCTCAGCAGAAACCTTACAAGCCAGGGAGTATGTAAAGAGACTGTCACAGTATTCAAGGGGAAAAACTGTCAACCGACACTACTGTACAAAATAAAGCTATCCTTTAGAAATAAACAGGGGTAAAGATATTTCCAAACAGAATCTGAGATAATTTATCTCTACCTGTTCAACAAAAAATGTTAAAAGTTTTCCAAACTGAAAGACACCAGTCAGTAAGAAGAAAACAGGAATGTATAGAAATCATTGGTAAGAATATAAAAATTCAGAATGCTCTAGGAGTGCTATATAAGCCATTCTTTAGCTTGAAAAATAAAACGTCAAAACTGTTAAGCAGTACAAAAAGATGGAAAATGGGATATCTAAAATTCAAAACGTGGGAAGGAACGGAGAGCAAGGACAATTTTAGCATATTTTCTCTTGATCTTGGGTTTTTGTTAAGTTGCTACCATTTCAAAATTTTAAGTCTCATGGTAGCCACAAACAAAAAATAGGAACAAAGACACTAATAATCACTTAACCACAAAGGTGAGAAGGCAAATTACATCACGGTGGCAGTGCTGCTTCACTGATCGCCAATGAACTAAATCCTCCAATTGAAAGTAGCTAGGTGGGGTAGCGCACACCTGTGCGCCCAGCTCCTCTGGACGCTGAGGCAGGAGGAGCTCAAGGTTGAGGCAAGCTGGGCAACTTAGACCCTGTCTCAACATACAATTTTTTTATAAAGGGGCGGTAAGTACGGGTGGAACGGTTCCTCAGTGGTTACAGCACTTGCTCTACATGTGCGAGGACCCAGGTTCGATCCCAAACATCACATACGCAGCTAAATGTCAAAGAAATGAAAATCAGATGAAAAAAAGAGTTCATTCTCTTAAAAAAAAAAAAAAGTACCTGCTGTGTGCTTGAGTGATAGTTCAGTGATTCCCTAGTATGCACAAGATCCTGGGTTCAATCCCAAGAACTGCAAAACAACAACAGTAAATGAGTGGATGATAAAACACGACCCAGCTGTTACTTACAAAACCTCACTTTGCCTCCAAGAACACAAAGATTGAAAGCAAAGGCGTGGGGCGAAATAGTCCCTGGGAAAGGAATCCAAAAGATGATTGGCCACACACAAAACAGACTTTAAATCCAAGGCAGTAGAAAAGGACAAAGAAGATCATCCTATGATAAAGAGGTCATTCAGAAAGCAGAAGTAAGTATAAATATATGAATTCAATATCAGAGCACACAAATACATAAAGCAAATATTACATTTATTACAATGCAATATTTAGACTTATGATAATGTATTATTTGCTTTATATACATTATTGGATTGTACAATAGTAGCAGGCGGCTCCTAACTCTCCTTTCAGTGATGGATAAGATCATCTAGACCAAATATCAGCAGTTAAATCACACCCTAGAACAAATGCCCTGACAGACACCTGTAGACCATTCTATCCAATAGCTGCCAAATATACGTTTTTCTTGTCAACACATGGAACATTCTCCAGGACTGATAGGCTGCAAAACATGTTCTCATCAAATTTTAAAAAATTGAAATCATGGGGCTGGAACAATGGCTTGGCAGTTACGGAGCGTGTCTTGCATGCCCAAGTCTGTGGGTTCAAACCACAGTGCCATGTACACAACAAAGTGTAGGAACAACGAAAGCCATATGAAAAACTAAAAAATAAAATAGATTCTCTCTTGAAATCTTAAGTAACTCTTCTCACTACAATGTAATAAAGTTGGAAGTCATTAACTAAAAAAAAACCTTGGAAACTATAGCAATACATGGAAATCAAACAACTTAAAACCAGTGGATCAAGGATAAAATCAGGAAGGAAATTTAAAAGTTTCTTAAAATAAATGAAAACAAACACACAAGATACTAGAACCTGTGGTATACGGAAAAGCAGTACAAAGAGAATATTATAGCCAGCAATCAAAAAAGTAGCAATATGTCAATTGGCTTTGTTTCAAGAGGCTCGAAAAATAAGAACAAAACAAGCCCAACATTAGCAGCAGGAATAATAAGAGCACTAATAAATGGAAACCAAATCACACGCACCAAAATAGAGAAAATGAGATGACTAGTAAACACAGACTTAAAAAGCAGACGTTACAACACACACCAGAAAAATAAGGACCGTTAGAAGTGATGAACTATATGCTAAATTGATAATGGAACCCGTGAAAGAAACAATTGTAAGCAAACAGATCTAATCTGTAATTTAAAAAGCCTCCCATCTAAGGAAAGCCGAGCTCTAAATGGCTTCACTGTGGGGCTGGAGCGGTGGCTCAGCGGTTACGGCGCTTGCCCGGCATGCGCAGGTACGCGGGTTCAAACCCCAGCACCCACGTACGCAACTAAGTGTCGGAGCAACGAAAGCCATGTGAAAAACTCAATAAAAATTGATTCTTTCTCTGTCTCTCTCTCTCACTCACTGTCCTTCTCTCTTTAAAAAAAAAAAATAATAATAATAATAAATAAATAAATGGCTTCACTGTTAAATTCTACAAAACATTTAAGGAACACCTAATACCAATTCACCTTGAGATATTCTAAAAAAAATAGAAGAGGAAAGAATCCTTCCAGACACAATCTATGAGACCAGCATTACCCCAATGCCAAAGTAAGCTGAAGATAAAAGAAAAAAAAACCACAGACCAATAAACATAGATGCAAAAATCCCCAAAATCTAGCAAACTGAAATCAGTAGCATATTAAAGAGATTATTCACCATGATCAAGTGGAATAAAGAGGGAAAAAAGGAGGGTCCAACATGTGCATATCCATGAATGTGATATACCACATCAAAGGAATCAAGAATGAAAACCGTATGGTCATCTCAATAGGTGCAGGAAGGCATTGGATAAAATTCAATATAAAGAATATTTAGCATGAAAGCATGCTAAAAATGCTGAACAAATTAGGTATGGAAGGAGTATACTGCAACAAAATAAGGACTCATTTATAATAAGCCAAATGCTAACATTATATTGAATGGGGAATCACTGAAAACTTCCCATGTAAGATCTGGAACAAGACAATAATGCTCATTTCCATCACTTTCATTCAATATAATTTTGGAAGCCCAAGCTAGAGCACTCAAGAGGAAGAAAGGAAGAGTATCCAATTGGAAAAGAAGTCAAATTGTTAGTGTTTAGAGATGACATGATTTAATAATACAGAAAACCCCAAACACATACCCAAAAGCTATTAGAACTATCAAATTCAGCAGAAATTCAGTATACAAAATCAACTTTAAAAAATCAGTAAGTAGCATTGCTGTATGCCCACAATAACTAAAAATCAAACAAACAAAAATCTAGGAATAATTTTAATCAAATAGATTAATGATATCTACAGTTAAATTTTTGAAAACATTAATGAAAGAAATTAAAGAGGGCACCAAAAGTGAAAAGATGTCCTGTGTTCATGGATTAGAAGTAACAACATCATTAAAATGTCCATACTACACTAAGTGATCTGTAGATTCAATTTAATCGCTATCAAAATACCAATAATGATGATCTTCACAGAAATAGAAGACAATTCTGACAGTTATAAGGAAACAATAAAACTCCCAAAAAACAAACTATATTGAGCAAAAGGAACAAAGCAGGAGGTACTATATTACCACCGATTTCAAAACACACAACACTGTTGTAAATCAAAAGAGCATGGTTTGGGCATAAAAACGAACTTATAGACCAAGGACATAGGCTATGGTGCCTAGAAGTAAGGTTTCATACCTTCACAGTGAACTGATTTTTTACATTTGTGCTATGAAATGCATTAGACAAAAAGTCTTTTAATGGTTCTGGGAAAATTGGATATCCACATTCAGAAGAAAACTATCCCCTTGTCACCAGTTACAAAAATCAACGGAAAATGTACCAGCAGAGTGAAGATAAAACCTGCAGAATAAGTGAAGATCTTTGCAGATTATAGATCTGACAAGGGGTTGATATCTACAGTATACAAGGTACTCCAGAAACTCAATAGCAAATCTGATTAAAAGTGGGCAATGGATACAAATGGACATTTCTCAAAAGATGACACACAAATGACCAACAGGCACATGAAAAATGTGCAATATCAATGATAAAGGAAAATGAAGGGGCTGGAGCGGTGGCTCAGCGGTTTCGGTGCTTGCCTGGCAAGCACAAGGACCTGGGTTCAAACCCCAGCATCACGTACACAACTATGTGTTGGAGTAACGAAGGCCATGTGAAAAACTAAATAAAGTTGTTTCTCTCTTTCTCTGTCTCTCTCACTGTCCCTCTCTCTTTAAAAAAAAAAAAAAAAAGGAAAATGAAAATCAAAACCACAATGAGATATCACTTGACCCCAAATAGGAATGAATATTATCAAAAGGATAACAAGTGTGCTCAACAGGGTGTGGAGAAAAGAAAACCCCTGCACAGCATTGGTGTGAATATAAATTGCACACTATTCACAATAGGTAAGAAATGGCACAACTTATCCATCAACTGATGAAAATGTGATGTATAGACACAACAGAACACTGTTCAGCCACAAAAAAAGGATGAAATTCTCTCATTTGTGATAACATGTATGGAACTGGAGATCTTTATAGCAAGTGAAATAAGCAATGCACAGAAAGACATACCACATGATTTCACTCGTGGAATCTGGAAAAGTTGATCTCAGAGAAATTTAGAGTAATGGTGGTAGAGACTGGGCACTAAGGGTATAAAGGGGATTGGAAATATTAATTTAGTTTTCAACCATTTGAGAGGATTAAGAAGTTCTAGTGTGTTGCACAATAAGGTGGCTACAGAAAATGCTTCAGAAAGAAAAGAATTTGAAAGTTTTCACCATAAAAATAATATTTATGGAGATAAAAATGCTAAGAATGATTTAATCAGTAAAAATGTATATATGTGATGTATACATGTATTGAAATGTAACATGGGACCCCATACATGATATTTTAATTTTTATGTATCAGTTAAATAACTAAGATAGCAAGATATATAAGCAGTTGACCACCTGACCAATTCTGGGTTTCCTAAGTAAGCTCTGTGGGTCAATGGAATCAGTTATTAAAACATGTGTGCTCAAATAGTCATTTTTCTAAGACAAGTAATTTCAAAGTTTACTCAGTATGGCTGCATAGGTTCTGCTGGGATGTTAACATGCCCAAGGCTCAGAATCTTTAAATGTTATTATGCTCTGGATATGAAGCGTCTCCAAAAGATTCACACATTGAAGGCTTGGTCCCCGGTATAGCAATGTTCTGAGGTAGAGCTTTTGGTAAGTGATTGAATTATGAGGGTTTTGTCCATCAGTGGATTAAATAATTGATAGCTGAATGGATTGCTGGGAGGCAGGTGGAACACTGTTGGAGGAAGTAAATCACTAGGGGCATGTGTCTGGGGACTATATCTTGTCCCT
This sequence comes from Aplodontia rufa, assembly GCA_004027875.1. Taxonomy (NCBI): domain Eukaryota; kingdom Metazoa; phylum Chordata; class Mammalia; order Rodentia; family Aplodontiidae; genus Aplodontia; species Aplodontia rufa. The sequence goes on from PVKS010000438.1 coordinate 68,598, forward strand.
GGCCCCTTCCTCTTTACTTCCAGGCCACTATGAGCTGAACAGCTTTCTGTTATGATGCTGTTCCACCATGACACACTGCCTCACCTCAGGTCCAAGGCAGTAGAATCAGCTAACTGTGGACTGAAACCTCTGAAACTGAGCCAAAATAAAAATTTTCCTCCTTTAAGTTGTTCTTCTCAGGTGTTGTCACACCTGAGAAAAAGCTAACATAGATGCCTTCAAAATTACATGTGAATAAAGAATTGTTTTTATAAACTTATTTTTAAGAGTCATGATTTTGACTAAGGCATCTGTTGTGATACAGAGTTAAAACAATGAAGGCCTGAGAATTATCTTATCCCAAATTCAAGGTAGGTCTCAGCTGAATGCCAAGTAAGATAGGGGTAACCACAAGGCAAGTTCCTTCTGCAGAAGTCAGCGAAGCTTCCATGAAGCACCAGGTTTAGCATTGGAATTACCCACTATGGCCTAAGTATTGAGAGGTGTGTTTAAACCAAGTCATGTGCTATTTTATGACATCTAATTTACATTTTGTTTTTGAAATTTCAAACCTAATGGAATATTGAGATATCGGGTTTTTGCAAAATTAGAATTTGTTTTATTTATTTTATTTAAAATTAAATGTTTGCGTAAGTATTATCTGGCTTCTCGGGTGAGTAAAGAGTAAGCTGCATTGTTGATTTCCTCCCTAGATTCCTTCTTCCCTCTTGCCTCCCTCTCTTACATATCTATGGTTCGCCTAGATTGTGTGTTGCTTTGACTTTGGTGAGTCTAGTGCATGCACTTGACTATCTTTCACCTAAGCCTGATTTTTGTTCTAGCTTCCACAAATGAGGAAAAACATTTGACCTTTGAGTCTCTGGGTTTGGCTAATTTCACCCAGGATAATTTCTTCCATTGCCTTCCATTTACCCTCAAAGGTTACAATACTGTTGTTTCTAATGGCCGAGTAGAACTCCATTGTGTGTGTGTTTGTGTGCATGCACGTGCACATGCGCGTATATATCACAGCTTTCAGATCCATTCATCCAGTGAAGGGCACCTGGATTAATTGCATAATTTAGCGATTGTAAATTGAGCTGCTATGAACATTGATTTTGCTGTGTCACTGTAATGTGCTGATTCTATCTCTTCTGAGAAAATACCCATAAGAGATAGCTGGATCATAAAGTAGAGCTATCCCTAATTTTTTTGAGGAGTCTCCACACTGCTTTCCAGAGCAGCTCTCAGTCTGCAGTTCCACCAACAGTGTGCTAGTGTACCTATCTCTCCACAATCCCTCCAGCATATTTACTTTGTTCTCACTGAATATGTTGATTCACAGAACAGATAGCTCCTCTAATCCTAGAAAATGTGCCAGATGTATAATCTGAACTCAGACAACTCAGAAACTTACCATCAGGTCCTGTAGTATTTTCTGTGTCGCTGGATCCTTGACTTTTCACAGACTCTGTAGGTGTATCCTCGCCTTGAGCTGAAGGAGGGGAAGAAGACAGTCCCTGATTAATCGAGAATTGTAAGAGCCTGCCTGCCAATTGTTCTGTCACCCTCCACCGCTCTCTTAAACTTAAAAATACTCTTGGGATTCAACTGCTTTTACAGAGAAGGTTAAAGGAAGAAATAGTGAGTTGAGTTGATGGAACACTTTAGAGCTGTCGTCTAAGTTCCCCTTAATTTGTGAGATAATCATATATATACACAGAATTTCTCAAATTAGAAATCTGGCAGCATAAAAGAAAAATGTGGTTTAATAAGCACAATGTACAATTTAAATTTAAGGAAATCTTGTGTGTGTGTGTGTGTATAGTTTAACCTTTGAAGAGGGGGAAAAAAAGAAGAAACTAGTTTGCCTTAGGCATGCCTGAAAGCTGAAAGATTCATTCTCTGGATGGTGAAGGATTTTCATTGTTGTTACTGTTTCAACCCAAAGGAATGACCTGTTGTTGCTCGCTAGGAGACCTTCCCTATCTCCTGTTTGCATTCTGGATTGCCCAGTGTCCAGGCAGAAACTGTGGTTGTTCTCTATCAATTTCAAAAGGTATGTCATCCATTTACTGTGCCAGATGCTATATCCATTCTTAAATGTAGTAGAAAGAGGATTGTTTTAATATTGTAAGAATTTTTCCAGATATTCAAAAGGACAATCATCTCTTATTTCTTGATTAGCAGTATCTATTATGTTTTCCCTACTTGAAGAACTAGGGAATTGGCAAATACAAATACAGGTAAAACCCTCGAAAACCTCTCATTTAACATTTTTATTATTTCTTTTAAACAGAAAATTAAATTCATTTTCATCATGTGAATACAATAGCAGAGATAATATTAAACTTGGTGTGCCTGATGGTGAAGATGAAATAAGGGTGGGGAAGATATAATTTAAAATCTTTTCAAAGGAAGAAGCATATTATGGAATGTGCATTCTTGGTAATGAATAACTTAAGCCGACAATCAAGAAGACTGACTTAGAAGTGACTGGGCTCCACCTAGCCCAATTGGATATCCAACTTCCTGGTTGTTAGGGAGATCAGAACTCGAAGACAAAAATGGAAGCAGAGTGGGAAAATATGAAGAAAATCATTTTAGATTTTGAGTTGCAAAATAAAAGGTGATTTAAGTGGAGATGCCAAACAGACTTTTACAGTGAATATAAGGAAAACTGTGAAGTGAACATGTAGGTCTTTGAGAGACATCGGTATAGAGTAGCATCCACGATATGAGATTAGGTAACTCATGAAAAATAATAACATGAAAAAGAAAATAAAGTCCTTCAAGGATTACATGAAAGTAACTGTCCATGAGTTTTTTTTTCAATTAGTCCCCGAGGATGAGGTTAGGAAAATGAAAACAAAACTTGAAACTTCCAGCTGGACTTATTAACTCTATATCATATCCTTCCTTATACTGCTGATTCCAGAAAGTATACCATATTTTTCAATGCTCATCAACACACCCTTTACACATAATTACAGGGAAACACATTGATAGTTTTCCTTCCAGCTTTAAAGCAATCTGGTAATGTATGACTCAAAACACAGAAGTGATAAGAAAAAAATGGGAATATTTGACATGATAAACAAAATAACCTTTTAGATGGAAAAATACCATAAGGAATATTTTTAGATTATAAAGATTAATCTTTGTACTTTATCAGAGACAAAGGGTTAATAATATCAACATAGTAGGAACTTCTAAAAATAGAAACAAATGAAAAAATGCGCAAGAGACTTGATAGGCAGTTCATAAAAGAACAGTGATTTGTAAACATGCAAAAAGATGATTCCCTTTGCTAATAATGAATGGAACGCACATTAGAATTACAGCAAGATTTCTACTGAAGGTTGATGGTCATAAAGCAGACTAACCCCCTTTCCATGAACAGCTATAAATGCCAAACAGATTATTAAATTACTTGAAGGCACCAGAGAGCCATGAATACAGAACATACTTGAAGTGCAAAGGGGTGAGCTGACCTTCTTCCTATGACAACAAACTGAAGAGAGCTTCCAGATGTTTTTGAGGTTGCGAGGAGGCAAAAGTAAGAGACCAGGGCCATGAAAAAATAGGTATTCTGTTAAGTACCTTAGGTCTCCAGAGGGTTATATCCCAGGGGCAAAGAGGGAACTCAAAATAGATTAGCTCTTTTAAAAAATAGTGAAGTCCAACTTTTAATAACAAAAAAATTCTTCTTGAATTATAGTTCTTTGCTCTATCCTGCTGCCTGTCAGAAGCAAAAATAAATCTTCTCTGGAAGATTAAAACTGCTCTTAGCCTCAAGTTATCCCTAAAGTTTTTCAAACAAAATATCTTGCATTCAATAAAAATATTAGCTGGCATTCCAGAAGTTCAAGAACAAATCACTGAAAACTTAGAGAAAAAAAAAAACATACACACACATCAGATATCCAGATTTTTAGACAAAACTAAATAAGATAATGTGTTTAAGAAATTGGATGCCAAATTGAAAAAATTTAATAGCAAAGAAATTTGTCATGAATTGTATCTCAGGGAAGTAGTCTTGTCTGATGACAATTCTGGAACTGAAAAAAAATAAGAATTTTATAGGTGAATTTGACAGCAAGTAGACACAATTCAAGAGGGGACTAGGGAACAAAGTTAGATCAGAAGAAAATATAAAGACTGAAGTACAGATATGTGTGATAAGAATTATCTTATGTATAATGGGGCAGAAGCAGTATTTTAAGAGAGAGTGCCAAAAATCAGTGGATGATATAACATCAGACCATAGTTTCCAGAGTGTCATAACACTAAGCAAAATTAATGCAAAACAAATCTCATTTGGGCAAATCACTGTAAAAATTGCTGAAAATCAAGGGTAAAACAAAACCTAGTGAAAAATACCCATTAACTTTAAAATAGCAACATAAGACTTATAGATAAGTTTGCAACAAAAATAATGGAATTCAGAGACAATAAAATGGAATATTTTAAGTACTAAAAGAAAATAACTTTAACCTAAAATTTTATATCCTCCCTGCACCAAAAAGGAAAACCACTGTTCAAATTTGAATTTGAAATAAAAAAAAAAATGAATTTTCAGAAAAAAAAATTATCAACACACCTACACTGAAGGAATAGTTTCCAATGTACTGAAAAATAAGTTCCAGATAGATTACAGAATTAATTTCAAACAGTAAAATGAACAAAGATATCATCATTAGGCAAACAATTCTTATACAGGACAAAGCACCAATCAGTGAGGAAAAACATTAGAAACTTGGAAAACAAAATTAGCAATGTCTATCAAAACACATCATTAAGAGGGTACAAAGGTCTCTTATACAGAATATCTCAAGTAGTATATAAAACAACATAAAAACAGTGCACCCAATTGAAAATAAGCAAGATATAGACAGGCACGTTAATAAAGAGGGTATCTTGGTTGTTCATTGATTTTTTTAAAATAACTTCTACCAAATCTCATAGCATGCAAAAGTCTTGTTTCTGGTTTTTTTTTTTTTAATACTAATGACTATAAATATCCTACCTCCTTCCTTCTCTGGTTAGATATGACATCAGAACTAATTAAAACCAAACATTGCTTTCTGTTTAAGAAATGAATACTATGAAGTAAAATTAATAGACCTAATTCTACTTAAACATGGCTTCCTTGACTTTCTTCTTTGGGTTGTTTTTGCTGAGATCCATAGGAATCTGTGGCTCAATGATTCAGGAAATCTTTCAATCAATGGGGAACCCTGGTGCCATTGGAGAAGCCCCTTTGGCAACATGGAGAACTATATAGAATAGGCAGGATGTCAGTTCATTACACGGTACTCCGTGAAAAGAGGATAAGAAATACTGTTACAGGCTACATAAGAGGAAGGACATAGTTAAACAAATCTAAAAGGCAAATCAGAAAACATGAAACTCTTAAAAATGTTTGCCCCCGTCTGTCCTTTTCACCTTATTATTTTACAATGGAGTATGCGAGAAGTTTCAGGTTTTGCCACTGTCCTGGAACATATAAACATGAGATGCAGTGGTAAATTTGAGACCTACAACAGAGAGAAGAGCAGAAGTCAAAATTGTAGCTCTACCTACTACTACATTCCTGAAGCAGGGGGAAACAGTGTCTATTACATATGCTTTCAATTCAAGGTGTGTGTGATAGGTATTATTTATTATATATCTTGAGTGTGCATGTTACATAAATATGCACATTGGCATGCTTATGTAAATTTGTATGTGCATATGTGTACATGTTTGCTTATATATGTTGTATATTTGAGAAAAGGGGAGAACAATAGACACTTATTATTCTGACATGCATGAGGAACTGGTATTATCCTAATAGCTACTCTCCTGCTGGGCAATGCAACTGAGTGCCCCACAGAAATGAGCCCATTTGGCATAGACAACAGAATCTGATCAAAACAAAAATTGCTTCTACGGCCTATTTATTTCAGTTTGCTCACCCTTCCCCCATTTTGATTGCTGCTGCTTGGAACACAAACACGAGGTACATTTCAGGGCTTCTAGCAGGAGATAAAAGATGCTAAAATAGAGCTCGGGACATTCAGTACTGTTTCCATTTTCAATTACCAATTGCAACTGTACTTCTCAAAGCTTTGATTATAATAACCTTTTGTAGGTCAGCGGCATTACACAAAAAGCAATAAATAAAGCAGGTCTCATCACAGAAGAAAAGATGCCAAGACGCATAATGCAGTTAATCAGATTTTAAAATATATAAACAGAGATACTGAAGGATCTCCAAGATGTTTTAAGATTTGTATTGATTGTAAACTCTGTATGACAAAAAGAATTACAAATAATTATTTCTTAGACTATGCTATTGGTGAAATGATGGGTACAGTGTTCAAGGCCTACTAATAAATTTCACCATTAATGTGATGGATTAGATAATTATTCAGAAGTGTTTGCTTCCAACCTGTCTCCCCCATGGCAGTCCACTTCACCGTCCGTTGGCATTGGGTTTGGCTATGAAATTTGCTTTGGTCAATTGAGATATTAGCAAAATCTAAATAGAAACTTGAAATGAATTTGTACAGTTGGATTTTGTCTCTTCTGTTCCTTTTACCCCAAGAAGAACATAATTTAAGGAGCATCTGGTCCAATGAAGATGAGACCAAGACTCAACTCACAAGCTTGATATTTCCCAGCCTAGTTGTAGTTGATCCTAATATCCATGAGCAAAGGAATAGAAGATTTTTCTTCTAAGCCCCTAAGATTAAAGATACTTGGTGTGCAGCATTATTGCAGTAATAGTTAACACACTTAAAATATTTTTAATGGGCGCAGCCCTCACATTGTTTATTTTGTCCCATATAAATGGTATTTATAAGTTAGGCATAAAGCATGCTCCTAATAAATATGCTAAACTCTTAGCATCTAAAATAGTTTACCAACCAACACATGGTTTTATGAAACTTTGAGAAATTGAATTGATGTACATTGAAGATCCATGAACAGGCTAAACCTTGTTGACTTTGTAATGGTACAAAATGAAAGAACACTGGTCTTAGAGCTTAGGACATCTGTCACATTCTTTTAACTCCCACACTCAAATGGAAGAATGTTCTTATTCCACATGCATAGATGCCAATTTAGAACTTAAGAAACTTTAGTTCTTTTTAATTTACTGATTGTTAGGGAAGATGAGCTCAAGTAGACGTTCCTTTACAATACATGCCAGGTTCACGATTTAGGTCTAGAATCCAAGGGCAGGTAAGTGAAAAGAGATGAACAACCAATTTCATGAGAAAGCACAGTGTTAGTGTGAACACAGGACCTGGGGAGGGTTTGAATTTCTGTGCTATAGTATGTTGTAATGATATAAACTGATCTGTATAATCAAGTCACCAACACTAAAATTATTTTAAAAAGTCATTCTTAAACTATATTGAATCTCAGAAAACATTATTCATTTCAGCATTATTTTCTTTCATTATTTCTTATCCATAATTAGCTTTTTTACATTCCACATGCAGAATAAGTATTAAAGATACAACGTCACATTCTTTTCTGGTTTTGAAATACCCTTTTGATTTATTCAAGCTAAATTAGTCTTTGTTAGGTTGAACTTGACCTAAGCAACACTATTTTGAAACATATCCTCTATCTTAGAATAAGAGTCACTCTGATTTGCCTGACCTTAAACCCTAGACATTACTCCATCATGCAAAGAAATCCCAAACATATTTTATCATCATACAAAGAAAGGAAATTGCTATCTGGGACTGGAATCCTAAAAACACCTGGTTTGACATGGAACAGTGACCACCTCAAAGAATAGAGGTGACTATCACAAGGAGCCTTCCCTGACAACCCCCTTCCAATGCTCTAACCACAAAAATTACTTCACTCTGTCCTGCCCCTATACCTACTCCAGGCTATAAGCTAAACATGGGTCTCAGCCTCCACTGGGTCCCCCTCTGCAGATCTGTCCTGAATAAGCCCATGTAACTGTTGAGCTGCCTCTCCTGTTTCCTTCATTCCTTTCTTTCCTTATCGTCTATTTTTAAAACTCAAGTTTCAGATATAAATTTCTTAGGGTATCTTTTTCTGTAAGTTTTTGGTAGGAAATCATCTGTAAATGCCAAGAATGGATTATTTTTCTGTTAAAAGCTAACATTTAAATTTGGTAATCACAGTCATTCAAAATAAGTCAGATGCTTTTAACCCACTGTCCTTCATTTCAAAGGCATTTCCAGTGTTTTACCTCTTGACTTACAGGGCGTCCAGATTCTTCATCTCCTCTCCTTTATCCTTTTTTTTAATTCTTCCATCCTGCATCCTTATTCTTTCCCTCCCAACCTTGCTCCTCTCGATCCCTCCCTTCCCTCTTTCTTTGCCAAATTTAAGATTTGTTATTATGGAGATCTTCATGTTTTATGTAGATTTAATTGAAATGTGTTATAATTTAATGTATTATATATTAAAGTTATTTTAAGAGAATTTTTTGTTTTTTCATCTGGTTTTTGTTTTCCCTCCACTTAGTTGTGTATGTGGTGCTGGGGATCAAACCTAGGTCCTCACACATGCCAGGCAAGCACTCTACCACTGAGCCACCTCTCTAGCCCAATTTGTACTAATTTTTTTAAAAAGCATGTATTTATTTCCAAACAGATACTTATACGGAACTTTAAATTTCTTACAAAAATACTAATGAACAGTGACCCTGAACAATATTCTCTATGTTACATTTTTTCCTATAAGCCTCAAGTTGGGGGGTGGAAGGGGAAGCACACAATCTAATCTTTCCCACTCTACTCTTCTCTCATGTCTTCTTTCATTTACATAAAACACTGATCATGTTATAGTTTCTTTGGTACAGTCTTTTCATATTCTACATAAACGGAATATATATACTTCATTATTTTACACCTTAATCTTAGTACATATCATTAAATATACACAGTAATTTCAATGCATATTTAAATTATATATTAAATGTACATGATAATGTAGATCACTATGCCATTGGATATCCCATGGATATATCATAATTTCTTTGAAAATATTGGTAGACCCCTGATGTGTTTCTACACTGTTGCTGTCACCAAAACCTGCAGTGAATATTCTTATATTTCAATCTTGGCAAAATTCTGTGAATGTTTAGCTAGGATAAATTCTTCACGGATTTCTAGATCTAATATATGTGCACCTTTGGTTTTCATAAATGTTGTAAAATTCTTCTGAAAAGGCAAGATTAATCTGGGGCCCCATTATCAGGGCATGGAAATGCTTTCCCCATAGTGTCCTCGCAGTGAGTATTCCCAAACATTCCAGGGAGAAGAAATAGATAAGCTCTTCTTGATAACCTTTTCCTTGGGTTATGTTTTCTTCCACAGGAGACTCTTCATCTTTTTATTTGATTGGTCAGTCACTTGTTTCCCTCCTGTACCCTCTCTTAAGGCTTCAGTGTGCTTGTTGGGTGGCGAGCTTGGCACCTGCATCTTACTTCCTTCTCTGTGTCTGTGCTGCTCCAAGGACTGCTTACAGGAAGCATCTGCTTTTGGAGGTTTCCTTGGGGAGGAGTAAAGTCTCCAAAGCACCTACTACATGGATTGTGTTGCATTTTCTAAAGGTGGAACATACCCCACACTCAACCCAGGTTCCCCTCACTTAGCACTATGGCCCAACATCTCTTGGGGAGCTCTTTAGGGGCATGGATAGTTTTTCAATGCAAAACAAGACTCAACTTTCCATGATAAAGACTCAGTCTGGAAACTTTTCTGTTCTCTTTTGCTCTTTTCTTTCTCAGCTTCTCAAAACCAGAAGGTGGTAAACTCTCTGCAGTCTCCTGGGGAGAGGGAATTGGGAGAGGGGACGCTTCTTCAAGCAAGGAGGACTCTAGGGCACCTCTGCTCCAGCCAGAGGTCTTGCTTTATGCATTTTCTCTTTTGCTTTCTATTTGGTGAAACTTCTGGGGAGTTTTTGTTTGTTTTAATTTTTTGAGTTTTTGCTAGAGACAATTAGTTCTAGGCATTTATTATTGGTCTGCCTCTCCTTTTCCATTTTCCTCCAGTAGGTGATATTGAAATGGAGAATTACAGCCAGGTTTTCCCATCTCTCTGGGGAAAGGAGGAATAAAAGGTGCTTATGGCTGACTTCATGCTCTTGTGGAAATTCCCCTGGGCCACTCTTCTGCTAGTTGGGGAAGGAAGTGGTAGCATGTGAGCTTATTCAGGATTATTTCTGAGCCTGCAAAGCTAGGAAATAGGTTGGGACAATACCAGGCTCATTTCTTTTGCATCTCTGGAAATTTCCTTTTTGTTTGCTGGTTTAACAGCCCTTTCTTTTGTTGGATAACTGGTTTTTGTTGATGTTTTCTTTTTACTTATCTGCTTTCATGTTGTTTGGGGTGAATGCAGTTTTGATATAAGCCCAGTGTCAGTTGGGCACTCTTCTTATTCCTAGTTATTGCTATGGGTGTTACATGTAGTTAGCCTCTGCTAGCAGTTGGTTTCAAGAATACCCCCCACACACACACACAAAAAAGATTATACCCAGGGCTATTACTATCACTGAGCTACATCCCCAGTTCCTTACCCCATCCCTGCCTTTTTTTTTTTTTTTTTTTTTTTTAAGAAAGAGGGTCAGTGAGAGAAAATATCAAGTTTATTTAGTTTTTCATGTAGGTATCATTGCTCTGACGCTTTGTTGTGTACGTGGTGCTGGGGTTCATGCATGTCTTCATGCATGCCAGGAAAAAGTCATAACCCCACTCCAGTTGCCCCTTCCCCAGCTCTTTTTTGAGATAGGGTCTTACTAAGTTTCCAGGGCTAGCCTTGACCTTGGGATCCTTTCCTCAGCCTCCGGAGTCAAGAATATGTTTTGAATGGTTTTTATGGATTGAATGTTTGTACCCCATCCCCAAATTCATATGTTGAAACCCCAATCTCCAATGTCATGGTACTTAGAGACAGGGCCTTTATGGAGATAAAGTTAAATGAGGCCATAAGGATAGGACCTTAATGTGATAGAGCTGTGCCATTATAAGAGGAAGGGAGACATCTTTCTCTGACTACACAGAAACTGACTACAAAACATAGCAGACCCTCACCAGAAAGCAAATCAAATAGCACTTTGAACTTGGTTTCCAACCTCCAGAAATTTACACAAGAAATTTCTTGTGTAAGCCAGTCAATCTATACTATTTGTGAGGGCAGCCCAAGCAGACCATTGATTTAAATTTAGTCCATGTTCTTTGGGACAAAGGTACAATGAAATTGTAAGCCATCTGTTATTCACTTATTTTCTCCCAAACATCCCCGTCTTAAATCTGCTACTTGACCACTGAACCTCTATCACTTGGACAAACACTACAAACACATCTGTGAATCCCTCTGCCCAGTCAGATGATTAAGCTGACACACTTGTGGAAAAAATTGGCATGTTTTCTACAAAGGATCCTCTCCATAGCAACACATGTATCCGTTGGGAATATTCCATCCTAACCTAAACCCAAAGCTATCCTTAGAAGATGAAAGAAAGGGATGGTGGAAGGAGGTGAGCAGGAGATCCCAATAGGAGGAAATTCTTTTACGCTTAATCAGACGATATGCTTCCCTATGGTCACTTTAGAGAACAGCTTAGAAAATATTCAGCTTTTGTCACAACAGCAACAGATTCTTCTCTACAGAAAAACCCAATATTGAGGGAGAAAGGAAAAAAAGTGCAGCTATTTTAGTGCCTATTAGGTGTTGAGATACAAAATGCATGAGGCATATTGCTGCCCTGTGGGGTTCATCAGCTGGCCAAGACAGAGAGGATGTCATCAGCCACCCACAAAGCCAACTCACTGGCAAGGTGCGTGATGCGAGCTGCAGAGTCACAAAGGAGAAGGAGCCATGTTTTCTGTGGGGAATGAAGAAAAGCTTTGACAGTGGCGAGGTAACATTAAAGTTGGGGCTGGAAGATATTCTCATCTGGTTTGCACCCATACCAAGCACTTGAATAAGTACAAATATCTTCTGCTTAAAAAATATCTGAAGGTGTGTAACATCTTCCATGAGACCCCTTCAGGGCTCTTTGTTCCTCTCCTAGTCCTCTAAACTATTTTGTGCTACTTGCCTTGAGCTGTCAAAGTGCTCTGCTTAAGTGTTCACAATCCCGAAACCCTTCCCAGGTATCGTCACATTTGGCTTCACGGAGCCGGATTCTGATTGCATATTGCACATTTGGCGTTTTCTTTCCCTTTTCCAGGCCCCAATTAAGCATCCAATTCTCACTCAGTCTCATTATGCAGCCCCCACCCCCAAGGCTTGGCAGAATGAAGGCTATGAGGAGGTCCTTCCCAGCAGGGGGCTGCCAGAACTCAGCTCAGATCAGGGTCTTTCCAGCAGGAACAATACAAATTGGGTGTCTCTAAAACTCCCCCCTACCCAGCCACACAACCTTTGTGGCTTTTCTTTACAGCAACCAGCAAAATCAGTACACAGCAGGGTCCCAGGGAACACAGACTTTTTTTTTTTTTTTTTTTTTTTTTAAACCGAGTAGTCTCCTGATTCTTTTATTCTAATAGGGCTTTATCTACATAAGAAGCCACAGCAGGGGCAACTTCAGTCTTTTGAATGGTTCTTTACCTAAACTCTTTCATAAGGGCGGAACTTATTTATTGAAATAACTGAAAGCTGAATTCTGAAGCTACATGCACACTGCTCTGGAAAGAAGGCACCTTTGCTGCTTGGGTTGAAATGCTAATGATTATATTTATAGCTCTTCAATCAAAACTAATTTAGTTCTATGTCTTTTAAATAACATTCTTGTTTCCTTCCATTCAGCTTTCTTTTTGCATATTTTCCTAAACAGTACAATTTATTACAAACATTTAATAAAACCTAGCATATTACCTAATCCATGATCCAGGTACTAAAAATCCATACTCAGAAAGCAAGCTGCATCTAAGGAATAATGTGAAGATTCAAAGAAGCACACGATGAAGGCTGTCAGAGGAGCCTGAACTGGGAGTGTGTACAGTTCTGCTAAGTTAATTCTGTCTCTGGTTTCAGCCCCTCAACACTAATTCTTTCAGCTTCAAGGAAAAATGATAGAATGTTTTCCTTCTAGGAGACATTTCCAAACATACCTGGTATTAAACTAAAGCCCACTGTTCACTCAGCTTCTCTTCACAAACTGCATCACAGATACTGGGATCTTAATCTTTCAATTTCTTTGGATTTAACCATTTGTATGACTTCTGAGTGTTTTAGCACTGCCAGAGAAAACACACATACACACCCCTCTGAAAGACCATCTTGGCCACATTCACTAAGCACATAACTAAAACTCTTCTTAAAGAGTCTTTTGCTGAAAAGAATTCAGTTACCTGTGAGAAATTATGTTTGCCAAGGCCCTTCACCCCCTTTAAGATTATAAGCTTACGAACAAGTGCCAATGTTGTCTGCATAAAACTGCTTTCCTTGAGAAATATTTTTATTTCCTTGACCATTTTCCGGTTCAACCAAGCACCTGAACATGTGTGAACATTAGACTCCAAAGGCGTCGTGGCCCTGCTGCGCCGGCCCACCCAGCTATAAGGCTGAGAGCCAATATCCTCCCAGCTCCACCATCACCCCATACTAGAGATGGTGGGGAGAGGGCCCTACAGAAGCAGATGAAATGGGGCTAAAATTTGGGAGGAACTCCCCCCCACCAGATTCTTTCATAGACTTGCCTGATCAATTCCAATCCATTTGATAGCAAAGGATTCAAATGTCTTCCATGTCCATAAGATGAGCTGGGGTAAGCACAGTCAAGTAAACTCATTCACAGTGTGAAGGGTAAGACTATCATGTCAAGGATGTTCCTATGGTCTGCAGCCATGGATGCAGCAGTACACTGACATGCTTAGGTTCTCCCCTCCACAGGCCCCCATAACAGATCACATGGTCCCCTGTCAGGTTAGAATTAAAGCTTGCTCATTTGCTTCTCCTTTTGAAGATAGGTTTACTCTGTAGCCTCACTCTGGAAAACTAGGTTAATGTCACTGTACAGCTCTTGAAAAAAAAAAAAAAAGGGGACAGTGAGAGAGAAAGAAGCAATTTTTATTTAATTTTTCATGTGACTTTCATTCCTCAGACACTGCACTGGGTGCATGGTGCTGGGATTTGAACTCGTGTACTTGAGCATGCCAGGCAAGCACTGTAACCGCCGCTCCAGCCCCCACTGTACAACTCTTACCACTAGGGTCAGATGCAGCTTGCTTTCTGAGTATTATTGCTTGATTTAGAATGCCAGAAAACAGATATTAAAAATGAGGCTTCATGGCTTCCTTAGACACACAGAGGGTTTGAGGACTCCCGGATAAAGGTGGCTGTCAATACACAGAAGAAGGATCTATGATGCTGTTGACCTCTCCAGGACCCATAAGTCTTCTTGCATTCATGCCGTGGCACACCAGCCCCTGTCAGAAGCGACCTTCCTGGGCTGCTCAGTGCCCTCCCAGAACCCTGCAGTGTTAAGCATCTTAGCTGCCCTATTTATTCAAGCTTGATCAACTTCTAACAGCTGGATTTTGCTTTTGTCTTGATTGCATGTCTCCAGGTACCCTGGTCTCTCCCACAGTCTTCCACAGCTTTACTTGCTCCAGGATTTTAACAACGGAGGGACTTTAGCCCTCTGTTTGGGCTTTGCCTCTGCCTCTTCTCTCAGACTGTCACGGACACTCCTGTAGTTGTCAAGCTGATTTCATTCTCTGTGTGAAAACAGCATCTCTGATGAGAGAATGGGCTCTGGCGACACTAAATAATGCACCCTGCACCTGCTTTATCTCTTGACATTTAATCTCTTGTTCTAGGAGACAATTCAGGAAACTCTCCCCATAATAGAAAAAAAAAATAGCATCCAGAATTTTCCTTTCAGCCAAAGAAATCTTAATCCTTGTTTTGTTCATGTATTTTTACCAAACTAGAGATCCTGTCACATAGCCTCTTCAGCAAGGTAACAATTCACCTTTGAGGAGGAGGCAATCCAATTTTGATTTATTGATCACAGGACACAATGCTTTTCTAAAAAGAATAAAGTAAAAAAGCGTAGACCAATCCATACGTGATTGTCAAATAAAAGCCTGAAAACCAGGCTTTTTAAAAAGAGGGAAAAACTCAACAGGTTTAATTTCTTCCTTTTTATATAATTAGACATTTTTGCTTGTTATAAAAAATGTTCACAAGTTCAAAATGCAGGTAGAGGCAGGAATATCTCCCTTGCCCTGGTCTTTCTTTGGGCAAATGGGAAGAGTTACACAGAAGTTACCCTTCAGCTGCAGCTTTGTTCATGTCATCTGCTTACTGATTTCAATAGAATATTATTGTGATGTGGTATAA
The DNA here is from genome assembly GCA_004027875.1 of Aplodontia rufa. Lineage (NCBI taxonomy): Eukaryota > Metazoa > Chordata > Mammalia > Rodentia > Aplodontiidae > Aplodontia > Aplodontia rufa. The sequence continues at coordinate 83,912 of PVKS010000438.1, forward strand.
ACCTTGGAGAAAGAAAGATGACAGGTTTTCATATAGCAGAATATAGCTTTAAATTCTTTTTTTTTCCAGTTTCTTTTTAAATTCTTTTTAGTTATATACACCCTGACATAATCACAGAAGCAGAAGCCTGTAACACAACCTGCTCCAATTCAGTCCTCAGTACTTCCCCTCTTCTGCTCCCTCCACTCCACTGATCCGGGTCAGTACGTTTCTTTCTTTTTCTTCTCTCTTTTTTTTTTTATTTAATTAGTGTCCTGGGGATACACCGGATGCTGGGACCCACTGTGCCACATCCATGCATTCACATAAGAAAGTTTGGTCAGATTCATTCCACTGTTTTTCCTTTTCCTGTCCCTTTTTCCTGCCCCCCAGTCCCCTTTGTTATAGCCTTCATTTCTAAGACACAGATGTGTGGTGGCTATGAACATATGCATACAGGCACATGCCTTAGAAGAAAGGAAAGGAATATTCCTTTTGTTTTCATTATGTAAAACAAGGTTTATCAATTTTGTGGCTACATGGTTGCTGCTGCATTTCACTGGCTTGAAGATGCTTCCCCCCGCCCCTACATCCTAACATTGTGCAGGAATGGGGGTGGGGTTGAGATGAATGGAACCATCAATTGTTCCACAATTGCTATTAACATAGATTGAAGCCAAGTTCACACATGGGATTCACATTTGTTAGTCACTGGACAGCATTATCAATCCCACATTCCCCAACCAAGGTTTCTATGGACCACACAAATAGTATGAATTCAAGACACAAACCTCATGATCAGCACTAGCTTATGGTCTTAATTCTTAAGGGAGATTATTTTTTTAACTCCATTCATTAATGCCAAAATTAAGACGTGCCAAGTCTCCTAGTTTTATGGAGTAGCTGTTGATGGCTGGGCCATCACCTCTGGACCCATCTCTGAGTCTCCCTATGGCTACAGGAAGATAGTACCCATGTCCCTGTGAAGGAACATAAGCTAAAACATCGTCCCTTATATTGAGCTTTCCATTCTGAGAATGGTTTTTTCTTTCTCAATGATATATTTTTAAAAATTTTTCATTCTTACAATCAAAAGTCTCCAAACTTCACTAGCACATTAATAGAAAAAAATCTTCTGGGATAACAAACATGTTGAATATGCAAGTGAATCATTGATAGTCTTTCCCTTAAAAGTTAATATTGAGTTTTAAATAACTGAAATGTTCTGTCCACATGGATCCAAGAAAGCTAAGTTGACACACATGCACCATATTTTGGGTCCCAGGTATTATCACATGGTTTACATACTATTACAGGAAATAATAGTATGGAAATAATAGTTTTATTCTAGTAGTTATTTTACCCTTTAGAAAACCTACGTGTTTCAAAGTTTCTCATGGAAGCAAATGAGTCAAATAGTCCCTTACCGATCTACCCGATTTTTTCTAAAGTGGCCCTTATCTGCATTGGACTCAGGATGATTACAAAATGCAGACTTCCAGCTTTTTACTTATTCTCTTGAATAAGAATCTATGGTCGGTCAGGCCCAGTATTCTGTGTTTTAATGAGAATACTGGGTCGGTCAGGCCCAGTATTCTGTGTTTCAATGATCATTGTCCACATGGAACCTTGACAGTCATCAAGTTTTTCTCACTCAAAAAGCAATTCCTACACCTCCTCTATTATGTGTGTATGATGCATCAACTACCAGAAATTGTATGTGTAGCATAAAAGCTATAGATAAATTTTAAGAAAGAAAAAAGAAAATATTGGAAACAGTATTACCTGACTAACATAACTCTAGTAGAATATAAGGGAGACCAGTAGGGAGAGAAAGGGGATGGAAGGTGGAGAGTGGAAGGGAAGCAGGAACGTAAGAGGAGATATTGGAGAGTGAAACTGATGGAATTATGCGATATGCATGTACCAATACGCCACAGTATAACTCACCACTGTATATAATTAGTGCACCAATTAAAATAAGAAAATAACACCATGACTTGTTTTGCTAAAGACCACAATACCCATATTCAGACAAATTTTAGAAAAACACTTCATTCATTCATTCAGCAAATACTTATACCATGAGCAACTGCTTATAAATAATTAAGTATCTATAGCTTCTTAGGTCATATGATTATAAAGATGAACAAATCTATCCTAACTCAGACAGTGTAAAGGACTGTCAAGTCATGGCAAAAAGCTTGAGTTGGAGCTGTGCATTTTGATTCCACTACTTAAGTAGTCGGTTGATTATGGTTGTGTTATTTAACCTCACTATGATTCAGGGTCCTAATATGTGAAAAGCAGTGGAGTGTTTGGCCCTCTACAAACAATTATGAGAAGCTATTTCAGTATTGAAAGCCTCCCCATCATGGCAGGGAAAGATACAGGGTGCACAAGGCAGTAGTGATGCCCCTGGGTTCTGGAGCCAGATGAGCCTGCTTTCAGGCTTGGCTCTTCCATTGGCTAGCTGTGCAGGTGACACCATTTGTCTCCCCCTGCACACCTCTGCTTCCCTTTGAAGTTCATATGCTTTATTCCTGAACAAACCCTTTGCTCTAACTTTGTCTACATGTCTTAGAGGCCCCACCTACACAGCTGCTGTTTGGGTGCATCTTTTAGGATGGGTGCAGAAGTGTGCTATTAGTCCGAGGGGATAATAAGCACAGTGGGAGAGATGGCAATGGCTGATGAGGCAAATCCAGGAGAGACGGGGATCATGAGATCACTGAGGGCTTGGACAAGGGGCAGAGTGGTGAAGAGTTTTGTGGCTCATTCCACATGAATTATTGCAACTTGCTTAGCCTAATACTTATTTTCATTCCTGTGAAGGGTGTTGTCATAATTTAAGTGAACATCCTCTGAGCTTATCACTTTTGATTAAAAATTAGCCCACCACAATGAGTCATGGCAGAAGCATTGACAGGAATAGAGGACTGATTCATCCAGTGGATGATTAAGCTACTGAGGCATCTTGCTTAACCTACTAACATCAGTAAGCTTCATTTTCTTGTTTTCTAAACAATGTAATTTGATTACATTTCAAGTACTGTGCTTCCTTATTTTCCTGCTTATTATGTAAATTATATATGCAAATTAACATGGAATGAAAATACTCAGACTTTTGTCTGTGAAAAAGATGGACAGACTGACCAGAGCTGGGCTTAAGGTTGATTTTCTGGTGAGAGGAAGGGATTTATCTCACTGTCACTGTCAAAGGTCTTGACTGCAGTTAAGGTACAGTACTTACGGAAGGGTGAGTTTGTTGGACTTAACAAATTGTAGCCAAAGTACGGTACAATCAACATCCTCATCTATGAGCACCCACTGAGCCTGAGTGTTTATTAAGTCATTCTGCATTCATTACTTAGCAGACATCCTCTGAACATCTACCATGTGCCAGACTTGATGGACAACAAAGAAATAACTATAGGTAAGATAGAATCTCTGACCTCAAGAGACTCACATGACAAATTCAAAGTAAATTAAGAATTATTCTGGGATAGTAGAGGGCATGTAACCAATCTTTAGGAGGTGGATAGAAGGAGTGGTTTCAAGGAGATATTTCTGGACAAAATATTACATACTGGACAATCCTTGAAAGATGAATGGCAGTGGCCAGGAGGATCGTGGGAAGAACAGGTACAAAAATCTAGAGAAGAGTGTACATGGTCTATCAAAGGGTCAGCCAGTTGTTACTGCAATAGTTCAAGATGTATGGAGTTAGAGCTCAGCATGCGCTTAGTGGTGGTGGTGGTGGTGTGTGTGTGTTTGTGTGTGAAACTATAAAGCCAGACAAGCAAGAGGGACTAGCCCTTAGAGGACTAGGAAATGCATTTTGAAAGCCTATGATGTTCCTGGAAGTTTCAGTCAGTAGTGGCATGCCAAATTAGTGTTTTAGGAAGATTAGTCTACCTATTGAGGGGAAAATGAATTTAAGGCAGAGACACTAAAGGTGGGAGAAACAGGATGGGAGCAGTTTTCATGCTGGCTTCTTCAATAGTTAGGCAAGGATTTATGACTTGCAACCAATGGATTATGAGCAGAAGAGATATGTGCTACTTCTAGGACTGGCTCCTTAAACATGCACTGGTATGAACTCCGTGTTCCCTGACTTCCCTTCTCTGCCAGGCCCTGGGCAGGGGTTCTCAAACTTGAATGAGCATCTGAACCAACTGGACAGCTAATGAAAACATTTCTGCCTCTTGCCATACAGCCTGATTCAGCCAATCTTTAGGGGCCCCAGGAATTTGCACTTTCAGTGAGTTACCAGGTGATACTATTGCTGATGACCCAGGAACTTTTCACATTTTGGACACTGAGACCTTAAATGCAGAATTACAAGGTGTACAAGAATGAATAATCCTGAATAACTGTGCGCAGAAGCTTCCTCCATGCCCTGTCCCCACTCAGAACCACTCTAGAGTGTGAAATGAGCCAGAAATAAGCATCGAAATGTGGAGATTGGTTGCTCCTGCTGTTTGAGTACTTGATACAGGAGGCACTTGTAGAAGGGACCTGTTAGAAAAAGCCCTAATGTGTGATTATCCACACAGTGTGTATATGGTAGAGTTGTCATGTTTATCACAACTAGATGGAATGCAAAGACTGAGGCTCATCTTACTTTCCCTTTGTACCTGCCCCACACCAGGTCTTGCTCTTACTGTTCAGACTTACCATGATCAATCATTCTGTATTTCACTTGCTAAGCCATGGACTGAGTTTGCTAAGCCAGGAGTTTTCCTTGACTTCCTGAACATACCTGAAGGGTTACATGAAATAAGTTACTCAAGAAATACTGGTTTTAAGGAAATTAGTGTGTCAAAGAGACAACTGTACTTCCATGTTCATTGTAGCACTATTCATAATATCTAGGAAATGGAATTATGTGTCCATCAATGGATAAAGAAATCCTGTTGTAAAGTGGACAGCAATATGCAGACAAGTGAAATTAGATCCTTATCTCTCACCCTGCACAAAATCAAATCAAAACGGATCAAAGCGTTAGGAATTAAATCAGCAACTGTACAATCATTAGAAGAAAAAAATAGGATCAACACTTTACCATATTGGTGTAGGCACCTTAGTCTTTAACAAGACTCCAATAGCACAATAATTAAAGCCAAGAATCAATGAGTGGGATGCCATTAAACTGAAAAGTTCCTGCACAGCTAAAGAATTAGCCAAGAATGTCAAGAGAGAACCCACAGAATGGGAGAAAAATCATTGCCTGCTACACCTCTGACAGGTACTAATATCCAGATACAAAGAACTCAAAAAACTTAACATCAAAAACACAAATAATCCAATCAATAAATGGGCTATGGAACTAAACAAACTTTCCAACAGAGGAAGTTCAAAAAGCCAAAAATATATGATAAAGTGTTCTACATCACTAGTAATCAAGAAATACAAATCAAAACTACACTGAGATTTCACCTCACTCCAGTCAAAGAGGCAAAAAGGATGAATGTGAACACTAACAGATGCTGGAGGAGTTGTGGGAAGAAAGCAACACTATCACACTGTTGGTGGGACTGCAAACTTGTACAGCCACTTTGGATAGCAGTGTGGAGACTCCTCAAAACACTAGGGATAGAATCACCATACAACCAAGCTATCCCACTCCTGGGTGTTTTCCCAGAAGAGCTAGAATTGGGACACTACAGAGACCCAGCTACATCTATGTTTATAGCAGCTCAATTTATAATAACTAAACTATGTAATCAACTCAGATGCCCCTCACTGCATGAATTAATTCAAGAACACAATGGAGTTCTACTCTGCTATTAGGAGGAATGATATCATGACTTTTGCAAGTAAACAGATGGAAATGGAAAAAATCATGCAGGGTGAAATATCCCAAACAGAGACTTAAGGGCCAAATGTTTTCTTTCATATGTGGGAGCTAGACTATAACCTAAAATAGGATGAAAGTGAGCTAAATTTAATAAACCCACCAAATTTGAATTTTCACATAAGCTGGGGGACTATAATTATGAAGGTAGAGGGAGAAGGGAGGGAGGGAAGAAGAAGAGAGGGAAAAGGGGGATTATCAATATGACTGGGCACACTCAACTCCTATGAGAAGCCAAACTATATTCAGGCAGGCATGTAAACTCAGAAATTTCAATAATTAGTGTGTGCGCACATGTGTATATACACACACACATATATGTATATGTATATGTATGTATATATATCTACATGCTCATTTATATCTATAGCAGGGGGTATTACAGAGGAGACATGAGATTAGGGAATGGATGAAGTGGGGAAGGGGTTGGGACTAGGATGGGGCTTAACTCACTTTGTCAGTATCTATATACGCATGAATATGTAATAATGATTTCCTCCAATATGTAAGACTTTGTCAAACAATTAAAAAAAATCATGTCATTTGTGGCATTATGGGTGAGCCTTGGGAACATTAGGTGAAATAAATGAGGCGCAGAAAGATAAATATTGTGTGACCTTACTCATATGGGATCTAAAAAAGTTGATCTCATAGAAGAGAGTAGAGCAGTGGTTACCAGTGACCAGAAAAGATAGTGCAGAAGGGGATTAGGATGAGGTTGGTCAATTACAGTTAGATAAGAGGAATAAGTGTTAGTGTTTATAGTACTGTAATGTTGATGCCACTTTTGTGGATGTTGGGTTGATGTCCTCAGAGTCAAAGAATGAAACTGAGGGACACGGAGGCAAGTGGATCAAACAGTTTATTTAAGAAAGGATAGAGGGGGGCTGGAGCAGTGGCTAAGCGGTTACAGCTCTTGCCTAGCATGTGCGAATATGTGAGTTCAAAGACCAGCATCACATACACAACGAAATGTCCAAGGAATGAAGTTCACACTCAAAACTAAATAAAAATTACTCTTCTCTTTCTCTCTCTCTCTCACTGTCCATTCTTTCTTTAAAAAAAAAAAGAAAAGAAAGGATAGAGGGGCTGGAGTGGTGGCTAGGTGGTTATGGTGCTTGCCTGGCATGCGCCAGTATATGGGTTCAAACCCCAGCACCACGTACTCAGCAAAGTGTTGGAATAACAAAGGCCATATGAAAAACTAAATAAAAATTGATTCTTTCTGTCCCTCTCTCAAGAAAAAAAAAAAAGAAAGAAAAGAATTCTCCAGGAGAAGGGAGTGTTGGAGCTGAGAACTTTAAGAGAGGGTCTGGCTCGTCTTTATTACAGTCTCTCAAGATTCTCCTCCTTTGCTTAATCATTGCCTTCCCTGACCCATGCCTTGGAGTAGGGCTCAGGAGCTCTGGTCTGATCTATTTTGTCCTGGGCCCATGAGCACCTTAATCAGCAGAGGAGCTGCCTGGTGTTCAGAACACCTTTTTTAGTAGAGGGCTTTGTTAGCATGGGGGGTTGTAACAGCTGATGCTCTTTGCCCTCTTAGAAAAATTGACTGTCAACCGATTTCCACCTTATTGACCCTTTTATTCTACCTATACTGACTGCTTAACTTTTTCCCCAAGTCTCAATGTGACTATAGTTAATGAAGGCATGTTGTATATTTCAAAACAGCTAAGAGGGTTTTGAATATTCTCAGCATAAAAAAGATGATGAATGAGGCAATGGATGTGTTCATTATCCTGATATGATCATTATACATTGTGTACATGTATTAAAACACTACATTGTAACCCTTAAATGTGTATAATTATGTGACAATTTAAAATAAAACTTAAATATTATTAGTCATCTTGATGATGTGTTAGCAGACTCAACTGAAGGTGATTGCCAGAATCCTCTGCATGGGCTGTTGCTTCTCATAACATTCAGCCCATCCCCATCCCAAGGCAGCAAACTCAATTCTACTCACACTTCAGGTCGCAGCTTAGCCATTACTTACACCAGCATGGCTATTCAGATGCTGGCTGCTCTTTGCATTATTTTTAAAATGTATATTGATATATGGAACACACTATTTTATGACCTATTACCTGAGGTTAATTTGCTCCTTTTCAGTTTTTCAAATTTTAGTTTTTTGCATTCCTATAAAACTGCATTTGACTGGTTATTCACTGAATCCAGTAGCCTACTTCTCTGAATCATTCAAGTTGTTGATGAGTGATGTTCAGACACTGTCTGGACCTCAGAATGTATCGGTGATCTTGGAAACTGATTATTTTACTGAAAAGATGGAAATGAAAAATTTCTTCATGGAAGACTTTCTGAGCAAAAGCAGTTAAGCCCTTGGGATGGCTAACATCAACACTGCAGAGATCTGAAGCAAGAGTAAGATTTTGCTATAGCAGAAGGACTAGATGATGAAGGAACAGAGAAAGTATGTCATGCATATAGTGTACTTAGCCATGAAAAAAACATGGCAGCTTGATGTGGGGAGGCAATAATATTAACCATTGGTTTTCAAGATTTGTGTATGCTTGAAGGCCCAAATGAAATAATAGGAAAAACGATATGTACAGTGCTGGAGAATTGGAAATAATTAAGGAATCAGTGTTAGATGATAAAAATACAAAGGGATCCAGATGCAATATGAAGATTGGTTCTTGGAAGGATGTCAAGACAGAATATAAGAAAGGAGCGTGTATTTGGTTAAAGACAATTTTAATGGACAAGATGAAAAGCTAAGCAACTTCCCCCTTGATGATCTTCATCATCTCTGGAAAATAGGAGACAGGATCATTTGCAAGGAAAGAGGATTTGGAGATTAGTAAAAGAGAAAATGGGGGTAAGTTTGGAATAGCTACTATATAAGGAGTAAGTTTGGACACTCAGAAAAAAAAGAGATAACATTCACAGGAACTATTAACAAAGTGCATCTATCACATTATTTTTTAGCCTAGGGGAAAAAAAGGAACCATATCAATTTCTAGCAATAGAAGTTTGGTATTTCTCTGAAATGAGAACGTGAAGTGGTGATCTCAATGCTGTATTTCCCCTCCCTATGAGAGCTAATTCTTAATTTTTCTACCTCTTAACTCTCCTTTGTTCTTTTCCTCAGAGGGTTTCCCTTGGACATTTCATAATATTCAGTTTTTAAATATTTTACTTTCTTTCATTCATATTCTCCATCATTCGGGTAACATGAACTTGGTGAAGAAGCTTATGGCCTTTCTGCACCTTCATGCTGGTTTAGCAAACATCTATGGAATACCACGAGGCGCTGGAAGCTGTGGGAGATGGTGGCAAAGTGACCATGAATTAAACATCATTCCTGCCCTAGAGTTTCTCACGAAGTGCAGGAGACGGACACACAAATATATCATTTCAGCACCATGTGGCTGAGGCTGTCATGCAGGCAAAGTCTTATGATCTTCAGTGACTAGACTAATGACATATATTCTCCCTACTATGTGAATGTACTGCAAGCCTTTGACAATATAGTGGCAGGTCTTAATAAAACAGTATGGTATGATATGCAGACAGGAAAAGAGTGTTGTTTAGCTTGAATGATTGAAGGAGGGTTCACCTAGGAGAGGCGCTACAAACTGAGACCTGAGTGGGAAGTCAGTTACATAAACATTTAGGAACAGATGTTTCCCTGCAGGGAGCACCTCCAGTAAAATGGCCACAAGTCCAAGATTATCCTTTGACATGCTTAAGAAGCAGAAAAGAGACCAGGATAATGAGAGAGTATTTGGGAAGAATGTGAAAGGTGGGAGATTGACAGAGATAGGAATTTCAGTTTTATTCCAGTGCCATGATCTGGTACCTGAGCAGTATTATCTTAGCTCTAGAAATTCAAATAGTTCTATAAGAAACACAAAATGTCACCAAATACCCTTTGCAAGATAACTAAAAAAAATATTGATGATAAGTATTCAATCACTCAACAACCATGTATTGCGTATATGCTGAGTATTAACTGCTGTTGAAGGTCCGAAGGATCTAGCAGTCATAAAACAGAAAAAGTTCTTGCAGTTATGGTGCTTATGTTTGAGGACTGTGGAGGAAAAAGTAAAGGAGTAGGAAGTGCAAAGGCCCTGAGGCAAGAGTATGCTTGTCTTTGTTTTTCTTCACAAATTATATGAGTGGATTAATGGAAACTGATGTCAGGAGAAAAACAAATGAAAACTTGGGGAAAAAGGTATGGAGATGGGTCAGGATTCTGTGTACCATCATATTGATGTTGGGAGGTAAGGGCGAATGTTTTTACCTGGCCAAAGGGAAACCTGCTCCAGTAGAAATCCTCCACCAAAGGACATGGTTGGAAGGACAGGGACACTGAAAACCAGAGCAGATGTTTCATCTGGGTGAAAAGATCAGGGATGGGAAAAGCACATGGCCCAGGGATATTTAATTTGCTGCCCTGTTATTTTCCTTGGCTTCTGTTGAACCCAGATGGTGATCAGGGTTTTCCCTAGCACACAGACTCTTTAGAATAGTTACTTAGCAAATGAGAGAAAAGAAAAAATCTCATCCAGTTTTCTGCAAACTCACACACAACTGCTTCTTGTGTACTTATGACAACATGTCTTCTGATATTTAGAGCATGGTATTAGACCATTAATGGTAACTTCTTCCTCAGTGTACCCAAAGTTACCATTTATCAAAAATCATTTGGAAATACATACATACATATATTTATATTCCTCAGAGTAGTAAAGCTTGCCTACATTAGAAGCAGACCTGTATTTTAAAGCTGGGTAGAAATTGTTGAAAAAATTAATGAATTTCAAAGAAACATTGATACTTCCTATGCTAAAGGAATGTGCTTTGATGTGCAAAGTGATTAAGTTGGATGAGAATTTGAGTCAGTGATCCCCTCCCTCATTTTGCTGATCCTACAGAAGTTAAACGACACAGTTAAAGATGTGTTCCCATGTGTATCTAGTTGTTGGTAGGTACAATTGTGATGGGAGTCCTCTGTTCCCCTCTTCATATCAGTGCCATATCTATCTAGGGTCTATCTCAATGTATATATCACAGAACATCTTAGATGCATGTGGCACATAGAACAAACCATCTGCTAAAACATTCTAGCAGGAATAAAATGCCATTACTTACAGTCATGGCCAGAAGAATCTGCAAGGTGGTAAATTGAAATGCCACTCTGTATATTCTCCATAAATGCTACTTTCTCTCAGGAGTGATACAGAACTTGAGACTATAAATATAGCAACACTTGGGCCATTTATTACTAAAATAGAAGGACTTGGCCATGGAGAATCAGAGTGATGCTACCTAGGCATTTAACACAGCTGCAAGCAAGGGCTACAGCATCTCCATTTGCTCCAGAGAGTATCAACAAAACCACCTTGATTGGGGATGTTCTCCCAAACTGTCCCTTGCCACATACCATAGTGGGGTATCCCAATTGTATTTTTTAATCTGTACTTTCTATGAGATACATGAATAAAGGAAAATTTCATTATCTAAGACCCACCCATAAGGCATAACTTTTACCTTTAGTAATCTCTATCTTTAGTTTTTCTATTGGCATCTACTTACATTTAAATCACATGGATTCTGCTACCATATTCATTTGCCTTAGATGAGTATTAACTTTTGCAATGACTAATGATATATCTACATCTGTATAGGTCACTAATGCTATCACTTCTCAGATTTTGGTAGCCAACTTAATGTTCTAGTTTTCCTATTGGTTACCTTTAAGGCTAAGTAATGCACACAAAGGGTACACATTCTCTAACCTTTCCTCTAGCTTTCCTTCTGAAATTACATTTCCTGCCTCTGTCACAATTTATTCTTCCATGATCAAGAATGTTAACTTGAGAGAATTTCAAGATGCTGAATAGAGGTACCCAATGCTTACCTGCTTCTCCACAAAGAAGAACCAAAGAAACAGTTGTATAGCTGCATTTTAAGGCAAGGTGATTGTGGGAAAACACTGGAAATCAGCAAGAGAGCAAATGGAACATTGTAAGATTCAGAGAACTGGGACAACAGCATAGTAAGAGAAGCAAAAATACTCTCTCCTCAGCTCCACAGGTGGTGGAAGAGAAGTGTCCTCTCTGCAAGAGTAAGGGTGAAAGATTTGCAGAAAATTCTATCAGCACAGATATTGGCAATCCAAGCTATTACAACATTTTATAATCCTCACAGCCTTGAGGCCTGCTTAGATAAGTAACCTGAAATCTGCACTGTAACCTTGCTTTAGATAACGATTTCACATTATTCCCTGGTGGCTCCCTCTGCCCCCACCAGGGTGCTGCAGCCAGGAGCCACCTTGAGGAGGAATCTTTTGTCTGAATTTGGACTGCTCTGTGGGATCAGAACCCCCACATATTCCCATCTCTGGGAACCCACAGCTATTCCATTGCACTGATTCAGTGGATAGCAAAAAAATCCATTTGCCAATGATGAGTACATATGTAGAAAAACCTTAAGACTCTACCCAAAGACCTTTAGAACCGATAAATGAATTCAGTAAAGTAGCCAGATAAAAAAGAACACATTTAAATTTTTTTCTATACACCAATAGCAGATTTGCTGAGAAAGAAAACATAAAAGCAATTCCATTTGAAACACCTGTAAAAAAAAAGAGGAAAAGGAAAAAAAGACAATTAGGCAAACACTTAACCAAGGAAGTGAAAGACCTCTACATGAAAATTTCAAAACAATGATGAATGAAATTGAAGAGGACACATACACAAAAATGGAAAAACCTCCCATGTTCATGTATTACAAGAATATTGTTCAAACGTCCTTATTACCCAAAGCAATCTACAGATTCAATGTAATCCCCATGAAAAATACAGATAACATGCTTTACAGAAGTAGAGAAAGCAACCCTAAAATTCATATGTAAGCACAAAAGGCCTCATAAACCTAAAGTGATCTTGAGCAGAAAGGCCAAAGCTGGAGATATTGTAATACCTAATCTATCAAAACATACTACAGAGTCATAGTAACTAAAATGTCCTGGTCCAGCCGGGTTCTGACCTGAGGGACGGGTTGGGGATGAGAAAAACCACAGGCCAGAGACCCGAAACGGTCTTTCTTTGTCCAAACTTTACTTCTCCTTTTCACATATCCATACTTTACATCTCTTTCAAGGCAACGTTCATTTGTATTGCTACGACAAAATGCCTAATGTTAAGCAATCTCAAACAGTCAAGGCAACGCTACAAGACTCTATTCCAGAACAAACATAGACAGCAATTTCTCACAGTTCTGAAGGCTGGGAAGCTCAGGAGCAAAGCATATGCAGGTTCGGCTGCTGACAAGAGCTCATCTTCCAAAGGAGGAGGGACACCACGTCCCGCAGCAAAGTATGAGAGCTCTCTCCCAAAGGAAGAGCTCTGGACTGCTGGCTGAAGCCTCTTTTTTAAAGGCCTTCACCCCGCCCCCTCGAGGCCTCGCTACATTAGCTCATTCATTGCCACACCTGGATTTCAGAGGCACACGTTTGATCAGTAGGCCTCTACGTGCAGCCCCTGAAGCATCTAGAATAATTGGCAGGTGATACCAATGCGAAACATCTGAAGCTCCTGTCCACACCCTGTTTTTCAAGCTTAACAATATACAATCTAGCAGCCCTTCCCTAAGGAGCTTAAGCAAACAGCAACAAAATCCAGGGCAGCTGATAAAGCAAAGGTCAGACCCCAACACTAAAACAGCATATCGGCATAAAAACAGATACACTGGACCAATGAAGCAAAATAGAGATCCCAGAAATAAAGCCACATAGCTACAGCCAACTGATTCTTGATAAAGGTGGCCAAAGCATACACTGGACATAGGATGTCCTCTTCAACCAATGCTACTGGAAAAACTGATAAGCACATGCAGAAGATTGAAACCTGACCTCAACCCCTCATCCTGTACAAAAGCCAACTTAAAGTGTGTCCGGACCCAACCAGCAGGAACTGGACCGCTCTCATTCAAAGGTGAACTGAGATTAAAACCGACTCACTGGTCTCCAGTTCTCCAAGCACTTCATTTCTCCCTTTACCGCTGCTAAAGGCCTCCAAGTGCTTCCCACCTTCCCTCTCTTAGAGGCAAGGCCCTTAAAACATTCTTTTTAGAGTCAAGGCTGTTCACATTTAGAGTCCCCGTTTCTACTGCTGTACTAGAGTCCCTATTTCTGGGGCCGGGGCTGCTACCTGCATCTTCTACCGCTGCTGATCTCTCCTCCGTCTCTGCTGCTGCTGCTGCTTCAGGACAGAGCTGCTTGCTTGCTTCTGACTAGTCGCTACTCTATTTATCCATTACAATAACCAATAGGGGCACAGTGCAAACACGTTTATCCAATTGTAACAAATGAGTGGCCTAATGGTTTAGTCATGCAGTCAGGCATTACATCACTAAGGAAGATACAAGCCGGCTGGGCAGAGTTGTTTACCACCAAATCTTTTACAAGCCAGCTGGGCCTTATGTTGGAGTCCGGTCTGCAACAAAAGTGGATCAAAAACCCAAATGTTAACACTTGAAACCCTGAAACTACTAGAAGAAACAGGGGAAACACTTCAGAATATTGGTATAGGCAATGATTTTCTGGATATCACCCACAAAGCACACGAAACAAAAGCAAAACTTGAAAACAGTAAACCCAAATAATGCATCCAAACAAAAACTAATAGCATTTGTATGACAGGGACTATAATTAGATATAAAAATATTATTCCAGTTATGCTTTATTCCTCAGCCCTACACACATTTCTTGGGCAGCCAATGACTATTTTAGCCAGTAGGAAGTCAGAAAGGTTAATGCCACCCTGCTAAAGGGGTACAGCAGTGTTCTGAACCTTGGGTACACATTGGAAACTCCAAGGTAATTTAAAAATCCCAATACCTGTTTCCCACTCCCAATACAGAATACGGCTTCGGTAGTAGGATATTTGAAAGCTTCCCAGGTCATTCTAATTTAGAGTCAACATTTAGAACCACCAATGCTGGGGAAGTACTAGTCAACAAAGAAAAGCAAATTGAAATCTACTTCTTCCACTTTCCAACTGTGGAATAAAGGTCAAAGACCCAGAGGAAGGAGGCATATAGATAGGTTGAAAGCAAAGTCAAAAACTAACGAGGGGATTTAGTTCCCTTCTAATTCGGTATTTCGAGAGTCATCCTCCATCCTCATTAAGCTCAGAAAAGCTGGTATTTACATGAGATTCGATTTAGTTCCTCAGAATCTCACCATGATGTTGGTGACCAGAATGTTCCCATGTGACCTGAATAGGGGACCCAGAATGTTCTGACGCTCTGACTAGTGAGTTTGTCTGGTTGGGGAGCAAATGACTGAACAAGATCACCATGTGAAGCTGTGCCGACCATGCATGCACACCTCCACAGGACATCATGAACAAAAACTGTGGTCCCCGGAGTTGTAAAATGTTACTCCTTGATCCTAAAGCTGAAAGGTACAAGATGAACCACCTTCTAGAATCATCAGTGCCCTTACTCCAGGGTATGGTTCCTACAGGCTATGCAGCAGAGATACTAATTTTCCTCAAGGCCTCTGGGTGCTTTACCAAAACTTTAACACTGCACAACTCCCAACCTTGTCTCCCTGCCTAGCTGCACTTGAAGTGTGGGAAGATGTCTCTCCCAGTTTTCTTCTGCTCTATTTTCCCTCATGTGAGCATTTCCCTTCATAAATGTCCCACATCCCCTAAATAAACTTCATGTTAGTATCTGCTTCTGGTAGCACCTAGATGAATACTCCATACCTTAAAAAAAACTGCACCACTCAGAATCCTTACAGTCTGCCTGCATTTCAACCTCTGATTAAGCCTTGGACAAGTGAGACTTTGGATTTATCTCAGAGATGCAAACAGAAGCTAGTGTCAGCCAAGATGGTCTAGTTACTTGACTCATCCTAGGACAATGATTCTTGTTTTGGCCTTGCTAACTCTGACCATGTGCAGTTTGGTGCTGTTGCATCCCATCAGTGACCACTCACAGCCTCCAGCAAAGAAGTGTCCCGCTGTCAGTGTCTGGTCTCACATTCTCCTTGATCAACAGGGAGAGGGTTGCCAGAATTGAATCTGGACACATAGTTTCAGATTTCCCAGTACACAGCATAACCATCAACACCAAATGTCTCTGATCCATCAATATAGTCCCAGCCTGAGCCGACCCAAACCATCTTGTTTCCCATTTGGGATAAGATATTTTTTCCCCAGATTTTTAGTATTATTCTATTCCACAAAGCTCTTTATCATAGACTATCAAATGTTTGAAATGCATTTCTACATTTTCAAAAGCACTGTGATGTTTCTGGAAGGAGATGATGACATTTGGGGAGAATCTCTTGGCTTTGATAGGACCATATAAGACAATGCGTTGAGCAGGTACAGTACCTGTCTTTGGGTTCCCAAGTCCTCATTCCCAATGCTTTTTTTCCTCCCCAGTTAGTAGTTACCGAGTTGCCAGAATCCAAATCATAAAGAATCTATCTGCACAGGGCTTAAAATGTGACTGAGCGAAAGTGATTGCCAGGGACATCTAAATCTATCTCTTATGAATCCTAAAGGGCTTCTCATACCCTAAGTTCTTGAAGACCCCAAGAACTATAACCCGGCTACAGCACATCACACCCTGGGAATCTAGGGATGAGCAGCTTGTGAGGACTTTCAGAAACCTTCACATAGCTGAGCACAAAACACTTTAAAGAGGGTCAAGCCCACAGCACTTTGAGGCAATAAGGTTATTGTATTATAGTGCTATTTTTACCATTCTCTAGAACTGACTTTATTGTTATAGTATGGCTATTACAAAATACAAATTCTAGGGGGACAGTGAGATAAAATGGTAAGGCAATGTACTATTCTTTTATGTTCATTCCCTTGGCCTCTGTGGCTGTGATCTCTGGCATACACAAAGATAAGACATGAGCATCTACAGGATTTTGTGCCTGGAACAGGATGGCATGAGATGCTGTTTCTACAGTAGCTCTGCATCCTAGAGCCTTTGAAGGTCAACTCTTTGTACTTAGGCTGAGTGATGCTGTCTGGGTGACCCACATGTAGCAGGGCCTATACCACAATCCCAACTAGCTATCCTCTCCTTCCTTCTCCTTTCTCATCCTTTTTTATGATTTTTATAATAATAAACTTGGTGGGCTGAAGCAGTGGCTCAGTGATTGCGGTGGTGCTTGCCTGGCATACGCCAGTATGCAAGTTCAAATCCCAGTACCACATACACAATGAAGTCTTAGAGCAATGAAAGTCACATGAAAAACTAAAGTAGATTCTTTCTCCTCTCTCTTTCTCTCACTGTCCTCTCTTTAAAAAAAAATAACCTTAGTAATGTTTAAGACTCCAATCATTATGAAGCACATTATAAGACTATTAATACTGACATTTAAAATCAAGTATATTAGGAGAAAAACTGGATTTCTGCCAGTATCATGTAAGATTGGACCCATCAAGAATGACTGGGAAGGGGGCTGGAGCGGTGGCTCAGCGGTTTCGGCGCTTGTCTGGCAAGCACGAGGGCCCGGGTTCAAACCCCAGCACCACGTACACAGCTGAGTGTTGGAGCAACTAAGGCCATGTGAAAAACTCAATAAAGTTGTTTCTCTCTTTCTGTCTCTCTCACTGTCCCTCTCTCTTTAAAAAAAAAAAAAAAAAAAAAAAAAAAAAAGAATGACTGGGAAGGATTAGAGTTCTCATCGCCTCTCTCAGAAATTTCTTCTAAGATTTGTCAGAATCTGTTTCTTCTGTCCTTAACCCAGTGCTTCTCTGAGAACGAGGCTCCTTTGGGGATGCCAAGTTTCTATATAGGATATTCAGTGGCGGGAACGATACAGGGTAACACAGAAATGTTTCAGTCTCCTGCTCTATAATATGCCAATGGCAACAGTTAGAAGAAGTTCTAGTAAATATAAAGCATATAACAAGGAATACCAGTAAGAATTAATGCCAAATCCTCAGGTTTTAAATCTCCACACTGACAGGTCGCTGTTTCCATGCTCCTATGTCCCTGTTTTGCTGAGTTTCTATACAAATGTCAACCATAAAGATTACATCATAACATATGCTGCAGCATTTACCATTTGGAGCCAAGTAAGAATAAAGTCAGTGGGAACACATTAATCCACCTCCACTAATGTTTTATTCTACAAGTTGCCAGATTTGGGGGCTATTTGCATGGCTCCCATCATTTCAGCAGGGAGACAGAGCCAGCAGTGACAGACACAGCACATTCGCATGCATTCCCATGACACAGCACATGTTCCAGAAGGCAAGGACTGGAGGAACTTTTTCTTGACCAACTGCAACCCTTCAATGGGATCTCCTGTCATCAAAGACATTAGCAGCTACAGGAAGACATTGTGCATTTAGGTAACGAAAGTAGCAAGGGTGTCCCACCCCTAATGGCTCCACACGGTGCCTGTAAGGACTAAGGGAATAGATTAGCTGGGTAATTACAGAGCGGAAGGGAAAATTGACTCCTAATTCTTATAGTTCTTAGGTTTCTCGCAGAAATGTGTTCTGGGATATGGGCTTCTATGCAGAACAACGAAAACCACAATCAACATTTACTGTGTGCCTGTCACAATTATTACTTTATACATATTCAATTACACAATCACTTAAAAACCTTCTGAGGTAGGTGGTGTTTTTATCCCATTCGCAGACGAAGAAACAAAGTTAAGTAACATGTTCAAGGCTCATTAGAGAAGAGCTCACCAGCAAACCTAGTAGTCTGGCTGGTTCTTAGCTTCGCTGTTAGTATACTGCAACACAGACTTGCCAGGGCCGAGAGAAATTTTGTTAAAAAATAAATCTCTAGTCCTTAACTAGATAAAGGAAGGTCTGGACCATCATGTGCAATTCTATCCCCATAATTTGGGGAAAAAAAGTTGGCAAATCTGACTTGCTTACAGTCAAGACAATAAAAGGTTTAGAGACCATATAATATGGCAGATATCTGGAATCAGTGAGAATGAATTAAATGACTGACCACAAGATGGTATAGGGGGTGGCTATGACAACTGCCTTCAACCACTCAAGTGGTTCTTGCCATATGGCCAGCTTCATTTTAATTCACTCTGCAGGGTGGAACTGGGGTGGATCAGCAAAAGCCTCAGAAAAAAAATCAAGTTCATTATTCAACATTCAAAATCATCAAAGAATGGAAGAATGGGAGGAATGTAGATACTATTGTTTTGTAAAGTTTCAAAATATTAATAACTAGTCCCCCAAATTTTCTGATTAAGCACTAGTTGTTTGGAAAATGGAATGAACTGAATTGATCCTGCTCCCAGCACTATTGCACTGGTGAAACTGTTATACAGAGAGTCTCCCCCACCCCCATTACACATATGCTTTGGCAGACGTACAGCATCAATCAGCTGGGAAGGAAATCATAGGGTCTTGTGCGTCAAAGGGGGAGGTTGAACTAGGCATCCTCCGGATTAATTCCAGTTCCAAGATTTATAGCTGGGTGATTTTACCACTTCAGAAAGAAGTTAAGATGCAGTGTATACCTCCTGGAGTATCAGATTCTATTATACACAGCCCCTTAGAGGAGATTATAGGGGAAAAGATGAAAGAATGCATGGTTAGGGTGGAAAGAATGTGGAAAGTTAGACAACAAATATCTGGCTCCACCAACTAAACATCTGACCCTGGTCAGGTACATTTTGCTCTGCACAGCCTTAATTTCCAAAGTTTCAAATTGGAGAAAAGTAGATATTACTTTGGAAAGTTTCAAAATATTAATAACTGGCCCCACACATTTTCTGATTAAGCACCAATTACTTGGAAAATGGAATGAACCAAAGTTGTCCTGGCCCCAGCACCATGCAATGGTGAAACTATAAGTGTCACAGAAGACCATTTCTGCACATTCTCTGTACGCTGTGGTATGAGTTTCACTAATTCCCTTATGCCTCATTATTGTGATAAAGTAAAGGTCACAACAATTGCTTTTCCTTCATCTTATCCATTCTGTACCAACGCAGCTAGTTTCTGCGATTGAGAAATGCGCCTAATCATTCCTCTGCCAGTTGGGATAGTCTAATTTCTTTGGGCCTACTGTATTCAAAGTAATAATGCTGCATCTTTATCATTCTTCTATGGAATTTATTGTTTTTCTAAGTAAAACTAACATTTATGGGAAACAGCTAGGAAAGATTGAGTTCTTGTCATACCTACAGGAAACATTCACCCTTCTTACATCTTTTTATAAGTCAAATGTGCTCCAAACATTATGTCATATTTTGTAGATAACAATAAATTAATTCTTAAGTGCTTGGAGTCTGCCTAGCAAGCCAACTCCCCATCACTCCACTGCTGAAAACATATTTATGTTTTAAAAGGAATTTTCTTTTAAATTGTAATTGTACTGTCTAAAGGTACAGTAATATAAGTAATCTTCGATGTAGTCGCATCTCTGTATCTATGCATCACTGTTCATGTGTCCCCGATTAAATTCAATAATGAGGACATGGTTTTGAGGAAAAAGTAGTTTTATACCTTTGCTAGCAAAGGAGCAGCACAGAGGACTCCAATCCCAGAGGCTGTGATTCTGCCCTTGTGGTAGAAGTGATTCACTCCAGGCGTTCCCTGTAGGGGGCTGTGATTCACTTGTTAATTTGGGAGAGAACCATTCCTTAGATCCTCTAACCCCATCCCTGAAGTCTGAATTACTTAGTCCCTGTGGTAGGTGTTTGCTCAAAGATACCCCCAACTCTAGCCCTAGGGTGGGAAAAAGGTTGTTCCTACCTCTCCAGGTTAGGGAGTAGAAAACATGGCCATTTAAAAATAATCCTCAGTGGCAGAGCAGCAAGGACCATATTCAAAGCATTAGGTAGACCACTGTTACATTCAAAGAGAAACTGATTAGTGCACTGGAGACAAAAATAAAAGTCATTCTAATCAAATGCTCGCCTTAGTTCTTCTTATCTGAAAAAGGTGGTAGGGGATTTACAAAGAATAATTCCCCTTTTACTCAAACCTTGGTAATGAGAAAGGAGACATGAGAACACACTTAATCATCCTGCTACTCAATACCTGGGCCTCAGGGCCTGGCACTGGAATGCGTGGGGAAAATACACAGGACACAATTCAAGGGTAAGTCCATGCCTCTCCAATATCCCAGGAACAATTTGTGCTTAAGGACTGCTTCGCTCTGTTTCAATGAAAATGGAGTTTAATTTTGTCTCAAAAACTCGCTTTCTCCCATGTATGGGGGAAAGGGGCTTGGGCTGGGTAGCTGAAAAACGTGGTTATTCAGAACACGAGGGAGTTTCCCATCACTCACAAGGTATGCACAAATCCGTAGCACAGTTAATTAATTTAGCCTGCATATCAACTGTTCTGAACTACAAAGAAAGCTTGCCAGCTAGTTTCCAACAATCAAAGGATAAAAAACTGAATGAAAAGGCTAAGAGATTTAGCAAACAAACTGCTGGCCATTTGGGAGTAACTTAAGGCTACAAGAAAAGCACCCCTTGATTCAAGTCAATTAAAAGGAACCAAACACTGACCTGCTGAAGAGAGAGCTTAGATATCCCACCTACCCAATAAAGGTCCAAAAGAGTCCTAAAGCCCTGGAGGCCTCATGAATATTCTGAGAACTTAAAATGCCTAAAGAAGAGGGACCAGAGCTAGAGAGAGGTCTTTGCTTCTAAATAATAGTGGCTCTCCTGTGGTTATACACAGTCTTCCAGGATTTGCTTTTCAAGCTCTTTATTGAAATTGCTCAGGTCTTTAACCGATCTCCCGTAAGGACTCAAAAGCCTTAAGCTAATTACACTTGGCTGAGATATGCTTGATGAGATGGGAAAAACATAAAGCTTTTGAAAGGGTGAAAAATCTCTAACCATCTGCTGGTGGTATTGCTAAAGAACAATAGGGGATAAGAGAGAGGGCAGCTAGCCAGAGTGGAAAGGTACAGGATTTCTTTAATTACTGGGTCAATGAGACCATGACTGCTTGGAATGTCAGGAAAGGCCAACCAAACAAGCTTAGAGAGCTAAGCCACAGCCACAGTGCTTAGTGAATAAGCAAGGCCACAGATTGGTACCCCAAAGAGGACAAAGAGGGGAAAAAAAAGAATTATGTCAGCTTGGTTGAGAGAAGCATTTTTAAATTTAGAAATCACAGGTAGTTTGTGGAAAGGAGAGGAAAGAATGCTAAGTTGGAATTCCGTTTCAGAGCAATCTCTGCTTTTCTTCCTGGTTACCTCTGGTCCTCAAAGGCAGTGGCAGATGGCGCCCTGGTGAAGTGTGTTCCCTCTGATGCCAGTGAGAGGGTTGCTTCTGTTATACTTGGCAATCCAGGTGAACAGTCTGCATTTAGCTTTCAAATCGATGCCCCAGGTGTTGATTCAATACGGCAAGCAGCTTATGTGTTGCTCTAAAAGCCCCATTCAGCTCCTGGGTTTTTTCTTTTTTCGTTTTTTCCCCTTTTTAAAAATAACTAATCCCCTCAAATTCAGCTGAGAAAATGTTAGATTTTGGAAGACAAACTGATTTAAATCAGAGAGGAGACTGCTTAAGTCTGTTTTATTTTTACTTTGTACAGAGTAACTCCTGCAAGTTGGACGAGCTATGTCTCAACTCCTATTTCAGTTCTTTTAAATGTTTGCAGAAAGAATGCCATTTTCTTTCTCATTACTCTTCTTTCCCTCTGCATCTGAAAAGGATGGGAATTTTTTCTTATTTTCCCTCTCCCCTTATTTCCTGTTCATTGAAACCAGTAAAAAATGTTGCTTTGGTAATAAACATGCTTTTTTGCATGTACAACTCAAACATACACTCAGGATGTTCCTGGAGTAGTCCAGGGCAGAGGATAAACACAGCCCTTAGTTGGCACTCTCTTCACTGAGGTATTACAGTCTGCATTCCCTCTTTCACATCACCTGCCACCATGGGAAGGAAGTGCTCTGTCTGCCCTTTATCACAGAGAGGGAGAAAGGGTTGGAAGCCACCAATCTCAGGCATACTGTAGACTCAAGTCACTCAAGTCACCTAATCCTGCGGTAAGGCACCTGTGTGCCCAAATCCCCAGCATCCCATCTGCAGGTCCTCGAAGTTCATAATGCTAAAGAAGAATCTCCTTTTGCAGTGCCTAATGTAAGTCTGCTGGTTTGGATAATGCACAAGGACTTTGCCATCATTTCTCCAAGTGTAGGCCCTGAACCACTAGCAACAGCACCACTTAGGAACTTGTTAAAAATGTAAAACTCTTGACTGCCCACTGCCTCCAGAACTATAAAAATCAGAGGGAAAGGGCCCAGCGATCCATGCTCAAACAAGGCCTCAGGCAATCTGGATCCAACACAGGTTGGAAAATCTGGTGGAGCTGGTGTTACTGTCAGACAAGCAGTATCAGGCAGCGTATTGCTAGGAAGGTCTGACTATGAGACTCCAAACAGCTTTCTTCATTTTCTACTACTTTCACTAGCCTGTGTCTAAGATATATGAATGTAAATTTCTTAGCACAACACAAGAAATGCATGCAACACATACATATGGTCCAAAGTCTTAATAATCTAAATAAGAAACCAAACCACAGTAATTATCCTATAAGAAATTTACTTAGGGTAGAATTCATGAATTTGCATTTCTAACAAGTTCCTTGCTAATACTGATGCTGTTGATCCAAATAACACATTTTGAGAGCTACCACTTAGATAAATCTATTTTTACCCGTGTATGCTTTAGCTCAATGGTATATACGTGTGTATGTGTGTATGATATGCACACACATATTTTTTTCTGTGTTACAGGCCCAAGCCCAATGCCTGGTATACCTTTGTACACATGCGTGCATGTGTACAAAGTTCATTATGTGAACTTCACTGAAAGTGCAGTTCACACTGAGGTGGCTGAGAAGGATGTTTCTGTCATCTACCACCTTTGTCAATCATCTTTGCCTTGTTCAAATACCTCACCATCAACCAAGGTAGTGTGAAAAGTCTAAGAATGAATGCTCTGAATTTAGATTCAAAATACTAGGAGCAGCAGTGCTATCCCAAGTATGGTCAACCCCAGGAGTTTTTTAGAACAGATTCTCAAGCCAACCAAGACCAACTGTATCAGAATCTCTGGGGGTGGATCACAGAAATCTGTATTTAACTCTTGTGCATTTGAGAGCTACTACGATATATTTGTGGCTAGTTTAGTCATAACTATTAGGATCAACTTCCCTACTCCCATTTTGTGGTATCACAGGCAAGGAAAGCCAAATTGGAAAGTTTGCTAGGAATGAAATTATATCTTCTCCATTTTCAAAAGTATTTTGGTTTGATGTTTTATTATTTGTTCCAGACCAGATAACAGAAACCAGTTTTTTCATCTTTCTCCTACTCTTCTTTCTTTCTATAATTTCTTTATTTCTCCTCCCTTCTTTAATTTCCCTAATGCCTTACTCTTTCCTTCTCACCTCCTAGTTGCATAAGTATCCCATCTATAAGTATTTACTGTGCATAAGTAAATAAATTTACTTGAGCTAAATTCCAATTGTGCAACCAACAAAGACTGACATTACAGAAAGATAAGTCATAATAAAAACATTACCTAACTTAGTACGCATTATAGAAAGGCTAATTTTATGCTAATTTTCAAAGCATGGAAAGTTATAGGGGTCTTTTTTCCCCCCTCTTCCTTATAAATCTATTAAAATACGTCTGGATTTTTCATCTAGGAGAAATCACCTACCTGAAGAGGCAATGTATTTGTTTCTTTTTGCTGTTGTAAATTATCACAGATTTAATGGCTTAACATAACACAAACTTATCTTGCCGTTTTGGGGACCTGAAATGCTTCTTGGAGGGCACAAGAGGTCAGCTGAGGTGGAATCTGTTTCCTTACCTGTTCCAGTTTTAGAAGCCACCTGAATTCATTGTGTTGTGGCTCAGATCCTCCATCTTCAAAGTTAAGCATTCTCAAATATCAATCTCTTTCTCTCCTCTACCTCCACCAACATACCTCCTTCACTGTCTGACTCTCCTGGTTTTTGCTTTCTCTCTCTCACAGATACACATGTGATTGTATTGGGCCCACCTGGACACTTCAGAATTCTCTCAAGAACCCTAATTTGACTCACACCTGCAAACACAACATGCAGTATATTCACAGGTTCCAAGAATTAGTATGTTAATGCCTTTGGAGAACCATTATTCTACCTACTTCAGATAATCAGAAGACAGTGGTAAACCTCCATGTTCCTTTAAATCCCATATTTTACGTATCTGGACTGAAATTTTTATTATCATTTGTGATGAAACAACAGGATATTTTCCCCATACTTATGTTGTCAGAAGTAACATAAGGTCTACTTATTATTTCTTTGAAAAAGTTTAGAGATATGAAATATACATATTTCATGTGTTAATATAGACACAAACTTTACATTATATGTTTATCCTGTCTAGTTTTTAACCCTAATTACTGCATTCTTTATCTTCTGATTGCATAAACTTTTCTATAACATTTTGTTAATGAGAAACATGAGTAATGTAACATGATGGGAAATATTGACTATATTAATTTTGAAAAATACTCCCTTACCTTGAAATTACAGGCCCATATCTTAGCATATTATGAATCATGTACATTGTAATCTTAATTATGTACTATGCTTATAAGTGTATGAAACATAAAGAACAGGTAAATTATGATTAATATTTTAGGAACAAACTAAATACGATAAATCAGAAATAACATTTTCCTTTGAAATATCTTTAAGAAGACATATCTGTGTGGCCCTAGGTTCAAGTCTCAGCACCATTAGATAAAGGGGAGAGTAAGTGTGGAAACATCAAGGTTTTTCTCCTTTCCTATTTCTCTGCAATGTTTTTAAAATACTTTCAATTAAAATCAAGGCACATAAACTATGACAATATGTCTAAGAAAGGAACCAAAGTGCTTTTAATATTAAAAGTGTAAGTTCTAACCATGGGATGTTTATAGGTTAGAAACCTGACTGATCCATCTCAACATTTCCCTTGAAGATTAGCAATGAAATAAAGCAATCACACACAATCAACCCAAACCTCTTGCTAATGTTAAAATGCTTATATCCTATTTTCTTTTTTTTTAAATCATTGCAGCAGATGTCATAAAATAAATGTAGTGAAACATTCAAGCAGCAAGTTCCCTAATTGTTTCCATCTTGATTATAAAAACAAATTGAAAGGTAAATCCTCACAGTGAAATAAATGAAAAAAATAATTAACATTCAAAGTACTCCCTATACCACCTGCTCTTTACATACTGTGCTGAAATGAAGACACCTGATGTAGAAAGAGTAATGAAAAGAAATTGAGTTTCTTTCTGAAGCAGAGAGAAGAGGAGCACTTCCACTTGCAATCCAAATCAGAACGTGATATACCCTGGGTACAGTAAGTAGGGTTTGAAAGGTCTTGCATCTTTTAAGTCAAGTGAAATGGCTAAACCTAAATCCATATGTAAAAAATATTCCATCCAAAATATATGACCTAATAGTTTTGTAGCCATTCATTTACTTTAAATATAACCCTAACATTTATTTAAATAAATGCTGAGCCTCTACTCTAACCAATATCTGTTTAAGTTTATCCTTTTCAAACTGTACACATGTAGAAGTCCTTACATAAAAGTACAAATAGACTATTTACATATCCATAGTACTCCAATTTCTAACTGCCTTGCCAAACTTACATTATAGATTAGAACTATATTTTTAGTTCTGTCACTTAAATTGTCTTTCTCTACAAATGTATTGTTTTTACAATTTCTAGTTTGTAGTCAAAATGCAAGCATCACTTGTAGTACGCTAAGAAAAAAAGCCAAGATTAGATTACTAGTAAGAAGATGGAACCAACTTCCTTTTATGTACAGTGGACAAAGAAAAGAATATGTGTTCAAAGAAAACTTAAAGTTTTATTCTAAGACAGAAAGAGCCAAGTGAAATTAGACTGGCCAGACAAAGCCTAGTCGAAGATAGTCGACTTCTGATTCCACTTGAGGCCAAGTTACTTTGGGACTGTTTTCACAGAGGCTGACATTAGAGGAAGCTATTTTCATCCAATCTACCACTTTAGGGACAGATGTGGACACAGTGTGCCTACAGAAAAGCATAACATTGTGGGAATAAACCTATCTTTCCAGGTTTCTTTACACATCTCAAGTGTATGCACATGTGCCTGTGTATGTTGATAAAGACTTCATAACTTGGGAGCTCCTGAATCAAAATGAGGGAATTCAGATTCAGGGGAATTTGAGTTGCATTCAGATAGATGTTATAGGTGGGGGTGCGGTTAGCAACACTTTTTATCAAGAGTCAGATAGTAAATGTTTCAGGGTTTGCATGTTCTCATAAAAATTTATGGGCCCTGAAATTTGAATTTCATGTTATTACATATGAGTCCCATACCAAAGGCCAGCAAAGTGCAATAAATGTAATATTTTATGATCCTTACTGACTAGAATCTGTGATTTAACATGAAAAACACAAGAATTGATGAATGAAACCGTATGACTATAATTGAGCTGCCAGCAATGCTCTGGGT
This sequence comes from Aplodontia rufa, assembly GCA_004027875.1. Taxonomy (NCBI): domain Eukaryota; kingdom Metazoa; phylum Chordata; class Mammalia; order Rodentia; family Aplodontiidae; genus Aplodontia; species Aplodontia rufa. Next base: position 111,282 of record PVKS010000438.1, read on the forward strand.
CCACAGTCCTTGGGATAACCAGGAAGTCCTAGCAGGTTCCCACTCCAGCTTTGGGCTCCCACTCACTTCTGCTTTGAGAACTTCCCGCCACCACTCTGGCTTTTGTTGACAGCTTGAGTAGCTAAAAGAAAGCAAGGGTGGCTATACTTTGACAAAATAGATTTTAAGTAAAAAAAAAAAAATGGTCATGTGATGAAGAAGGTCATCATATAATCATTAAAGGGATCAATTAATCTGAGCAGATATAACAATTATCAGTTTTATTTTCCTGTATGATATTAGCCAGTTGGCCACCAAATATCAGAGAATATATAAATAAGTACTAACAAAACTGAAAAGGTAAAATAAACAGCAATACACTAACAATAAGGGACATCAATACCTCACTCTCAACAACGACTAGATCATCCAGAAAGACAATCAAGGAGGAAATGGTGAGTTTGAACAACACTGTGGACTAAGTTGATGTAACAGAACATTCCATCCCATGGCAGCGGAGTGCACCTTCTCACGTTCGTATGGGACTTTCCACAGTATCAACAGGCCACAAGACAAGAATATCAACATCACATCAAGTACCTTTTCTGATCACAATGGTATAAAACTAGAAATAAACAATGGGAAGACTTTTGGAAAAGTCACGCAATAAGTGAAAATGAAACAACATTCTCCTGAGTAACCAAATAAGTCAAAGAAAAAGTCAAAAAAGAAATTAAAAGCAATATTTTGAGACACACACACACAAAAGAAAGAAAACACATCAAAAGTCACAGGATAATATAGCAAAAGCAGTACAAAAGGGGAAGCATAGGGTTATAAGCACCTATATTAAGAAAAAAGAAAGACAGCAAACAACTTAACTTTATACCTCAAGGAAAAAGAGCTAGGCTCAAAGTTGGGGGTGGGGAGAAAGAAGAATTAGAGCACAGATCATTAATCCTTAATGAAATAGAGAACATAGAAACAATAGAAAAGAACTATAAAAATTTTTAAAAATACAAGGAATTTATTCAACTTAAGCAGTGAAATGAAGTATCTGGTTTAAAAAGTGGGCAAGGGATCTAAAATCACATTTCTCCAGAGAAGACATACAGATAGCCAAGAGGTACATGATCAAGTGCTCAACATCACTAGTCATCAACTCAAAACCGTAGTGATACATGACATTACACTTATTAGGAATAGCTTTTATCAAAACAACAAGTGTTCGAGGCTGTGAAGAGAAGGGGCTCCTTATACAGTGTTGGTAAGAATGTAAATTAGTACAACTACTACGGAAAACAGCACGGAGGTTCCTCAACAAATTCAAAACAGAGATACCAGATGATCCAGCAATCCCAGTGCTAGGCATGTATCCAAAGGAAAGTAAATCAGTAGCTTGGTATCAGCACTTCCATGTTCCTTGCAGCATCATTCATAAGAGCCAAGACATGGGAACAATCCACATGTCTTACAGTGGATAAATGCATAGAGAAAATGTGATCTATAATAGACTGTTACAGAATATGCTCAGAACAGAATGTCATTCAGCCATAAAGAAGAAAGAAATCCTGCTATTCACAGCAAGATGATGAATCTTGAGGGCATAATGCTGAGTGAGGTAAGGCAAACAGAGAAAGAGAAATAATATATGATCTCATTTATGTGTGAAATCTAAAAAATCCAAACTCCTAGAAACAGAGTAAAATGGTGATTCTATTTCAATTAGTGAGATTCTAAAAATGCCTTAATGATAAACAATGGTACATCTTACAACTGATATATCTTAGAAGTGCACCTGCTTCTACAATATGTACAGCATGAGTGTGTGGTAGGTATATGGGTACAGGACGGTCTACATAGCATACAGTGTATGTTGAATAGCAGTCGTTGACACAAAACAATACCAAGTACACTCTAATGTTGCATGTAATTGGAGGCTACTGCCCTACCCCAATATTATGTTAGTATTTTAACATAGCCTATTAAATATGTCAAATAGTTAACAGCAATGAATACAGTGAAGTGCATAAAAAGATAAAAATGCCAATTTTATCCTCAGTATATTGATAAGAAAAATTTTCTAAGATCTGACAATGGAAGAAAAGAGATCCCTGGGCATGTCATTCCATTTCAGTGGAATGCTGGGTATTTTCCCTCATTCTATCTGGGCCCATCTGATTCTGTAAGGATATATTATTTCTTTCTATTCACTAGCGTGTCTCACACATCTGTAGAGGTAGAAGTTAACTTGCAGAAAACTTGTAATAATGAAAATGAGATTCATTCAGAGCAATGGAGATGCATTTTGTCTGGTGGAAAGAAAGGATACATTTTATTGTTCTGCATGATTGATATCAACCAGTTCTGAAAATTTCACTGCTCCTGAACTGTGAGTGTCTGCATGGATATATTCAGTCATCCTAATTGTACATGTACTATGTATATATCTATAAACCATGTGTATATCCCTATGTATAAATAATCCATTATGTATATATGGGTTACATATATATGCGTACTTCAAATATTATTCTGAATGAATTTAATATCTTACTGGTTATTTCATTAATTAATGATTTAAATAAAATCTTTCACACATATTTGATTTATCTTTGTATGACAGTCATAATTTTATCTCTGGTAAAATAATTTAGCACTATATAATGTCATGAAGAGGAAGCTTAATATAATGAACCAGTCACCAAATATTAACATTTATACTAACTGTTTTTAGTGGAAGTTAATTTTAATTTTATGGAATACGAAAGGATAGTATATGTAAAATAACATTATGTTTGGATGCAAATAAAAGTTAATCTTTTCATTAGATAAGAATTCAAGTGGGCTGGAGCGGTGGCTCAGTGGTTTTGGCGCTTGCCTGGCAAGCACGAGGTCCTGGGTTCAAACCCCAGCACCAGGTACACAACTAAGTGTTGGAGCAACTAAGGCCATGTGAAAAACTAATGAATTTGTTTCTCTCTTTCTCTGTCTCTCTCACTGTCCCTCTCTCTTTAAAAAAAAAATCAGTTTAAAAAAAAAAGAATTCAAGTACTTTGTGGACAGAGTTGTGGAATTTTATTGTTTCAGAGAGGAATTAAATGTTCAGCATTTGGAGTTAGACTTCTGCTTTAAGGGACAAATCTCTTTAATTTTGTAAATTACTTTGTAAATCATACAGTGTAAAATCCTATCCCTCAGGACATGACCAGACTGACCTAGACACAGTATGAAGTTGAACCAGAAATGAAACTGGGGGTTGGGTGATTAGACAGGGGAAGACAGCAGGCAGAGGATTCAGGATGTAGCTGGATTCTCGGGAATCGCTAGGAGCAGTGGTCTCTGAAAAGTCTCCAGATGGGGATGGTCTAACAATTAATTACAAGCTTTGATTTTCATATTCACTTAAGCTCGTACACATCCGTGAGTGTGTGTAATTTCAGGGAGTGAGGGATTTTAGGTGTCCAAAATGAGGACTACACACACTTATGAAAAGGAAATGCAAACACCAAAGTGAGAAGTCCCCAGAGGCAGGAACCTGGGGCCTGAGATTAGAAGAAATTGCCCTTATGCCAAAGAATTTGCAAATATCGAAGGGATGGTTGATTTCTTCTAACTTGTAAGATGGAGGTTCAGGGCAGTATCTTTTATAGATCTTAAAAGATAAGATGGTTGGAGCAACCTAGAGGATTTGGACAAACTCAAAGGACTGAATAACTTTCTTATGTATAAAATGATCTTTATACATGCACAGGCTGAATGCACACACACACACATAGACACACACAGATATATACATACTATATATACTATGTAAATAGTATTATTGTGCCAGTGAATAGACTTTTCATTCTTCTTTTTTAAATTTTATTTTATATGTCAGTTGCATATTTGTTTGAGGGGGAAACATGAGGAAAATTAATACTCTAAAAATAAATTTAGCCAGGTTCTGTGGCACAAAAATCCCAGCAGTGTGGAAGTTGAGGCAAAAGGATTGCAAGTTTGAGGATAGCCTGGGCAACAGTGAGACACTGTCTCAAAATTGAGGGAAAAAAAATAGAGACACTCTCAAAATTAAGAAAAAAGTGGGACAGGTGGCTAAAGAAGTAACTCATTGGTAGGATGCCCCTGGGTGGTTCAATCCATCACCACTTATACTACAATAAATAATTAAATGAACAAACAAATAATTTGAAAAATAAATTTAAAAATCATATTGAAATTATAATTGTTACTTTATACAGTGTAACTGAATAAACTGGTTTTATATATATCAATATTATGTACATACAGATATGTAGAAAGTTTCAATGATTTAGCTTAAAACTTAATTTTTAGGTTCAAAGTATTTAACTGATATAGGGAACTTCATTAAACACTTTAAAATATTCATAAAATCTAAACAGGGACCAGCCTTTTTAATTTAACTTACATCTTTAAATAAAATTTTAGTTGACAAATTCCAGCTACAAAACGTGATTAGGAAAGAAGGCAAGAAAGCCACTTGAAAATGAATCTGCCCCAGGAAACGAAATAATGGCGCTGCTAATGCGAAAAACGCAGTATCACTAAAGTTGATTTCCTCTGGAAAGAAAAGACATACTAAAATTTTCTGAAAATGGAAAGTTCTGGTAAGTTATCACTCAAGATGCAAGAGAGTGATGAAAATGAAGCCCAGTTCTGAGCAGAGCTTACTATTCAAGTTTGTACAGTGTTTTTTGCATGAGTCAAATATACAGTTAAACACTATGATTCTCTGCAGCAATGAACACAGGCTGGATCTGAAAGCCCAAATATGATTGATCCTATGTATGGCTACATTGCTGTGCAGGGGTGCTTTTCAAAGAGAGGCAAAGGGCTTGGTCACTGATGTAGGAACCCCATCAATAATGGAAAACACAAGGACTGTACAGCGGTGCTTTGTAGACAAGATAAACCCCCAATGGATTTGATTGGTGGGAGCGAAAAAGGAAGAAGCTTGCTTACCAAGAATTCACTGAAAAATGAAACGGGCCAGAGGAGCTATGGGGAAAGCTGTTTCTCATGGACTTAAAAACAAGACAATGAAAATTTAGTCTGGTTCCCAGCAGATTCTGTGTGTAAACCTAATTTAAGCTCAAAGGCGTTCCCCCTTAAAGTTATCTTCATGGGATAATTAGTCAACCAGTTATGGTAAGTCCTAACATAAACCTTAGGAATATAAAATATTATTACTGTTATTTATACTTATTGATGTACAAAACATAACTGGGAATGTATATAAGCATTCCACATAACAGGTGGAGAAAAAGCCCTATGTATATTCATAAGAAGATACATATGGAAATCTTGTTATATAATAATGATGCAGTGCTGATACAGTTGAGATTCCATGTCAAAAATATCTAAATTCAAGTAGAAATAAAAATGTTATGAAAAACATTAGAATGCTGACTATATACAGATCTTAGACTAAAACACAAGACCCCTTTTAGAGAAGATGTCCCATAATTCTCTCCTATTTAGTTATTAACCTAAATGATATTATTCTGTTGAATTTTATATGTATTAAAGACCCTGCTGGGAAGCATAAAACTGGGCTCATTTAGGAAGAGGCAATGTGACTGTATGAGAAAAGCTGCCATATGTGAAACCTCACTTTATGCCAGTTGAAATTTTTGTATTTTAGGTCTCCCAGGGACATGTCCATTGTGCTATTGTGTAATTTTATCAGCGTGAACTTCTGCTGAATATTTTTCCTTCTTTTCACAACCCACATTTTGGTAGAGCTAACTTCAAAACTTAATGTTGAAACATCTGTGCTTGTACACCTGGGAGCCATAGAAGATGTGTCCTGAAGATTATCTACATTTTCTAATCTTATAAATGCTGCAAAATGAGAGAAAGAAGTTATATATTTTTCTTGGTTTGGATTTTTTTCTTAAGAAACCACTTTCTGACTCCTTGAAAAGACTCTCATATTAAAAGAGAACCAACAGTTTTAGATCTATAAAAATATTTCAACAAATGTAATAGAATACTTGTTTGTGATGATTTTTAATACATATGTGGAACTTGCTATTGAGAGACTATTTTGCAAATATACACAAAACCTGGAGCTATAGCCTCAAATTTTTATTGAAAAAGTCTCTTTCATAACTATATGAATAAAAAGAAAGCAAGATAAATTCCTTTGAATTTATTTACTACTTTTCTTCTGTGAATTCACCAATATCTCAATGACATGTTTCTTTAAAAGTAGAAATGATGGTTTTAATATCATTTATCTTAAATAGAATATTGAAATCTTGACAAAGAACAAGAAGTTTGTAAATGAGAGAATTGCTTCAAACCCCTCCATTATTGCTTCTATCTTTATAGAATAAAATATGCAATAATGTAGAGTTTACGGCCATATCAAAAGTACCTGTATGGGATGGTACTGTCAATCAAAAGTGAGGGACCATTTGTTGTTGAAGGATAATGTAGACTATATGATGTTTTTATGGATTCAGAAAAATTAAGGACAATGACTGAATTTGGGAAACTCATGTGGATTCTTTTGACTCTGTCAGCAATTTATCTTCCCACCTTGGGTTTCTGCCAGCAAGGAGGCTGTGACTAGATGGGGGCCCTTGATGTTGTACCTCTAGAAACATGAGCCAAAATAAACCTCTTCTTTACAACTTACCCAGTGTGTAGTATTATTAGCAAAAGAAAAGGGAATAAGACAGGTACTTTCTTTATATGTAACAAAACAAATCTTAACTGTCACTTTGATACAAAGAATAAGATGACAAGGTGCTGCATTTAAAGCTATTCAAATTTAAATAAAAATATTTGTGCCTGGGTCAAGATAAGTATGATAAAGACAGGAAGGGAAAGCATTAACACAAACCCACTGACATTGTTCCTTACAGTAAAAAGTCAAATTTTAGTAAAGAAATTCAACTTCAAGGTCGCTACAAACATGTAGCAGATTTTGACCTTGCCATTCCACTATTTACAGAAGAGAATCATCATAACTACAAGGAAGAGAAGAAAGGCAGGTATTTAACTCTTCAGTAATTAGAGAAATGTTCCCTGGTAGGGAATTAGGAATGCGAACTTTTCCTTTATAGGTCAAGTCAAAAAGAGGAAAATGTTCCAGTTGTTTGATGTTCTTCAACCCATTTGCATTTCCTCAAGCACAATATACAAAGCAAATAATTTCTGCAATAAAAAATTAAGCAAATAGGTATGCATTGTGTAGTTTTCATTTTAGGAGTAGAATTGAAGGGAATAATATCATGTATCTGAATCTGAGTAAAGGTTGCATCAGCTTTCTATTATCACCGTCAGACATAAAATACTCCAAATACACCACCCATTTGCTCTACCAGGAAAGTGGTATCATGAGGCTGCACTAGGATTTGCAACAGAGAAAAGTTAGTAGAGGCACAGATATGGAAGAGTATTGCCATATAAATATAGTGCAATTATTTTTTAAATGTGAAAATCACTAACTTTGTTTAGCAGTTAAACTGTCAATGCCCCTGCCAAGAACTGTTCATAATTTGGAAGCTGTAGTTGCTATTGACCTGATTTTACAATTGAGATCATGTCTGTGTTTTAATTTGGAAGCAAAATTGATCGCAGTGTTCTATAAACAAGGTCTATCAAGTTATCACCCTGCAACTGCTTTGCAAATACCTAAGAGCAGTATGATTCATGATATAATGTAACTGACAAATTATTACATAAACTTTTTAAAAAGATTGCTTCATTTGTGAAAATTGGGTTCTTCGAATTTTTCAATAAAGACTAAACTTCTTTAATAATACCTTTTTTAAAAAAAGAATTTTTATAAAGGATTTCTATCTTCACTCCAATATACTGGTTCATGGCCCCAAATACTACTTTAATATTTACAGAACATTCGTTGCTCATTAATCTTCAGAAATCATTATATAATCTCACTCATTTTTAAAAATAATATTCAATATTATTTTATCCTAATGTTAGCAGGAGAAGCTTGCAATTTAGAAGGTTCATATGATGAATGTATTTTACATAAATTGCTTCTTTAATCATCACCATGTGAAGGACGAAAGAATGAAATCAATACAAAATGTTAATCTATTTGTTTTAAAGCCATTTTAGATTTTCTAGATTTTTTTTATCTACAGTGTGTAATTTTGATTTCTTACAGATTCTTTCAATGCTATCATTTAGAACATTTAAATTGAACTTAAAAACATCTTTATTCAAGTATCTTGTTTGCTACTTCTAGATTTTCCTCTAGTTTCAAAAGCAGGTTCAGGGCTAAAGAAACGTTCATTTCCCCCTTTTTACAAACTGTGATTGTAGGAGGATCATTTTGATGGTTGAGTTCTAGGCAGGAATCCAAAGGAACTCTCTACTCTTGATGGATTAATTTAAGAGCAGTCCTACCTTTTCCACCTTCCTTTTCTTCTTGGTCATCTGTCAGTGGAATCACTTCTGGTTGCTCCCCAATCATGACATCTTCTCGGTTTGGTGAAAGCTCTAAACAGAAAGAGGCACATGGATACCCAGGGATATTTCAATTGGAATCATTGAGAAAACCCAGAGACTACAGCACAGAAAGTTTCAAGTTCGTTTTCATCCCTCCAAGTTTCCAGAGGTACACAAAGCAGAGCACTGTTGTCCTCTCCAGGAGTCATGCCGCACGTGCACATCATTCACACACACTCTATATAGAGATGTCGCGGGTCACCGCTTCATCTCATTCTCTGATAACAATATATTCTGGTTTCAGTACCTTCTGTTTCCATATATGAGCTCTGGGATTCTGTCTCAATTTTCATTTCATTCTTTGTTGAATCATTCTCTTCTCCTGTTAAGGACAGTGATTGAAAAATAAAAGAAATGTGATATGCATGACCACAGCTTTATCCCTGGTTTGAAAATGCTTCAATTGTGCATTGAGAGACACAGAACAGTCTGAAGTGAAGCTGAGAGCAATGATATCATTTTTCAAATGATCAAATTTATATCAATTTTTATAAGATAATTTGGGTCCTCAAGTTTCCACTCTGAATGTTGTAATTGGTATTTAGCTCACAAATGTATTGGACATGAGTGGACACACCTGGAAGTTGTGAAAAAAAATTTTGGTGTGGGGAGGTTACTGGGAATTGAACCAAGGGGTGACTTTATTACTGAGCTATCACCCCAGCTCTTTTTATTTTTTATTTTGAGGCAGGGTCTTCCTAAGCTGCTCCGGCTGGCATAGAACTTATGATCCTCCTGCTTCAGTCTCCTGAGTCACTGTTATTACAGGTATGCACCACCAATTTTGAAATTTTAATATAATTTCTGGGCTATACAAGTTAAATATATTTAATTACCTTTTTTTAAAGAGAGGAGGACAGTGAGAGAGGAGAGAGAAAGAGAGAGAGACAGACAAGAGTTTTTCACATGGCTTTCGTTGCTCTGACACTTAGCTGTGTATGTGGGTGCTGGGGTTTGAACCTGTGTACTTGCTCATGCCAGGCAAGCACCATAAGTACTGAGCCACTGCTCCAGCCCTTTAATTACCTTTTAAGAACTCAATATTTTCCATGTTGAGGATTACAAAAAATCAAAACACCACTTGCAATTTCATTTCTTTTCCTTCCTTTCTTTTTTTTTTTTTTTAAATCAACAAAGCATTGAAAATCTTGAGCAGTGTGGGCACACAGGGATAGGTGGCATAACAGCTCAACTATTCTCTTAAGATACCTACCGGATATAGGAAAGATCCGGAGAGAATTTAGTCAACTCTTAATTACTTCCAGGCCGATTATCTAGTAATGGCTTTTCCTCCATGCCCGCTGGCTGCTCTTCCTACTCTCCTCTGTAGAGTTTTGAACATTTAAATGCTTATTAACAGAGGAAATCGAAATGTGTCCACTTTGCCTCATGCTAATAAAATACTTTGTGTTGACGATATTTAACTTTTGAATTAAAAAAAAAATCCAAAGCTAGGATTGGCTATAGGAACAAAAGGGACACTGAGAATCTTGGGCTGTTTGGGCACATCCCTAGGGTAGCTTGTCCCTTTTTCTTCCTGTAAGAGGATTACATTTTCCTAGCTATTACCATATGATCTGTAATTGGCCTCTCTGGGTCAAGTAGATGCTGCCACCCCATTGACATCAGGCCTGTTCATGTGACTTGGTCTAGAAAAATCCTACTGAAAGATGCGTGATGTGTACTATATCTCACCAGAAGCTTAAGATCCTTTGCATGTCTCCTCTAGCTCTATCACTCCATCGGCCTCCATCATGGAATGAAACCACGTGGAGCAGGGCCAAACAGCTAGGCATAAACACCACACTTTTGCTGTGCAATGAGACTTAGGGGCTTATTTGTTACTGCAGCAATGCTGACATATACAGCCCTCTCACCCTATATCATTCCCTTTGATACAACTGTCCTTAAACTATGCTCATATTTCTTTCTTTTGATTCATTCTTTGCTAGTGTGACCCAGATAGGAAAGTTCTTTTTTTAGGACATCCATTCCTCCTGAGCTCTATTTTTATCAAAAAGATCAGGTAAAACAATTAAAACTAAAGCATAGTTAGGTATCTGATCATTGAAGATAGAAACCGCAAGCTGCCTTTAATAACTTTCTTTTATTATTCCTAAAGTTCAATGAAATCCTAAGTACTGATGATTCTGCAAAAAGTTTCTTCCCCCACTTTCCATTCCTTCTCCCCCTTTCCTCATTCAGGGGTGCACCATGTGTTTTTTTGGATCCTTCATTTTATTCTCTTATAATTGATTTTGTGAATCAATAGCAGAAAGGCCTTTTAAAACACGAATTTGATCAAGACCTTTCCCCTGCTGATAATTCCCCAATCCTTCCATTGCTACTCAAATTATGGCCCATGGAAAAGTAAAGATGGCATGATCTAGAAGCTTTTAAAAAGTGCAGAATTTCAGGCCTTACTCCAGACCTACAGAATCAGAGCCTACATTTTTATGATATCTCCATTGATGTGTGTGCATGCTAAAATGTGAGAAGTACTGGTCTACTTGTTTTAAGTGCATCTCTGCCAGTTATTGATCCCACAAAAAATATCAGACTTTGCTTAGATACTTCACACTATTGTCCCCAAACACCACAATGGCTTGGTAAGGTAAGCATTGTGATCCTCATTTTACTTTCAAAATTTATTACCAGGTCTATTTCACTACAAACACTTCTTTTGTTTTTGTTTTTCCTGGAGAAAAAATCTTTTTGCATTTTAAGTTTGTAATTTAAGGTCTACCTTGAATATAGTAAAAATACAAAAATAGTAAAGTGGACAGCTTAATGACCCCTGATGTATCTTGTTGAAAGACTCTAACACAGATAAAGAACATTTCTAGCATCTGTGGCTTCCTCCTGTTGATGCCCCCCAACAAGCAACAGGTTTTTTTTTCATAGAAACTCCTTTGTGAGTGGACCCTTCAGTAGAAGTGAAGTCTGTCTTGCTTACCCATTTCTGGACATGTGTTTGATTTTCTTATGGTACTTCAGAATTTTTAACAATTTTATTTCTATCAAATGGTAGGTGGGAATTTAATTTACAGAATTTTTATTTTGCTAACATGTATTTTATATTTTATAATTTGAGAATTTTGATGAGAAAGTTTTAAAAATTGAGGAAAAAAAAGGTCCCCAGTGAGATCAAAAGAAAAATTTCTGGCTAAGTTTTCTTTTGTCTGTGTGTGTGTGCGTGCGTGTATGTTGTGTGTGTTTGTGACTGTGTCTCTGTGTGTGTGTCTAGCCAAATCAAATTTCTTTTTCTCAGTGCGTATTCTACTTGAACTCTAGAAAACACTTGAGAAATCTAACCTGCAAGTAATTCTTTTTTCTTGACCGTCTGTCTTCTTTGTGTATTTTGGCAAGATCAACTAGCAATTTCTCTGTATACCAACCTACTCATCATTTTCTAAACACGTTACTTCTCACCTTTATACCCATTTAGTGTTCTTTTCTGGTGAAAAAAATACTGTTTAAATACTCTTCTTTCTCAAGTTCATTTTCTATGGGGGGAAAAGACTTTGACACTAGATAATCTCCTAGGTTCCTATATCTCCTGATGAAATTTTTAGGCCCATCTGTGTTTGTTCATGTGGGGGCTGATATTAAGAAGGAACCTTCACTATTTATTGAGTGATGCTCTTTATCATTGCTAATATGGGGAAGTGACTACCGCACCTAATCATTACATCAGGCTCCTAGCTGGGCTCTTTAATTCATTATTTGTGATTTGGCTTCATCTGTACTTGAAGGGAAGGAGTAGGGCAGTCAGGGAGTAGACACACCCAGCCTGCATTGCTGCCTGTCTCTGTGTTGCTCTTGATAAAGTTGCAGGAGAGTTGAATCAGGATTGGGACGACCCCAACTCAACAGGGCCTGGGGTACTGATGAGGTGGGACTGCCTTGAGGTGACAACCTGAGGCTGTTTGTGAATACCAGGGTTTTGGTGACTATGAGGCTGACACTTCACTTTGAAGAGGACAGGCCATTTCAAAGCTTTTTTGGAATATTTCTCTCCTCTGCCCTCTTGTCTCTATTTCTGATCTGTTTTCACCTGTGTCCTTCATGTATTTCATCAATCATTATTTAAAGTACAAATACATACACACATATATATATATGTATGTATGTATGTATGTGTGTGTATATATATATATATATATACACATACATATATAATCTTTCCATTTTTCTAAAATGAAATTAGTAAAAACTGAGGGAAGAAATGAAGTGCTTATCTTAGGCAATCAAGAATGATCGTGTTTGCTCATTCCCAAGCCAAGAGCTGGTATATTAAAGCAGGATATTTTGAGCTCCTTACCCTGCACCCAGGCAAGCTGTGTGCTGTGACTCCAGGCCCACCTGCCTCTCCTCAGTGTACACAGACATTTCATACTCCTTCTTGCTTTCTTGGCCCCATGGGGGCAAGCTTTATGCTTGCTTCTCTATATTCAACTAGCTGAATTCCCCCCATAGTCCTCTAACCTAATCCCTCCTGGCAGAGGATACAAAAGAGCACAAAGGATCCCACAATTTATGTATATATTTTTCATAGAGCGAACTCAATCACCCATACTAATGGGAGGGGACCATTAGAAGAGATAATCCGAAAATCCATTCATTATTCTTTAGAAATAGATCACATGATTGTTTCTTGAAGCCCTGGTAATTAAGTTTGGCTCAGGCTAAAGCTCTTGTTTTAATTAATTTGCATAAAAATTGGTCTGGGGACATCAGTTTGGAATTAAGCATTTCTAGAGTTTTAATCTAAACTCACTTTGTAAATGGACTGTTTTTGAACAAAAGCAACAACAACATAGTTTTCTTATTTGTAGATTATTAGATGCTCAAATTTTTCTAAGAACAAAGGCTGTTTCTTTGATGCTTGTCTTAAAGAGATAATGGAATTGTGCCTTTAAGCCCAAAACTTGATTGCTGCTAATATTCAAATTTTCACTTTTACCATGCCTAAAAATATTCCAGATTAAAAGCAAAAATTAAGCCTAGATTAGCATGAATTTGATTATCCCCTAGACATTCTTGGTTTTCTCCTACATCCATTAAAATTACTTTTATAATGAAAACTATTTTTAAAATTAATTTTTTCTTATCGTTACAAAGAAATGCAATTTTTCTGTAGATGCACTAAAGAATACATAAGTATTGAGACTTATGGATATTTGACAACTAAGGGGTGGATACTTTGTGAATTGCCATCTATCTCATATGTATACATGTATATACATATATATAACATACACACATATGCATACATATGTGTGTATGTTATATATATGCATATGCATACATATGAATTTCTGTCTGTATATATGTATCCTATGTGTATGTGGTCATATACACTTAACACAGACACACAAGGACGTAAATATATATTCAGATGAAAATGTATTTACAATTTGATTCCTGCATTTTTATTTCATATTTTAATAAGCATCATCCACCATTATTACAATTTCTCCAGAAATCTTATTTTGAAAATTTGCACAATATTCCATGCTATGGGTGAAATTTTGGATGTTTTCAATTTCTCTGTGCACCCAGGTAACATTAAACACAATGTTGCAAATGCCACTAGATTTAAAATGTTGCAATGAACATGTTGGTGAATAAATATATCCAAACTCTTGGTGGGTGTTACTTTAGGTTAAACTCCTGCAGCATAATTTTTCCATCTAGACATGAACCTTTTATCTTTTATTAGGTTTTGTCAAAACTGTTAACAAGAATGTTATGCCCTTTAATCTCTCATCATGCGTGTGTGTTTGGAAACCGTTATTTTGAACAATTTAGTGTATTTGCAATTATTCAAAGAAAAGATACTGCATTCCTGTTTGATTTTCAGTTTGTTAAATAACAAAGAGGACCATCTTTTTAAAGTTTGTAATGATCATATTTCTTTTGTGAGTTATAATTGACATGTACCCACCATTATAGTATCAGACTATGTCCACTGCCCTAAAATGCCTCTGTGCTTTTTCCATTCATCCCTGCCTACACCTCAACTCCAAGGAACCACTGATCTTTTTAGTCTCTACACTTTTGTCTCTTCCAGAATGTCATATAACTAGAATCATACAGTTTATAGCCTTTTCATATCAGCTTCTTTCATTTCAGTAACATGCATTTACCTTTCCACTATGTCTTTTCATGGCTTGATAGCTCATTTCTTTTTAGTGTTGAACAACCACCTTTGGTTCTTTTACTCTAATATTTTATAGTTTCGTTTTTATATTTCATCTAGGCTCCTTCTGGAATTCATGTTGGTGTAAGGAATGAGGTTGGGATTCAGTATATTTTTCCAAATAGTCGACCAGTTGTCTTAACGCCATGTATTGAGTCATCTGTCTTTGAAATGTCAGTTAGACTATGTATTGAAATCCTAGATCTACTTGGGTCTATTTCTAAACTCTTCAGTCTGTTTCATTGATTGGCTGTCTACTCCTACAGCAGGACTGTACCTTTAACCACATTTTAAAAACATTCCACGTCATTTTTAGTCCATTTGTTCTTTCATTGCCAATAATACTGTATCTGCGAATTCCCCATTGCGTTTCCAATTGGTTTTTATTTATATTGTATCTTGTCCCATCACCTGACACATAAAGATCCATCGCTGCTACGTTTAATCAGACATTTAAATTTTTATCTGTACAAGATAACTAACTCTTTCTCACTTGAGACTTCTAGTTAGAATTCTAACTGGATAGATTTAAAGTAGTATTTCATATTCTCTTTTGATGTTCATTCCCCCAATACACCTTTTTTTCCCAAACTTTATTCTTTTAAAACTTCACATTATTGAATTTAATTCATTCCGAATGCTTTTCACACTTGATAAGGTAACCTAATTAACTTACAGTTGTAACTATTTGCTTGTGTTTCTGTCAACTTATTTATATACGCTGTGATTTTATTACAGAGCTAGTTATATTTTATTATTATTTGCATTATTAAATATAGTTTCATGTTTAATGTGAGCTTTTGGAGAATTTTAAAAATTAAGATGTCTTCCTTTATATTTGTGATTATCTTATAAGTTATTGAGGATTTTCTTAAAGCTTTGTATTGTTAGAATTTATAACACAGAGCATTCATCTTTTGAGTCTCCTTTACGGAAGGCAGCCTTATGTGCAGTTCTCCCTGTGCAGCATAAGAGTCTTCGTTTTGCAGCCTCTGCCCTGAATGATTTCTTTCTTTCCTCCCCCTTCATTAGCTTTGTTTCCTCCCTTTCCTCCTTCTTCTTTTAGTCATTTTAGAAAATTACAACATACACATAAGAAAGAACACACAAGTATATAGGACTTAAATAACCAAAAGCAAATAAATAAACCTTATATTTTTATAATAACTATCCAGCCTAGAAGCCCCTCTTTTTTTTTTTTTTAAAGAAAGAGGGACAGTGAGAGAGATGGAGAAAGAGAGAAACAACTTTATTTAGTTTTTCACATAGCCTTTGTTGCTCCAACACTTAGTTGTGTACATGGTGCTGGGGTTTGAACCCGGGTCCTCGTGCTTGCCAGGCAAGCGCCGAAACCACTGAGCCACTGCTCCAGTCCCTAGAAGCCCCTCTTGTGGCCCTCTCCCAGTCAGTACCTTTTTCCCAGTCTCCAAACTTCAATCAACACCTGGCTGTCAGAGTAATCGCTACCTAGATTTTATTGTTTTATTATCTAAACATGTTTTTCTAAATATAAACTCTTTTTCCTGCTTTTTGAACTTGATATCAATTAGATTTTATAATACATAGATGGACCCCAAATTATGATGGTTTGCCTTATAATTTTTTTGGCTTTACAGTGTTGCAAAAGTGTACCCATCAAATCATTTTGTTTCTTGCTTTCAGTAAATGTTCAATAAATTACAAGGGGTACTTAATACTTTATTAGAAAATAGGCTTTGTGTTAGATGGCTTTGTTTCACTGTAGGTTCTGAGCATATTTATGGTAAACAGCTCAACAGTGATGTGTTTGGTGGGTGAGAAGTACTAAATGCATTTTTGTTATGATATTTTCAATTTATATTGTGTTTATCAGAATGTAAGCCCTATCTTAAGTTGAGGATCTGCACTTGCTTCTTCAGACTTCTTCAGGTCAACATTATACTTACATGATCCATCCACATTTTTTATTGTAATTATAGTCTGCAGTTTCCAGTAAGACTTTTTCTTCACCCTTATCTTTCTTTCTGTAACTTGTATTTTTTTCTCTGATTGCTTATCAGATAGTTCACTTTAGTTCTGGTGCTAATTGAGTTGATTATGGTATGCTAAGACTAATTACTTTTCTTGTGCTTTGTGGGGGCATAGAAGTTCTAGGATATGTGGGTTTATAGTTTCATCAAATAATTGAAAATTTTATACATTTTCCTTTTCCTCCCACATCCATCTTCAGAGATTCTCACTCTGTACACTGTAGTTGAAATTATCATTCATGTTGTTCCATACCTTATTGATGCCCTTTTCATTTTTTTTCACCCATTTATTCTCTCTGTGTTTCAATTTGGATAGTTTTTATTGCTATGTATTCAAATTCAATGATCTTTCCTTCTGTAGTATCTAATCTGCCATTATTTTCATCAAGTGTAATTTATCTCAGGCACTGTGATTTTCATCTCTAGAAACTCATTTTGTGTTATTTTATATCTTCCATGCCATGAATTAACATAATAAATACTAATTTTAGCTATTTGGAGACATGTAACACAGCTATAACTTTTAGCGTGTCCTTTCACACTCATTACCTCCTCTATGCGGTTTCTGTATTGATTTCTATTAATCAATATTTCTTCTCCTGTGGGTCATACACTCCTGCTTCTTGTCAAGAACTGTGAAGGATCTGATATTCTGATCTACTTGCAAATTAACAGGTTAGCTAGCCACAAGTCCATTGGTGCTGACAAAAGACTTAGATTTCTGGGGTTGAAGATGAATGTGAATAACAGTTTATTATTTGGATCAATAGTGGAAACCAGAATACTTTTTCCCATTTCCTGAGCCCTAGTTCCCATAGGGTGTTATCAGGGGGACCCATGATACCTGCACATTCAGTAGATTAAATCAAAGGGAAGGAATCTCTAGCAGGGAGAATCTAGATCATTTATTATGGACAGTTAAGTATATTGCTCTTTGATCTGGAGGGAGACACTACTCCTATCTTCCAAGATTTTCAGCAAGCCTGTATTTTCCTTCCAAGGCAGATATTTTTCTCTGTCTTCTAATTGTTTGCTATATCAACATTCCTGATATGTCTGGTCAGAACACAAGCCTCTGCTGACAAGATGCACAGAAACATGAAAGAGACACAGAGAATTATCTTCCAATATTTCTTTGCATGCCTGTTCATTTTGTCAGATTTACTTTGTGGTATGTGAGATACATTTGTATCTCTATGAACACTCTTAAATTCATTCTGGAATGCAATTAAGTTTCTGGGAAACAATTTGATCCTTTCAAGTCTTGTTTCTGATTGTACTACGGAGGATGAGAGCAGCCTTTATTCTATTACTTGCTTTGCTCTATCACAGAAGCAAAACTCTTCTGAGGTCTCCATGAATTAGCAGCCTTTCTGGTCTGGCTGGAGGCAATGGGCACTCCTCCTGGCTCCACATTAGCTCTAGGTGTAATTCCCGCCAATAGCTTAGCATTATTTACATAGCCTTAGGTAGTTTTGTGCAGGCACCAAACAGTGCCAAAAAGTGCACTCAGCAGAAGATTTGAGGAATTCCTGCTAATCTCCAAGGTGTTCCCTCCGCAGAGCTCTCCTGTCCAGTACTCTACCCTGCAAACTCTAGCCACTTTAGCTTCCCTGGATACTTGGTTCTGTCTCCCCGAATTGGGGAGTCTACAGGACTCTGCCAAGAATTGGAGTTCCTCCTATCTGAACTACAGGCTAGAAACTCTCCAGGTCTGTTGGAGTGATTGCAGGGCTCACCTCACTTCCTGACTCTTGAGGAACACTGAGACTTCTGAAATTTGAAAATTAATTTACCTTCCATGACAATGAAAAACACTAGAAGATTTAAGTTTATCTTACTCTAATAAATGCCATTATGGTGGAATATTTTAAAGCAATATATATCATAACTTCCACAAGGCATTATGATTACTGATTAGTATCGTCAACATTCATTTAGACTTATTCAATAATTACCATTTACTTTGCTCTTAATTCCTTCCTTAGTCTTTGAACTTCTACCTGGAATTAATATCTTCCTACCTGTAGAACACTGGAAAGCTCTGATGGTGAGCTGTGTCTTTTACTTTGTTTTGCAATAGTCGTAATTAACCTTTATTCTGAAACAGCTCCCTGTCCCCCATTCCCTGCCCTGGGTTGAGAACTCTTGGTTGGCAGTTATTTGCTGTATTGTCTTTTTATCTCTATTATATCTATTGCAAATGTTGCAAAATTAACCATCAGTGTAAGTGAAGATTGCTTTTTATATATTCTATTTATCATTGGATTTCTGCAGTTTAGCATGATAGGCCTAATTATAGATTTATTTTTATTTATTCTGCTTCAAGTTCAAAAGGCTTTTGGGACAGTTGCCCTAATGTCCTTCATCACTGTGGGAAATTTCTTACCATTGTTTAAATATTGCTCCTGACCAGTTCTCTCCTCTAATTTATGATAGACTGTGTCAGTATGTACTCAATAGATTTTCCATTTTTAGAGTGTTTATGATCCTTTTTGTCTGCTGTTTTGAGTTTGGATATATTCTTCTAATCTAACTTAGAGTTTACAAATTATTTTTCATCTGCATCTAATATTTTATTAAATAAACTATTCATTCAATCACTAATTTTGATTGTGGGATTTTTTACTTCTAGGCATTTTTTCCTTTTCAATTTCTAATTCTCAGATAAAATTTTCAATCTTATTATTTATACATAGTGTGCACCATTACTTTATATTTGTATTTATAACTCTAATATTCTCAGCTTATATGGGACTACTCTCATGTCTTCATTTTCTGTTTCTTATTTGTTCTCTGATTTTCTTATTTTGGTGGAGGGCTTTTTTTTTGTTATGTGTGTGTTTGATATTGTATTTCTTTTTCTTTTTCTTGGTACTGGGGATTAATTGTTTACCACTGAGGAACATCCCCAGCCCTTCATTTTTTATTTTGAGACAGGGTCTTGCTAAGTTGCTTAGGGCCTTGCTAAGTTGCTGAGGCTGGCTTTGAACTTGGGATTCTCTTGCCTCAGCCTCCTGATTACTGGGATTACAGGCACTGTGGCTGGCTGTACATTATATTTCAGTAATCATCAAAATTATTTCAAGTTTACAAGATGCTCTTTTCCTCTAGTAAATATTTCATGTTTTTCTCAGGTGCCTGGGGAGACTACCAATCTGAGAATTTTTTTTTTTCCTGAGGTAGTTTTAATTTGAGGATTGAGAACATTTGAAGATGGAAAGCTGCTTTCAGAAGGTAGATAGATCATTCTTCCTTCTGGAATATGTATCTTTAGGTTTTCAGCCCAAAACACAGGGTAGCAGGTGTATGAGGGTCCTTTGTCCCTCAGCAATGGGACTCCAGACTTTTTTCTGCAGAATAAAGTATTAAAAAAAAAAAAGAAGAAAAGAAAAATTTACCTTCTCCGAAGGTAAAAGTGGTTTTTAAATTATGGGCCAAAATGTGTGTAGATTCTTCTCCCAGAACTCCACTTGAGAATTCTTTGCTATCTTATTAGCTCTCTGATGCCTTTAAACTGTCCATTTTTATTTTTCCTTTCTCTACCCTCACACTGTATATATAAAATAGAATTGTACATAATTTATTAAATAATATATATTATATGTGATATATTTCTAATATGTGATAAAAATGATGTAATATAATCAAATAGTGTATCACATATACAAATAATTTATATAGTTTTATCTACGTTGTCTGGTTGCCTTTAATGATAGAAATGGCCTAAATTATTTTGACTTTTATTACTGAGAGTAGAAGTCTCTTGTCATTTTTGGACACCATATACTATAAATTTAAGTTAAAACATATTTAGAGCTGGGCATAGTGTCATATCCCTGTAATCTAAGCTATTTGGAAGGCTGAGATAGGAGGATCACAAGTTGGAGGCCAGACTCAGCAATTTAGCGAGACCCTCTGTAACTTAGAAAGACCTGTCTCAAAATAAAAAATAAAAATAAAAAGTAGTAAAGTGTCCCTGGGTTTAAATTTCAGTATTGAAAACAAAATGTAGTAAGATATTTTGATACTTACTTTGAAATAATTATTTTAACATTTTAATATATTTAGTAGTACAATATAGTCCTTTCAGTTGTGCCTTTTTTCAGTCTTGAATTTTTCTTCCCTTCTTAAATTTATTATTTTTGTACAGGCCTTTGGTTAGTTTATTCAGAAAGAATACCTGGATAACATATTCTCCTAATCTGTATATTCCTGAGAAAATATTACTTTTGACTTCATGCATGAATAATAACTTCACTAAATATAGAATTTAGAGCTCTGGAAATACTAGTTCATTTTCTCTAAGTATTTAGGATTGCAGAATAAGAAGGTTAGAGCTAATTTGATTCTGGTGATATTACTTACAACCTGATTTAGATTTTCTTGTATGTTTTGAAAGCCTTTATCATTGATCTTGAGAAATTCCATGAGGCTACATAGGTGTCTGTTCTCATTTGAGTTTTCATTTTCTTTGCCTATAAATATAATGCATATTCCTATGTTTTGGGCAGAGAAACTGGTTTGCATTAGGAAAACTTTTTTCCTATTAGTTATCAAAAGACTGCCTCGCTTTTTTGTTCTATTTGTTCTTCTTGGTATTCCAAGGATATGTAGATTTAATCTCCTGGGTTTATTCTCCATATGTCTCACATTTATTCTCATTCTTATCACACATTCATTTCAATAGATGCAAACCCAATGCTTATAGAATCCAGGCAGGTAACAATAAGCAAAAGAAATGAAGCCAGCCAGGCACAAAAATAACAAGTGATGAAGATTGTGGAAAGCAGAAACCCCATCTCAAGATGTCAGCTGTTAATCAGCTGGTGTTCAGCACTAAGAAACCATTTCAGAATACATTTTCCCCCACAGAAACTAAAATCTTCATTTTTATATGGAATGTTCTCCAACAGGAAAAAAATACTATAAAAGGATCTCACAGCTTACCATTGGGATGATCTTCATCACATACAGAATGATCTGTTACTTCATTGTCTTTTATAATATTTTCATCCTTTGCAGAATCTGACAACAAATAGACATTTGATCAACTTTTTTTTTTTTAAGAGAGAAAGAGAGGGCTGGAGCAGTGGCTCAGCGGGTGCACCGCTTGCCTGGCATGTGCACGGATGCTGGTTCGGGTCCCAGCACCATATGCACTATAAAGTCTTGGAGCAATGGGGGCCACATGAAAGACTGAATAAAATTGATTCTCTCTTTCTTTCTCTTTCTCTCATTGTCCCTCTCTTTAAGAAAATAAGAGAGAGAGAGAGAGAGAGGGAGAGAGAGAATTTTATGTATTTTTTAATCTGATTTTTGTTTTTCCAACGTTTAGTTGTATGTGTGGTGCTAGGGTTCAAACCCGGGGTCTCGCATGCCTGGCAAGTGCTCTACCGTTGAGCCACCTCTCCAGCCCATTCACCAGCATTTTTAACTGAGGAAAAAAAGAGCACCTTCCAGTACTAGCATGATAGATGTATGTTTAGAGAAACAGAACTTATTATTTTAAAAATAATCATTAAAATACATAATTGTTTTCATTAATAAGCTTTTCTTAAAATAGCATGTGAGATACACACACAAAGCTTACAAAGGTAGAGATGTAGTTGGGGTATCTCTGCAACAAAGAAGAAAATATAAAGCAGGCTTCATGCATCAGTAAAAATCTTTGAATTTTGGGACAGGATATAAAAGGAATGCAAAATAGAGAAGATTAAAGGAATATTTATTTTTAAGGTTCTTGATGTTTCCAGTACTATAACTATTCACATATGTAAGCTGTGCATCCTTGAAAAAATCAGAAATAGCACTTTGAAAATTCACTGGTAATTATGATCATCTTCCCCAGGTACGATATAAGTAGCACAATAGCAATGAGGGAATGCAGACCTCCTGTTATGAACAATGTCATTCTCTCCCTCACATAGCACATTTACATATGGAATTAGCATACATACTTTTTTTTTGGTGACAGTATATATTATATAAGGTAATAGCATGGCTAACATGATTCCATGACTATAAGGTCTTGGAATGCTAGAATGTTGAATGTTTGAGTCTTTCTAGAGACTCCCACTCCTGTGATTGGGCCTGCAGGAACACGGAAAAGAAGTCTCTTATTCATTTACAAATATATATTAAGGGCTAACCATATGACACACACTGTTTTGGATGCTGGGAGTCAAAAGGAAATACACAATTTTCATGGAGTTTAGAGTCTCTGCCCTCATTGAGCTTAGATTTTTTTTTCTGAATGTAGCCAAAAGGGAGGTAATTCAAAAACATCTAAAAACCTCTAGCTAATATTGATTGTTTGCATGTAACCACAGAAAACTAGAAATGGCAGACCTACACTTGTATTGCTTCCAAATGAGGTCTCTCCTTAGTTTGTGTCTCACAGATGAATTTTAAGAGAGATGATTTATATCAAGTTAATATAATCATTCTATTTCCCTTTCTCTCTTCCCTCTCTTTTGTCTCTTCCCTTCTTCTCAAAACTTGGAGATAAATAGCTTTAAACATTATGGCTTGGAATATTATGAGAAAATTTGTTTCTTCACCCTGCCACAAGCAACGTTTGATGGACAAGTGAGAAACCTGGGTAGTTAACATATGATTCAAATTTAATAAGCAGTGAAGCAAGTATACACCCAAAGTGTAGGGTTTTAATTAACTGCAAATAAGTCCCCCAAGGCAAATGTTTAATTATCTGCACTGCTTCTTACTTCTTTCTGAGGCTCACAATAAGTTTAAAAGTCAAAATTTGGAAGCAAAACTGAGCATAGACTCATTTTTCAAACTGTTATCTCACTCCTGTCAAATTGTTTTAAACCAACGTCCATTAAAATATGTCTTTTTAATTTTAGAGCTAATGTGAATTGGAAAAAAAAATCCTTCAAATGCTTTTTTCCCATATCAACACTAAAAATAAACAATGATTGGAAAAGGAAATACTTGTATTAGGCTAAAATTTAAATTAGAAAGTGTTTTGGATTTACTAATTTATGCAAGAATATTATCATTTGATTTGTCATTTTTATAACACTCATTTCAGTATTAACATTTTAAGATTATCTAAGATTTTACATATATCTAAAATTTATTAATTTTCACTGAAAAATAATCATTCCTTCTAACATACATAAATATTATGTTTCTGTACCATAAATTTCTTAAGAAGTGTTTTTTAAAAGATAATTTACATTCATTTTTAAAGCTTCTGATCTAATGGAATACATGAGTGGAATGTATTTGAAAAATTAATCATTGGACTGCAGCTGTTTTTTCGCCAAAATCTGTGTCTTCAGCAAATTACCCTTTTAATTTCTATTTCCTTAGGAAATTGCTTTAAATTTACCAAGGCACCTTCTGAGTTCCTGTTCTGTATATAATTGTCTGTAATCTATATAATGTATTTCATTGAATCTAAGATATCACCACTTGATATTTGCACTATTATTTAATGGTACCAAATAAACACATTATATATTCTAAGATGTATCTGATAATAAAATACACAAAAGAATACGGATTCCAGAGACTCACTATTTGAGTCTATTTTGTGTGTGTACACAAACATACATCTTCATGTGATGAAAAGGATTTCATATCAACATGACACCTCACCAAACCCACTCTGTCTTGCATGTGAGCCTCTTCCCCAGAAATGGTTCTGTTTGCACATCTGTCAGTGCAATTGGATGAAAACTGTAAGCTCGTGATAGCATTGCCAAATAGCCAGGTAGCTATGGAAGACTGTTTCTACTGACTTTATTAAAAGGGCTATGTGAATTTCCAGGCTCATAGACTTGAGTAAGACTGGATTTGATGCTGTACATTTTAAATCACAGGTCCTATGATTATGCAGGTTTTCCAAAAACTGCACTGTATGTGCATACAAAATCATTACTCATAAGGGAGAGAGAGTATCTGATTGCTGTGGTCTGAATGTTCCTGTCCGTCTCAATTTCACATGCTGAAATCCTGACCACTGAAGTGAAGGCAGTAGGTCATGAAGGAGGAAGCTTCATGAATGGGAATTGTGCCCTTACCAAGAGGCCTATGAGACTCCTTGTCTCTTCCACTATGTGAGGACCCAGAAAGAAGGCACTGTCTATGAACTTGAAACTGGCTCTTCACCAGACATTAACTTTGCCAGCACCTTGACCTTGGACTTTCCCATCCCTAGAACTGCGAGAAACAAATTTTTTTCTGGTGTTTACAAGTTATTCAAGTTAATGGAATTTTGTTATAGAAATCTAAATGGACAGAGCTAAAATGCTTATTAACTTCATGCAAGTTCTATGACCTACCCTGAAAAATATAATTGTTTACACTAAATTCTTATAGCAACTTATCACTTGGTAATGTTAAAAATGTAAAAAAGTTATTACCTAATTCTAGTTTCAGACATTGCTTTTATATTTTAAACAGAGAGTCAATTGTATTTTATTTTATCTGGATTTTGTATTTTTTGACATCTACTTATATGTTGTTGGGGTTTGAACCCAGGTCCTCATGCATGCTCTACCCCTGAGCCACTGTTCCAGCCCCATCAGTGTTGTGTGTTTTTTTTTTAATAGCAGAAATGAGAATTAAATTTATATGAATTTATATGTAGATTTTGACTTTCAAAATCTTTGAGGTCAATGTCATAAAGATTTTTTAAAATGCAAATATTAAATCAAATATTCAAGCCAAAGGTCTATTTGAGATGTGCTTTAAAGATTAACAAGAATAAAAAGGAAATACTTTCATAAATTTTAAAAATACCTCTCATTTAGAAAGTTGAAAAAGGTTTAAAAGAATATTTAAAATTGGTTAAAATAAAATGAAAAACCCCATAAAACAGAAATTCCAAAAAGTAGGCCATTTTTAATGTAGTCAATCACACATATATATCTGAAGTAGTACATAATAGACTTAACTTGTGATGAGAAATGATAAAATTATCAAATTTTTAAAAAGCATCTGAACTTCAAATCAAAATAAATACTATATTTTCCTAAGATATCTCCTTAGAACAAACATTTTTAAGCCCAGAGGATCCCTGGATATGCTCCAGGAGTTCATACACCTTACTGGAAAGATTTACAAAAGTACTTTTTCATATTCATATGCTAATTTTTTGGAAGGAGATAGTTTTTTTTTTATCACATTCTCATGTAGATCTATGACCCCAGCAAAATTAAAAATAACTATAAAGATTTATATTACAATGCCTGTTACATTGCCATTTTACAAAAGATTATCAGGATGACTTTTCAGGAATTAGCTACCAAACTCAATGCCCTCTTCATGAATTCACCAATAATGACAAATCTTGAACTTTCAAGGTAGATTGGATATGATCAAATAGTCAAAAAATTATTAGGATGTATTTTAATAAATGAGGAGGATGATTACTTGGCAAGAAAAACTGGCCAAAATTAGGGGTAAATATAGAACAATAAATGTTTATTTCTCTTTGAAGACAATTTCAAGCCAGAAAGTCTACAAAATACTTCTAGTAAGATTGTTAGACCCTAACAACTATTTAGGATGGCAGGCAATTGTTTTGGTATTGAAGCTCTAACAGGATTATGTAAAATAAAAGCTACATGTAAAAACCCACACACAATATATTGTTTGTCTTCAATGTGTAAATATCTAAGAGAGCTCTATGTAAAAGTTGCACAGAAATTCAGTCACCTGGGCTTCCTTTGATTCTTGTAAACTGATTTAATTATAACAAACAAATCATTTATCCTGGCTTGCTCATTGAAATCTTTGGTTTATTATGTTAAACAGTTAGGATAAAGTAAATTTTCCTCCATCTGAATGGGGTACTCATCCACAGTAAATTGGAGCCCATGCAGCTGTTTAAGGTCTCATGGAAACTTTACCATGGCTAACCCTTAAAAAGGAAATGTACATTCTGTAGTACATCCAGAGAATGCAGATATTGATGATCTGAACTGTATTGGTCCCAGTGAAGCTGGATACACAAGGATGAACTATATTTACCTGAAAGGATCTGGGTTCACAAACAAGACATGGCTCTAGATGTCAAGGGGCCCAAAAGAGGTATAGATGATCATTTATCTTCATTACGCTCTCATTAACCCCCATTAAAAGGTGGCCAATCATTCCCAGAGTTCTGGAATCCAGGTAATAACAGTCTTTGAGGCATAGCTGAGAAAACTACCATCACAGACAACTACTTTGATATCTACTGGAAAACTTATTCCTAATTCCAAACAGTGAACTTGGGTAAAATCTTTTGCAGGGATGAATACTAGTTGGGGGTTGTGATTCAGGATGTAGAACTATGAACTTAGTAACTTCATGCAAATCCATTCACCCTACGTAATCTCAGTTTCTGGAACTAGGAATGGAATTGTTAAAGCAGATAATCTCTCTAGGATACTTTACAATGCTAATTTGAAGAACTGTTCAAATTATCTCTTTATTTGGGACAACACCTCTCTGTAAATGTTCCCCCATTTTCCTTATTATCCGCTTATCTGAGTTGGTTAGTTTTCACTGAGAGTTTTATTGTTTACTTATAAAATAAAGGTTAATAGTGGAGGAAGAACTGTGGCATGCCACCAGGGCCACACAGGCCCTCTTTAACTCAGTGACTGGATCGAGAATCATCACAATGTAAAACAGAACAGCTGGATATGAAGCTGGGTTGGACCACTATGGAAAAAGAAATGCTTAATTACCCTTTCCATCAAGTTAATTTTTCCCCTTTGGCGATGTAAACAAAGGCAAATCTGCTCTTATTTTTAGTTGTCTGCGACTTGGCTGTTTCAGTATCCTTGACCTTCTCTTTTTGACTCCTTATCTTGCCTGCCTGTACCTTGTGAAACCTCATACTGCAAGCTCTGATAAAATCATTAAAAAAAAAATCTGGCCAGGGCACAGGCATGTAAAGTAGCTATCGCTATGAATATATAAAGCGTTGGAATTCTGTTACATAGTTCAGCCTCATCAAGAAATCTATTGTACAACATGGTGACTGTAGTTAAAAACAATGAATTGTATGCAATTGTCCTTGGGTTATCTGCAGAGGATTGGTTCCCTCCTGCACCACCTCAGATGCCAACATCCACAGATGCTTATAAAATATAACATGTGTTTTATAAATGGCAAGTTTATGTATAATCTATACACATCCTTCCACACACTTTAAATCATTCCAAGATTACTTATAATACTAATACTATAAAAATCGATATATAGTAGTTGTTATACTGTTTAGGAATAATGACAAGAAAAAAAGGCTGCATGTTCACTGCAGATGCTATTTCTTTTTCCTAATTCTTTACCTGCAGTTGGGAGAATCCACAGATGCAGAGCCCACTAAGGAGTGCTAACTATACTTGAAAATTGCTAGAAGGCTACATTTTAAGTGTTCTTACAATAAAAATAATGGTATGTAAAACTACATGAAGATTTAAGGAAGGGACTAAGTGAGAAAACTTGAGATGAAAAACTATATTATCAAAGAAATAGACAGACTGAAAAAGGAAGCAATGGAACAAAACTCATCAGTCAACCACACTGGAAGAACAATGGTAGAATTTAATAATAGACTAACTTCCATAGAAAAGAGAACCTCAGCTCTTTTCTTCTGGAAGGTAGGCTGAGTAAGCTTGAGAGCACAGATAACACAAAAAAATCTCAGAGATCATAAGCAGAATTTTCAAAATGTCTGGGAAGAAATCAAAAGAAACAACATAAGAGTAATTGGGATACAGGAAGAAATAAAAACACAAACAAATGGTATAAAGAACATTTTCAATGAAATAGTTAAAGAAAAATTTCCCCATATTAGAATAGAATCAGAAATGCTCAACTAGGAAGCATACAGAGCAACTATCAGGCTTAATCATAAGCTAAGCTCACCAAGACACATCATATTTAAAATGTATAACAGGGATATCAAAGAAAGAATATTAAAAGCTGTAAGAGAAGACACTCCAAATCACATTCAGAGGGAAATGAGAAAGGATCACATCTGACTTTTCAGCTCTGACTCTAAAGGAAGAAGATCATGGAAAGAGATCTTTCAATGTCTGAATGACTACAACCCGAAGCTCAGAATACTATACCCAGCAAAACTCTGCTTCAAATTCTATGGGAAATAAGAACATTTCACAATAAGATCAAACTGGAAGCATTCATAAGCAGAAAACCAACATTACAAAGAATTCTCAAAGATAAATTCCAGATAGAAGAACAAGCAAACACTCCTCAAAAACCCACAGAGGAAATTCATTAAAAGTACACACTATCAATAGACAACCAAGACAGCACAGGACTTACCAATAAAACACAATGAGTACGAACCACACCATACAACTATTCTAATATGGAATGTGAATGATCGCAATACACCAATAAAAAGAAACAGATTAGTGGACTGGATCAAAAAACAAAATCTAACAATATGCTACTTACAGGAGACCCATTTTATAGTTAATGACATGCACAGACTTGAGGGTGAATAGATGAAAAATTCTACCAGGTGCATGGTCCAAGAAAGCAATCTGGTATTGCAATAATAATATCAGACAAAGCAGATTTCAAACAAACTAGTCAGAAGACATAAAGAAGACCACTACATCATAGTAAAGGGAACACTACGTCAAGAAGATATAACCAATATACTATAGTCATATATATGTAAAATGTTCCTCATAGGTATAAGAATTATGTCACTGTACTTGGGTATTTTAGGAAAAAGATAGGACCCAGAAGAGAGGCAAGGG
This sequence comes from Aplodontia rufa, assembly GCA_004027875.1. Classification (NCBI taxonomy): domain Eukaryota; kingdom Metazoa; phylum Chordata; class Mammalia; order Rodentia; family Aplodontiidae; genus Aplodontia; species Aplodontia rufa. The sequence continues at coordinate 140,753 of PVKS010000438.1, forward strand.
ATCAGGGGATGGGAGGAGAGGGAGGAGGGGTACAGGGGGTGGATATTGACCAGATTGTATTGTTGTATTGTGTGTATCTACAAATATGTGACAATAAATCCCATCATCATGTACAATTCACTAATAACCATAGTAATTATATACTCTCCAAATACAAAAGCAATCAAATATGTGGAAAAATTACTCCATGACATAAAACCACTTGTGGATCTCAACACAATAATACTGGAAGACTGACTTTAATACTCCTCTATCACCGATAGACAAATTGTCAAAGAAAAAAAAACCCAAAAAAACTCACAAAAAACAATAAAGGATCTCCAACCAAAACAACTCAATAAGTCAAATGGACTTAACAGTCATCTACAGAACATTCCACCCCAAATTGGCTGAGTGTACTTTCTTCTCAGCAGCACATGAATCCTCCAAAAATGGATAATTTTCTAGTTCACAAAGGAAATCTCAGGAAATATAAAAAAAGTAGACATTATTCCATGTATCCTATCAGACCATGATGCCATGATTCTAGCAATTAACAGCAAAAATTATAACGGAAAATACACACATACATGGAGGCTGAATAACACCCTATTAAATGAAGAATAGATGGAAGACATGAGAACAGAAATCAAGAAATTCTTGGAAGCAAATGAGAATGAAGACAAACATATCAAAACCTTTGGGACAGAATGAAAGCATTTTTTAAATTTTTACAGAAAGAGGGACAGTGAAATAATCAATTTTATTCAGTTTTTCATGTGCCCTCACTACTATGACACATTGTTATGTACATGGTGCTGGGGTTTGAACCTGAGTCCTCGTGAATGACAGGCAAGTGCCACAACCACTGAGCCACTGCTCCAACCCCATGAAAGCATTTTTATGGGTAAGTTTATAACACTGAGTGTGTACATTAGAAATCAAGAGAGATCTTGAATAAATAAGCTTATGCTTCACCTCAAAATCCCTACAAAAGGAAAAACAGTATAAACCCAAAGCCAAAAGAAGACAGGAAAAAATCAAGATCAGAGCTGAAATAAAAAACAACAACAGCAAAAAAAAAAAAAAAAAAAAAAAAAAAAAAAAAAAAAAAAAAAAAAAAAAAAAAAAAAAAAAAAAAAAAAAAAAAAAAAAAAAAAAAAAAAAAAAAAACAATAAAGAGAATCAATGAAACAAAGAGTTGGTTCTTAAAAAAAAGTAGATAAAATTGACAGACCCCTAGGTAATTGAAGGAGCTGAAGCAAATCAACAAAATCATCAATGAAAAGGGAGTGATCACCACTGACCCCAATGGATTATTAGAACGTATTTTGAAAAACTATACTCCTCTAAATTGGATAATCTGGAAGGCATGGACAAATTTCTAGACACACACAACATCCTTAAATTGATGCAGGATGATATTGAAATCCTATACAGCCCAATAATAGTCACCGAAATCCATACAGCAATTAGAAGTCTTCCAAGAAAAAAAAAAAAAAGTCCAGAACCAGATGGATTTCTCACTGAATTTTACCACACCTACGGGGAGGAGCTAACATGTCTCCTTGTTAACCTATTCCAAGAAATTGAATAGGAGGGAACTCTTATAACACTTATTACGAGGCAACCATAACTCTGATACCAAACCCCAAAAATGACACATCAAAACAAGAAAACTACAGACCAATATCCCTGAAGAACATGGATGCAAAAATCCTTAATAAGGTTTCAGCAAACTGCATTCAAAAACAAATTAAGAAGATAAATCATCATGATCAAGTGGGCTTCATTATAGGTATGCAAGGTGGTTCAACATAAGCAAATCAATAAATGTGATTCATCACTTAAACAGAATTAAGGATGAAAACTATATGATAATCTCAAAAGATTCAGAAAAGGCCTTTGACAAAATCCAGCACCTATTTATGCTCAAAACTCTTGAGAAGATAGGGATCAAAGGAACTTATATTAACTATGTAAAGTCCATATATGACAAACCTTCAGCTAGTATATAATACTAAAGGGAGAAAGGCTGAAAGAATTTCCACTAAATTCAGGAAAAAGACAAGGGTGACTGCTCTCACCACTTTATTCAATATAGTCCTCAAGACTCTAGCTGGAGCATTCAGGCAAGAGAAGAAAATCAAAGGGATAAGAATAGGAAGATAGGAAGTCCAACTATCCCTTTTTGTTGACAACATGATCCTGTATCTGGAAAATCCAATAAACTCCACCAGAAAAGTGATTAAGCTTGGCAGGCTACAAGATCAACACACATAAATCAATCACTTTCCTATACACTAACAATAATAGAGCAGAAAAATAAATCATGAAATTGATCCCATTCACATTATTCTCAAAAAAAAAAAATACTTAGGAGTTAATCTAACAAAGGAAATAAATTACCTCTACAACAAAAATTATCGAACATTAAAGAAAGAAATTGAAGAAGATCTGAGATGTTGGAAAGTTGTTCTATGCTCTTGGTTAGGCAAAATTAATATAATTAAAATGGCCATTCTGCTAAAATTACTATAGGGATTCAATGCAATCCCCATCAAGACATTGGTACGTCTTTCTTTACAGATATATAAAAAGCAATTCTCAAATTCATTTGGAACAACAAGGAACCTAGAATAGCCAAAACACTACTAAGCAAGAAAGAAGAAACAGGTGGTTTTGCAATATCAGATCTAAAATTATACTATAGAGCTGTAGTACCAAAAACAACACGGTACTGGTGTCAAAATAGGAATGAAGACCAATGGAATAGAATAGACAAACCTATAAATCTTTAAACATCTAATCTTTGACAAGAGGTCAAAATTTAACAAATGGTGCTGGAAAAACTGTACAGGCATTTGCATGAAGTTGAAACTAGATCCTTATCTCTCACCTTGAAACTAGATCATCATCTCTCACCTTCCACAAAAATCAAATCAAAATGGATCCAGGAACTAGGAATTAAACCAACTACTATTCAATTGCTGGAAGAAAAATTAGGACCAACACTCTTGTGTACAGGATGAGGCAACAACTTCCTCAACAAGTGAAAGAATTAAAGTCAAGAATTAATTGGTAGGGGCTGGAGCCATGGCTCAGCGGTTATGGCACTTGCCCAGCATGCGTGAGTATGTGAGTTCGAACCCCAGCCATGTACGCAATGAAGTCATGGAGTAACGAAGGCCACATGAAAAGCTAAATAAAGATTGTTTTGTTTTGTTTTGTTGTTTTAAAAAGACTTAGTTAGTAGGATGCCATTAAATTAAAAAGCTTTTGCTAAGTCAAAGAATTGGTCAAAACTGTCAAGAGACTTCCTACAGAATGGGAGATAATCACGGCCTTTGATTCCTCTGACAGAGGAGTAATATCCAGAATTTACAAAGAACTCAAAAAACTCAATAACAAAATCACAAACAGTCCAATCAATAAATGGGCCAAAGAGCTAACTAGAAAGTTCTCAGCAAAAGAAATCAAGCAAGCCATGAATACATGAAAGTTTTTCTAAATCACTAGTAATCAGAGAAATGCAAATCAAAACTACATTAAGATTTCACCTCACTCCAGTCAGATTGGCAAAGATGAAGAATATAAATAACAGATTCTTGGGGGAACATAGGAAGATAGGAACACTAGCACACTTTTGGAACTGCAGACTGGTACAACCACTCTGGACAGCAGTGTGGAAAGTCCTCAAAAAATTAGACATGGATCCATCAAACAATCCAGCTATCCCTCTTCTGCATATTTGCCCAGAGAAATTAAATCTGCATATTATAGTGACACATCAAAATCTGTATTTATAGCAGCTCAATTTACAATAGCTAAATTATGGAATCAACCCAGATGCCCCTCACTGAATGAATGGATCCAAACACTCTGTATGTATGTGTATATATATTGTATGTGTGTATACACACACACACACACACACACACACACACAGAGGAATTCAACTCAGCTATTAGAAACAACTGTATTGCAGTCTTTGAAGGTAAATGAATAGCAATGGAAGAAATCATGCTGAGCAAAGTTAGATAAACCTAGGGACTCGAGGGTCGAATGTTTTTCCCTCTTTTGTGAAGGCTAGAGTAAAAGCCAGACCAGACTTGGGTCAAAGGTTGTCAAATTCATGCATTAGACCCAGCAAAGGCATAGCAACACATAATCTAGGGGAACCACAGATATGTGAGAGGGGGATGGGAGAGAGAGGGAGTACAGGGAGGGATCTAGGGAGACAATCAACAATGTAGCATACTCTTTACCCCCCTGAGAAGCCCGATAATACTTATGCAATCATTTAATTCTGGAAAATTCAAAATCATATGTATATATATGGAAAATTTCATCTGTTGTAGGGGCAAAATATAGAAAAAATGAAGAGACTGGGTGTGGGTGATGTAGGAGTAACTCTGGTTTAGGTTCAAATGCATATCACATTGTAGGTTTATATGCAGTTATGATTGTACAACAACTCACCTCCTTAATAAGAGAGAAAAAAAAAGATTGTGGGACCCTGGTCTCTTCCTTTTTCTTCACACTGGGTCCTGAGGAGAACTGACTTTCTCTGCCACATGCTCCTGCTATGATATGCTGCCCTGCCACATGTCCAAACGCAATGGTGCCAATCAACCATGGAGTGAAACCTCTGAAACTGTGAAACAAAACTGATCTTTTCTTTTATTAAACTGATTATCTCAGATATTCATTACAGTAACAGAAAGCTGACTAACAGAACATTTTTCAAAATATCATGTTATACATTTATATACATGTATACGTGATACATATATATGTATACACACATACTTTTTTGCCAATTGAAAAAAAATTCATCTACAAATCTGGAAGTACAGAAGCAATTTATTTGCACTTTGGTTTAATTTGGTCTGGTAATGAAAGGTTATTTTTGACTGTACTACTGAAAGGACCTTTCCCTTGGGGAAAGTGAAGGGACTCTTCTAGTACTCCCTCTGAGCACAGTCAGTCTGAGAGTAGGTGACTACTTCTCGGTTGTTCTATTTTTCACAGAGAAATTGAGACAGTAAAAAGAATCTGTCTCCAGATTCATAAACACTTCAATTTCTAGGCTCAGGTTATTTTTATCTAGACACCTGGAGAGTTCAGCTCTGATGCTAGCACCTCTTGCTGCTGAGAGCCAAGGATTTCCGAGTGTTCAAAGATTTTTCATAGCCCACCATGCTGGATCCTAACTTGCTCAAATAATGAAAAGTGACATGTTCAGAGACTACGATAATCATTTAGATCCTTTGTGGAAGTCACTGATTCTATGTGAAACATGAAGATTTGGATGAGTTCTTGTTAGCAACTATCTTTTCTCAAACTAAAAGGATCCACAAACCCCTTAAACTCCTGAAAGAATGGAGGTCTAATCATGGGCCCCCATTTTCCCATATGCTTATTTTCCTTTTATTTTCTTTTAAAATTTTTCTCAAGTCATTGCATATCATTCTACTAAATGGATTGCTTTAGAGTGGTTCATTTTATGAAATCTATCATAAATTATTTTACTGTTGCTTGAATATTAGATGCTCAAACTGAATCAATTTTTTTAAAAAAAATTATTTATTTATTTTTGCTATTCAGAATAATCCTACACTGTTGCTGTAGTGGAAGTCTGAGGCTTGGGTTCACTTCTCTCCTCTTTCTGTTAGTCCTTCCCAGTGTACTTCCTCTTCTGAGATCTGCCTCTCTAGAACTAGAGTAGCTACAATAGAAATAACCAACACCAGCTAAGCCTTTTAGCAGACAGTGTTCCCCCATTCATATCCCTTTGGACTCCCCCCAAAATTGCAGCAGATGATTATAGTAAACCAGCTGCTTTCTGAGACTTGACTGAGACCATTTGGGGTCCCAAAAGTACCAAATATCTGATCCCAAAGGATTCTGGAAATGCTCAGTTTCCCCACGAGATGATTCTGAATATGTTCTATATACGGCTAAGGAGAATCAAGTCCCCAATTCCCTCAGCAGTAACTTGTTTGCCAATGGCTTCCATTGTTGGCTTTCCCTTCACTGCCCAACTTCTTCATGCCTCAGCTCTGCTTCTGGGACCACCTCCAAATAAACCTTTTATACACTATCTATGTCTCAGGATTTGTTTTGAGGAATTAAAACTTGGACAGCCAAGATAATCTCCAATCTGTCCCCTAATACTTAGTAGAAAAAATGTAAATACTCACCCTATTCTCTTGAGTTAGTTTTTAGTTTCCTTGTACCATGTTGCTTTTAATTAGGGGACATTGGGTTTTAATTAGGGGACATTGGGAACAGTGGCTGTCATCTAATCAGACCAAGCTGGGCAAAAAGGTACCCTTGTTTTGTCCCATATTACACTGACAGGTAAACCACAGATAATTGATAAGGGATGCACTCTGGAAAGACATCTACAGGTTGGACCACAGCCACTAAGGGAGGCTGACATGAGAGCTCTTACCTACCAGGAGAGAAATAATCTTAGATTAAGGTGAAAGGAATCACTCATTTTTGAATGGAAGATTGTTGAAGAAGGTGTTGAGTCTATCAGGAACTTCTTGAACAGCTGAAGCAGCACTCAGGGCTGAAAACATGGTTTCCTCATTCCCTGCCTCTCGAACCAATAAACTTATCTCAACATATTTCTCTTTTGCAATAAACTGAAAAAGTCTAACTCACTTTGTGTTTCTTGCAAATTCATTATCTAATTTTATTGTGCATATTTAAACATTTCTTAAGTGCTTTTTATAAATATTACTTTAAGAAGTTTGGAATTCTTTTAGATTTTTTAAAAATATTCACCTTTTTAGTCATTTCAAAATGGCTAAAGCATTCGTAACGTTTGTACTAGACCAAAAAACTTACAGAAAGGTAAAGAGGGGAACAGCTTGGTCATGCAGAATAAAACATGTTCAGTAAATTTCATTTTCAAATATAACCCTGGTGATAGAAAAACAAAATCAGGTGACATCTGGTATTATAGGAAATGGGGTGTATAGAGGTATTTGCATGATGAGGACAACGCTTTGCCTCATAAACTGAGAAAAATGTGTTAAAAGAAAACACTATAAAATGTTATTTTATGAGGACCTAGGGAAGAAAGTTAAGGATTAACTTAAAAGTGTTATTTTCTATCTCCATGAGGATTTTATTTGAATTCACTACTATTTTAGAGTAGGTTTAACTGTAAGGTTTAGAAATCATGGGCTGGGGATGTGGTTCAGTGGTAGAGTACTAGTCTAGCATGTTTGAGGTCAAGTTCCATTCCCCAGCATCAGTCCATTTTCCCCTAATGCAATAAGCTATCATAACAGAATATCTTAGACTGGGTGGCTACTGGGTGGCTTAAATAATACATTTATTCCTCACAGTTTGGGAGACTGGGATGTTCAAGATCAAGATGCTGGTAGATTTGTATTGTGATGGGTTTTTTTTTTTTTCACAGCTAGCTCTGGTTGTATCCTGTCTTAGCTTTTCCTTGCGTGCATTTGTGCAGAAAAAGTTCTTGCACTCTCTTTTTCTCAGGGGTACTAATCCTATCATGAAGACCTTACCCTCATGAACTCATCTAATCTTAATTACCTCTCAAAGGCCCCATCTCTAAAAACTATCACTTTGGGAGATAAAGCTTCAACATTGTCTACAAAGGCTACTTGAATTGTGCCTTTACCATTTGAATGTTAGCTATACAAGTTGATATATGTGTTGCCATCAGAACAAAGTCACAAAAATAGTTTTGGAAATGAAGTCTTTTCTAAATGTGTACATCCTCTTTCCCCTTCAAATTCTTTGTGATCAGAGAATTGGTCCTTAAACTACATAAAGTATTCAGTATTTGTATAGCAATGTATATAGTATGATAAAAGAATCTGCAGTGATACTCAATACACTTCATTGGCATTGATGCCAGCTGATAAAATGGACATATCCTTGTCACTGGCACAAGATCCTGGAGCCCCTGAGACATAGTTGGCATAGCAGGGTGATGGTAGGAAGGGTCACTTGCAACAAAGGGAGTATAGTCATTGCTTGCCAATACCATGTAAACATTTCAGAATTTAAAAAACCTTGCAGCTGTGTACGAAGGCATACTGGCAGAATATCAGTTCTGTTTTTATTAGAAAAACATACTGATGGGCTGGAGATGTGGTTTAGCAGTAGAGTACTTTCCTGGCATGCATGATGACCTGGATTTGATTCCCAGCACCACAGACACAACCAAGTGGAGGAAGAACAAAAATCTGATGAAAATACAAAATTATCTCTCTTTTTCTCTCTTAAAAAACATACTGAAAGATTCTCTGAAAAACATAATGACAGGGGCTGAAGCAGTGGCTTAATGGTTATGGCGCTTGCCCAGCATGCACAAGTACACCGGTTCAAACCCCAGCACCCATGTACACAACTAAATGTTAGAGCAACTAAAGTCACATGAAAAACTAAATAATGATTCTCTCTCTCTCTCCATCCTTCTCTTTAAAAAAAAAAAGATAATGACATTAATTTATTAACCAGCAGTCTCTAAAATTCTAATATTGAGGAAAAGAATGAGTAGTTTAAGAGTCTACAATGCAAATACTGGATAATCCTTAAACATACATTTGTGATCATTTTTTTATTTTGTGATCCTTACCTTATAAAGCACTGTTGCAAGCAGAATTAACCAAAATTTTAGGAAAGTAGTTCTTCTGTCTAGAAGACCACATCTCTTTAGGCAACATCAGAACCACTGTGTGTTGCACCTGTCCTATGCTAATTCCCTCTCCAGCACTGGTAAGGAAGGTTTATGTGATGGGGCTGTGTTAGAAGACCAAGCTGATAGTCACTGTCTTGGGACATGTAAGGGGATACCAAATAAGACCACCTGACCCAAAGAATCCATCTTGTCCTCTCACAGCTTCCAGGACAGTATTTCCTTCTCCAGGGACTTGAAACTTCTGACTTTTTAAATTGAACATCTGACTTTTTAAATTGAACATCTTGGAAGTGTCCCACTTGAGTTAATTTGTTGTAATGACAATAACCACTTTCTAAGATTTGGTCTGATGTCAGCAGAGAACAAGGGAAAGATGACACTGTGCAGAGACCTAGAGGGAGGAAAGGACTTAACCTGAAAGAGAATCAAGGCAGTGTGTGATTGTCCTCTCATCTTGCGAAATAGGTGATGTCATTGTAGTAGCAGTCTCTGTTTGCTACTCAGGCGGGACAACTGTGAGAGCACTGAAGAATTCAAGTATATGCTGTTTATATTACTGAACATTTTCCTAGAAATGTGTAATCCAAATGTTTGTAAAATACTTGAGTTCTCAGCTTGTTGTCTATATAAATGTACATAAAGAAAAGTAAAACTTTCATAAGTGTACAGCTTGAATTATCACAAACTGAACAATTCTGTATAACCGACTCAAGAAATAGAACATGTCTGGCACCCCAAAATCTCATCTTCCCCTCCAGCTACTTCCCTTGCCCCAAAACACTATCAGTCCAGGTTCTGACAGCAACCATTCAGTTGTGCCTGCTTCGGGACTTGACATAAGTTGAAATATGTACATTATGTTCTCCTCCGTGTCTGGCTGCCTTGTTCAATGCTACATTCATAAAACTCGTTCATAATGTTGCACGTGGATGTGAATGTTAATTTCACTCCGAAGGCTGTGTGTCAATGGATCCCATGGGGAACCTTATTTGGACAGTGAAAATAGATTATTTTTTCTTTCTCCAAACACTGAATATTACTGCGCTCACCAACTCCACTCCCCAATGTACTATAGCTTTACTACGGTCATTGTCATGTGTTAGCAGGCATTGGGATCCCCTGAAGGACTTATAAGCAGACTGCTGGGCCCCACCCCCCAGAACTTCCCATTTCACAGCTCTGGGTGGTGATAGGGAGACTGAAATATGCTTCTCTAACAAGTTCCCAGGAGAGGCCAAGGTTGCCTCCCCAGGGACTCCTCTTTGAGAACTGCTGCCTTAGAATAAACTGAACATATTGCTAAGTTGTGTATATAAGTGCCCTTTCTTTTAAAGCAGGATTTTCGGGTAAGTATCCTGTGGATGGGCCACAGACTCTGCTACAGGGAGGGCAGCATCTCACATGGTGAGGAACGACACATTGCTTTATGAGTGTCTGGATCCCTGAGTTCCAAATAAATAAGTGAAGATGTGAGAGTCATTTTCAGAGAATCTTTTTTCACGTTAGATACACTAGATATTAATCTGGAGCTGGAGCAGTGGCTCAGCAGTTATGGCACTTGTCTGGCATGTGTAAGAACACAGGTACAAACCCCAGCACCACGTACACAACTAAGTGTCAGAGCACTGAATGTCATGTGAAAAACTAAATAAAAATTGATTCTCTCTCTCTCACTGTCCTTCTATCTTTAAAAAAAAATCTATTAATCTGTTAAAACTCCTTTTTACTTGGCATACACTCAGAAAATAAACTGAGAATCAAGAAATCCATACATCATATCATTAACGATCTTGTCAAATTCTACAGCCAAGATCTCCTGAAGAAAAGAGCTTAAAGACTAAAAGCAATAGACTCTCTCCATAGCATATACTCCTTGAGCTAAATCGAAATACTGTCCAATATCCAATACAGTAGCCACCACTTGTAATGTGTGGCAAATACATAGCTGAGTGACAGGCTTTGTACATGTAAAATTTTCAGTTTCACATACTTAGTACATAATAGATGTAAAATGTCTCATAATTTTTATGTTGTGTACACTTTGCAGTTGGTTTACTTTAGATATATTGGTTAAATAAAATATGTTATTAATGCTATTATTTTTACCTTGTTCTTTTTTCTTCCTTAAAGAGGCTATCAGAAAATTAAAAATTGCATATGTGTTTCTCATTTGTGGTTCACCTTTATTTCTATTGGACAGTGCTATTCTAGAGAATTTAGTATTAGCCTGATTTATGTGAATAGTTAATAGCCTGTTTATTTGAAGTACAGAATGATGAAGATGGGAAACTGTGACTTGCCAAAGGATCATCCATTAGAAACTAGAAAATCTAATTTGGCTTATAGAGAAGCATCTACAAATGGTAATAGGAATGGCTAGGAAGAAAAAGAATCTAATTAGGTATAATCAGAGACTATGTTCAGAGAAGGAATTACAGAAAGAGAAAAATAAATTTATAACAGCTACTATACTAACAAAAAAAAAAAAGGAAAGAAAAAGAAAACTACTTATACCCTAACAATTTCCAATGGCAGAACATTTTTTGTTTTATGTTGATTTGACCCAAATTTCTTAAACTGGTATTCAGAGTCCTCTGCAATCAGGACTTGTCCTAAGCAACTAATTAATAAGTGGATGATGGATACAGCATTTAAGTCAAGTGGGTTTATTCATTGTACTTAAAATAGGTTGTTTGATGTCCTACTTTCAACCTTTTGTGCATATTCTTCTTGACTAGAATAGCTTCTATTTGGACATCTTTCAGACCCCAGCTCAAATCTCATGTTCTGAAATCACATTCCACAATTTACTCCTAGCCAAAGATTCTTCTCAATGCTAAGCTCGTTCAACACTTTTTAGTGGAGCTCTTTCTTGGCACCATACTCTAAGTGGCTTTTTTAGTTATCTTACATTCTAGCACTGCAGAAAAAAGAAAGCTATAGTGTTAGGAGGAGACAGACAAAAGGAAACCACACAAAAGAAAACATACTTGCTAGTTAGAGGTAACAGCAAGTGAGTGTTATGAAGTTATAAACAGGACTGAGACTGAGGAGGCTGAGCGGAGGTGGGTCCTACCTAAAAGATGAATGGACAAGGCTGTGATGAGATTGAAAAGAATGAGAGGTGGGACAATATGAGATAAGACTGCAGAGACAGAAGAGCTGGCGATGTCATGGTGCACTTTATAGGTGTAGCTAGCTGTTTACATTTTACTTTGAGGGAAAGAGGAAAGCACTACAGCAATTAGAGAGGGAGTGTACTGTGATCTCTTTACTGCCTGGTAATGGGACTAGGCCTTAGGGGCTGTCACCTTTTACTTGACCTATGAAATAAAGCCATGGTCAAGAGCAATACATTAATGTGACAATGAACTTTGACCTACATAAGGTCAGCTGATTTAAGGAGGGTTCAAATATATGCACTTGATCTTAGACTTATTAAAACCAGCTGTTTTAATAAGCTGGTTCAATACAGTAAGATTATGTACCATTAGGAAAACCAATGAACAAATTCATGAATTGGTTCTGTGTGGGCTTCTCTTGTGACACATCCTCCTTTATTAGCTCACAGAAAGACCCTGTTGCTTTGTGACAGGTATCATTATTGAGGGAACAGCTGTGAATATGATTTTGGAATAAGAAAGGATATAAATAATAAAAACACAATAAAAATTTATTGAGTGAGTCTGCTATGAAACACAAAGCATGAAAAAAATCTTAAACATATTTTCATTTACTTCTAGGCATCGTTGACTTTAAAATATAACAAACAACTCAAAACATGCTATTTTCCTTCAAAACAGAAATGTGAAAGAATCAAGGATATATTACCATTTTTCCCCCTTGATGGAAAGCTCATATTCAATGAAACCTGCTGGGTATATGTGTGTGTGCGTGCGTGCATGTGTGCGTGTGTGTGTGTCCCTTAGAGCTTTCAGATAAAAAAAAAACCCATAGAGGTGGGAGTTGTTTTCTTTCTTTCTCAAAATGTCTCTTCTCAAGCTTATTCTTGAGCACTCATTACTTATGAAGTTCTTGGCAAGTTACCCGACTTCAACAGTGCCACCCATCTCTCAAAGATATTAGGTAACTATTCAACAAACCTGTTTCTCTTCTCTCTTTTTATTTATTTTTTTGTTTGGTACCAGGGATTGAACCCAGGGCTGTTTAATCACTAAGACAGCCCCAACCCTTTTCCTTTCTTTCTTTTTTTTTTTTAAATTTTGAGATAGAGTCTAAGTTGCTTAGGGCTTTGCCAAACTGTTAAGGATGGCTTCAAACTTGCAATCCTCCTACCTCAGCCTCCTGAGCAGCTGGGATTAGGGACGCACCACTGTGCCCACCTTCTTCTCTTAAATATAGAGAAGGAGGAACTTGTGAACTCAGGAAATCCCTCCCTGCAGTCAAGTGGCCCATGGGACTCACATGACTGAATTCTGGCTGATGAGAAGTAAGTGGATGGGAAATGTGCCACTTTCAGGCCTGACCATAAAAGGCTTCTCCTTCTTCCCCATTTGATGAATGAATGTCAAGACTCAGGACAGTTTTGGGGACCACAGTTAAAAAATCATGAGCTTCCATTAGTTTGAGTCCCTGAATGATTTCAGGGAACATAACTTATCATTGTGAATTCTCTGTGCATGAGAAAATAAATTTCTCTTGCAAGAGTTTGATGTTTTCGTTGCAGCAGCTGGCATTACTAACCCATACTCTGCCTCAAAGAATCATTGAAAGAATTGAGATGATATCTGGGGGACTATAAAACTAATATTCACAATTGCTATTACTTTTCAAGTTCAATCAGTTAGGATTTGGGTACAACACTCTCAGGTCACAGAGTTCCTTCATTACTGCTGAAAGAATTTTCCAAAAAAGAAAAAAAAATAAAACAAAGATGATATAACATGACAGTAAAAATATTTGGCGTATGAAGAGGAAAGCCAGATTATTATTATTTTTAAACCTATACTCATTTTTTTGCATCCCATAAACTAGCAAAATATTTGTGGTGGCAACAGTCATAACTAGTTTGCCATGGAATGACAGTCTGGGCTCAGAGGAAGATTTTTTGTCTCTAGAAATCATATTATATGTTAGGATAAGAAGATAGAATCTTTGCAGTTAAAATGACACTTAAGAATCCAGGGCATATGGTTACCATATGGACCACAAGCAAACTCTTAGATTTCTTTGAACTTGATGAAAAAAGGAGACTGTTGAGTAGGAAGTATGGATCACAGAGGAAAGGGAAACACTAGTGGAAATGGAAGAATATGCTTACAAATTTAGGAGGTGCTGTTTGAAGAATAACAGGAACCAGAGTCTGAGGTGCCATTAATTTCACTTTGGGGTAAACTCTAGAGAAGAATTTGGGAGGGATTTCAATCACGGAGCAAGAATATTCTTTAGAAGAAGATTTATGTCTGGATGGGCTAACTTGACCTTGAAGTACTGTGGTGTTGACTTGCTGCTCTTCCTACTGATCTTGGCAAATACCAGTGCTAGGTAATAAATCAAGTTGCTGTATATCCAAGTTTTCTAAACTAGTTTACACCAGGACTTTTGGTTGGAAGGAAGTTCCAGAAATTAGAAAGCAGGGAGTAAGAAAATGCAAGACTGAAAAAGAATGGTTGCTTACTTTCCTGAAACTGATAGAGAGAAACCAGTACCTGGCACTTGGAGCCATCTCAGGGATTTAGTTATCATCCCTGAGGTTGAGGTCAACAGACCTGTTTGCCTCATTACGTGTCCGGAACAGTTAGTTAGTGGATATCAAGTAACTGATTCTGCCTCATGACCTGCTGGGGATAGAGGTGGTTAGCATAGACAAAATTCATGGATGATGTAGGTAGACAGAAGTAGCGTAATGCCTTTCCGTTATTTTTTGAGAATGTTAGCTTTTTCTTTTTTTTTTTTTTTTTGGAGTCTCCTAGGATCAGAGAAACATCATGAATCATAGATCAAGCTGGGAGAAAGATCATCTTGCACAGATTGTGTTGGGTGTTAAAACAGGCTGCGTGTGTTGTTTTGCGTACACATGCACATGTTTATGTGAATGTCACTATTCCTTTTGCCTGAGGAAAATAACCCATTTGCCTTTCCACTTTAATGTGGCATATCTGGTGTGAAATATCAGAGCTAATTACAAAATGAAATAAGACGATAAACTTTCTATTAAATGCTATCAATGCTTGTTAAGAAACCTTGTGTTTATGCTTGTTTAAAAATGTTCCACTAAAATGTCCAGCTAATAGAAAACAGAATGGGATGGGGTCACTAGAGACTTGGAAGGTTGAGGTGTGGGGGGAGTAGGGAAGGGAAGAAGTCAGATAAAAGGCACTGAAACACAGGAAGAATTCATTCTGGTTTTCTGAAGCAGACTAGAGTCACTGTCAACAATATGATATATTTAAAAACAACCAGAAGAGTGCATAACTTACCAACACAGAGAAATGATTAATGTTTAAGGACACAGAAGTACTTCTAGCCCTGACTTGATCATTACATATTATGCAAGTGCATCTAATTAACATACTATACTCCACATTTTAGTCAGTTTTTTTTTTTTTTTTTTTGCTGTGACAAAAAGACCCAACAAAAGCAATTAAAGAAGGAAGGAATTATTTTATGGCTTATGGTTTCAAAGGTGGCAGTCCACAGAAAGGCCAGCTCCTTCCTTCAGGGCTTGAGGCAAGGCAGAACATCATGGTGGAGGAGTGTGGTGGAGGGAAGCAGTGCAAGGCATTGCCAGAGAGCAGAGAGAGAAACTCCAGGCCAGATATGAAGTATATATCCCTAAGTCACACCCCCATAACCCACCTTCTCCAGTCACACCCTACCTGCCTTCAGTTGCCAGTTAATCCCTACCAGGGGATCAGCTCACTGATTGGATCAAGATTTTATGATCCAATCACTTCACCTTCTTAAATTGTCACATGTGAGATTTTGGGGGATACCTCACATTCAAATCATAACATGCCATAAAGATGTATAGATATAATGTCTCAAAAATAATAATAAAACACTGAAAAAAGTCCCACTTTTTGCAAATTTGCTAGCCAATTCTTTTCCTCCTCTTCCTCCTCCTCCTCCTTCTCTTTTCTCTTTAAATGAAGGAATGTGGCAATTCTGAGAATCTCCCTACTACCTTTCTCCCCCGCCCCAATATATCCCTCTGAAACAGCAGCATAAAGGATAGAGGGTAGCAAAGATCAATAGGTTTCATCACTAGAGGCAGGGCAACACATTTCTGCTTGTGAAAACCTTTTGTTAAAAACTATAATCCACTACCTCCTTTTCTAAAATGTGGGGGACCATCTCCCCAGTACCATTGTACCACTATGAATTTAAAAGCATTTTTAAAAGCAAATTTACCATTGATTATTTAGTATTATAATTGTGATTTCTTGAAATCAAAACTTTGTGGAGATTAAGACATAGAAAAAGCAATTCTCAAATTCATTTGGAACAACAAGAAACCAAGACTTGCCAAAGCACTACTAAGCAAGAAAGATGAAACAGGTGGTTTTGTCATTCCAGATCTAAAACTATACTATAGAGCCATAGTAACAAAGACAGCATGGTACTGGTATCAAAATAGGGAAGAAGACCAATGGAATAGAATAGAAGACCCCGAAACAAATCCTCAAATCTTTAAACATCTGATTTTTGACAAAGGGGGACAAAATATTACATGGAGAAGTGACAGCCTCTTCAACAAATGATGCTGGACAAACTGGTCATCCACCTGCAGAAAGTTGAAATTAGACCCGTATCTTTCTCCTTGCACAAGAATCAAATTAAAATGGATCAAGGAGCTTGGTATTAAACCAGCTACGTTGCAACTGATAGAAGACAAAATTGGTCCAACACTTCAACATTTGGGAGTAGGCAAAGACTTTCTCAACAGATCTCCAAAAGTGAAGGATGTAAAGTCAAAAATCAGTGAATGGGATGCCATAAAGCTAAAAAGCTTTTGTACTGCCAAGGAAACAATCAAAAGAGTCAAGAGGTTCCCTATGGAAATGGAGAGAATCATGGACTATGATTCCTCTGACAAGGGTCTCATATCCAGAATCTACAAAATCCTCAAAAATA
>PVKS010000438.1:157623-198475 GCA_004027875.1 Aplodontia rufa
AGAGGACATTGATCAAGCCAATGAATACATGAGAAAGTGCTCTAAATCTCTAGTAATCAGAGAAATGCAAATGAAAACCACATTAAGATATCACCTTATGCCAGTCAGAATGGCAAAGATGAAGAAAATAAACAATAATAGATGCTGGAGGGGCTGTGGAGAGATAGGCACACTAACACACTGTTGGTGGAGCTGCAGAGTGGTACAGCCCCTCTGGAAAGCAGTGTGGAGAATCCTCAAAGAACTAGGGATGAGTCCACCATATGACCCTGCTATTCCACTCCTGGGTATCTTTCCAGGGGATTTAGAATCAGCACATTATAGTGACACAGCAATATCTATGTTCATAGCAGCACAATTTACTATTGCTAGGCTATGGAAACAACCCAGATGTCCCTCACTGGAAGAATGGATCAAAAAACTGTGGTACATTTATACCATGGAATATTACACAGCAATTAGAAACAATGATATTGCAGCCTTCGAAGGTAAATGGATGGCTATGGAAGAGATCAAGCTGAGTAAAATCAGCTTAACCCAGAGAACTAAGGGTCGATTGTCTCCACTCATCTATGGAGGTGGGGACTAGACCCTGGACAGTGAGAAAGTTGGTCTATTATCATGTGTTAAATCCAGATAAGATGTAATATTTTACAACCTAATACTGTTTTTTAGAGATATAGTGGGAAGGGGAAGGGTGGGATAAGGGAGGGTAATTGGGGGGACACTCCTTGGGTTAATTGCAATATCCAGAATATATACACATTTTATTTTATTTTGTTAAAAATTTGTATGATTGTTCAAAAAAAAAAACTAAAAAAGGAAAAACAACAAAAAAAAACACACTTTCTACAAAAAAAAAAGAGGAACAAAAAATGTTTAAAAATCAGATTTGGTCAATGTGATAAACACCACATACATCCATGACCCTGCACTTCTCAGTGCATGTGGGAATGTTGAAGGCTCTAAGCAGTCCTGTAATCTAGAAAAAACTGATCTTGTCTAACCTTGCAGTTTCCAAGGACTTTGAATTCTGAACTCATTTATCAAGGAATACTTATTAACATCTTTGAGGATGTTATAACGCTAAGTATGGGGGTATCTGAGCAAGAGCACTACCATGTTGCCAATAAATTAAGTATGTGTGTGATATATATATATAGACATACATACACACACACACACACACACACACACACACACACACACACATATATATATTTGCCTTCATCTAATGCCTTTTCCTAGCCAAAATATGATTGTGTGCTCTACTACATGAACCACTGTCATGATCTCTGTTTTTCAGTGGAGGTATAACTCAAGTAGTGGCACAAATCTTCAAAATTAATTCTGAAATCTCTTTAAACACCCTTTAAATACAGTATGTTTTTAACTTCAAACATTGATGTATATTTGAACCCAATGCATATTAAAGTTTGAGAATCTCTCTGAGCTAGTCTTAAGACATTTTATAGAAAAACAGAATGCATTTAATTACTTAATTAGTAGACCTTCTGTTCAATCACTCTAGATTGACTGAGGGTACCACTTTTTGTGGGAATTTTCTAAAGACTGTTCCAAATATTATTTTATCCTAATTAATAAGAAAGTGACAGGGTCAGGAAAAATTGTACTCTAAGAACAGTAAATAGTAGGCTTTGAGGAGTCAAACATATTTTTATGTTTGAGTCAGAGGTATTATGATTTTCATTTGTAGACAGAAAAGATTTCACGCATTTTAGGCTGGGTGAGCATACATCTTGGGTTTCTTTCATCCTAGTGTGATTTATAGTTATGGTATAATTATTGATAATGCTTCCTGTTACTTCCCAAAGTGTGTTGGATTTTAAGACATATGATTATAGTCGTTCTTTTGTGTCTGTGGGAATTGCTTCCAAGATCCCACATGCATACCAACATTTGTGGCTCCCCAAGTCCCTTATATAAAATGGCATAGTATTTATATATAATTTAAGCACATCCTTCCACATACTTTAAATCATCTATAGGTTACATATGATATCTATTATAACATAAATGCTATATAAATAGTTGTCATACTGTATTTTTTAGGGACTAGAGACAAGAAGAAAATCTGAACATGTTTAGTACTTTTTAAAAAATATCTTTGATACTGGGTTAGTTAAATCTGTAATTGTGGAACCATTGGATATGGAGGGCCAACTTCTCACAAAAGCATTCTAAAACATACACGCATGGACCATCCATTCTAGGTCTTGGCCTTAAGAGAATAAAACAAAACAGAAAAATCTATGGAAGTTACAAAAACAAAGTCCATGTCTGATATTCAAGCAGGGCTACCCAGCTATCAAGTTCCTATTGATGAATGGGACCTGGCAGAGAGCTCTGAAGGGTTCCTTTCTGTATAGTTTATGTAACTATGCTTCAGTATTCAACTGGTACACTTTAGTATGCTGTACTAGTGGATTCACATTAATGGTCAGGGACTGACACATCTCTTGCTAAATATTTTGGGCGTTGCCTATTACTGAACCTCTCTAACAGACCTTTGCCTGACAATAGACTTCTTGATACAGGGAAATATGGGAGTCCTACCTGGAGTAATTCTAAGGCCAGCACATAAATTTAACAATAATCGCAAAAACATTTTTTTCTTTGCTAACAACTGTTGAATGTACTATTTTGCGATGTTGTTGTAAGTACTTTAAATATATTGTTTTTAGTTTTCACAATCACATGTTATAAATAATTCTATTATTATCTGCATTTTGTATTAAAGAAAACTGAGGTACAAGCTAAGAAAGTTACCACAAGACACAATGCTCAGATGATATGAATATAATAAAAAGTGAGGCTGGTAAAGCCGATGGATTTGTTCTAAGGAACTCAAAAAGTAGGACACTGAATTTGAAATTTTTCAGAGATGCTCATATTAATTTAGAATTATCTGGACTTAAATTTAGGTCCAAAATTGGGTATTGGTCAAGGGGATTGGAATCCCACTCAAACAACCCCAATACCTTGGTCTGGGATGATGTTTTTTTTCAAGCCTCCTTCCCTAGTTCTTTAGAAATATGTCCCAAGAGAGAATATAACGGAACTGCAAGTTGCAAATATATTATTATAGCCACACCTAATTAGTAAACAAAGAGCATACATGTAAGTGGACATAATATTGGAAGGCAACTACCACTTGCCTTTCCATTCCTATTTAAGAATATTTGAAACTACAGAAACAGTAAATACATTATTAATGCCAAAAATTAGGTAAAAAATTTTATCTACTTTTTACCTATTTAATCTAATTTAAAACACATGAACAAAGAATTTGAAAAACATATAAGAAAAGTACCATTATGAATTAAGTACAAATAGCTAGTTTCAGATGTAGAAAATAATATATGTATATATTTACCACTTAAAAGAAATTTATTTTGTCTGAGATGATAGATGTGCCAATTACTCTTATCTGATCATTACATAATGTATACATGCATTAAAATATCCCATTATAATCCATAAATGTTTACAATTACCATATGTAAACAAAAATGGAATTTTAAAAGATATACATTTTATTCTATTGTACTGTAAGAATATCCAAGTTTGAAAATATTTTCTTCTCTTGTAAGAATATACAAGTTTGAAAATAAACAAATAAAAAGACTGGCTGGCATTTATTTGTGTTTCTGCAAGAGGACTTTCTTTGGAAAACATACTTTTGAAGCATAATAATTTTCAAAGGGAACTTTCTCTACAAGAAGCCTTAATAATAGCTGAAAATATAATAATAAAAATCAGAAAGTGTCTATTGTAAAATAGGAATTGTAAGTGGCCCATTTTCTATGAAAGGTTCTACCTCCACTTCTCCAGTTCATTCTCAGGGAAAAATTTTTAGATACTTTCTTATTTATACTTCCAAGAGTTAAGTGAGGTCTCTAATTTGATGCATAGCTCTTAACTAAATTCTCCAAGAAACTGTTAAATCATCATCAGAGTATGAACCACTGTGTGCACATTACTTTATTCCTTTTGGTTAAATTAATAAAATACCAAGGAACTACTTCACACAAACCACCATGGTGGGCTTTCTAGAGAACATGAAAACAAATGAGATTTGGTACCTGTTCTTAATATATTTACATTTTTGTGCATTAGATATGTTGTATATATATAACTAGTATTGATACACAGAACATAATTTTTGAAGTTTTACTAATAAATGTATGAGGAACAGGATGGTTTACTACTCTATGGGGAGAATAGTAACGGGAGAAATGGAAAGGGTGAAAACGTGTGTGGCTCTCCTCCCCTCCCCCTCTGACATCATTCACTGTAAATCTTTTGACTAAAATGTTTGCCCAGATAATTTGAGATGGGAGAAAGGAGGAAGTGGAGGGTGAATAGGAGGAAGGGAGAGATAGATGAAAGGAAGGGAAGAAAGAAAAGAAGGAATGAAAGGATGGAGTCAAGCATCAGGATTTTAATATTGAGAATGAAGAAAAAAAATAGACCTCAAAGAATGATTGTAGAATGCTTTAGTTTAGCGATACTTGGGAAATGACAAATGAGTGAGCAACATACATATAGGGATACAGAAGCATGAATATCAAAGAGGTTGGGCTTCATGTCTGGTAAGGGGCAGGGTTGGAGGTATCTGTACACTCATTTCAGTATGTGTCATTATAACCTTGACCCCAGCTTATGGTCAAGTTTGTGATGTGGAACAAGTTGCAGTCTCCAAACTTCCCTCTCTGGTGCCTCCCAGTTTCAGGATCATGCTCATCTTGCACGGGCAGCAGCATTCACTCTCTGATTGCCCTGGATCTTCCTGTATCCTCTCCCCTCATGCAAGGAAATGTCCCTTGCAGTAAAAACATGATAGGAGAGGCAGATAGAAAAACCAAGGGCTTTGCATTTAGATAGATTTCCTTTCCACATTCTGGTTCTACCTTTTGGCATCTGGATCAGTTATTCAAACTTTCTGAGCCTCAGTTATTTGAAAAATTGGGATAGTAATACTGATCTTTAAAAACTAATGAGATATTATTTTACACCATTTAACTGTCAAAAATTAGAACAAGCATTAACAATTGCTGATGGAAATATAGTTTTCTGTGGCCTTTGGGGAAAGCGTTTTGACAATATCTATTAAAAACACATATTCCTTAAAGCAGAACTCACATTCCTGGAATCTCTCTCATACAAATAAAAGTGCCACCATATAAGGATATATGGGCAAGGATGACTATTGTGGTATTGTTTGTACGGCAATAAAGTGGAAAAAAAGTGCTTGCTCATCATAGAATGACTAAATAAATTATGACACATCTGAACTATGAAATGTCATGTGAGCTACAAACCAGATGAATTCTATCTGCACAAAATGACTTAGAGGGATTTTTACAAACTTTTATTGCTTATAACAAAGCAAGATTCAGAAGTGTGCTAACTATGATACTTATAAAATAAGTACACATGTATTAATGCCTAAAATTTTTGAGTCTCCTATTACGTGTTATGTATGCCTTGAAATGTTTTCAGTGGATTGATTCATTCTATGATGAACATTCTGTGAAGTCAGCATTGTTGTTGTTCTTATTTTACATATAATGAAACTGAGGCACAGAGAAGTTAAGTAATTTCCCCATGAGATGTGTGCTAGTAGACAGGGAATTTACACTCAGAAATTTGAAAACAGGGATTAGGCCCTTGTTTTCATTTTTAGAATTAAATATTAATGTGTACATTTGAGGTTTACAACGTGGTTTTATGGGGTACATATACATAGTAAAATTATTGCAGCCCTGAAGCAAACTAGCATATTCATCATCTCACATAGTTTTAAACTGTTGTACATTGAAGCATGTCTTATGAAAACCTCCATATATGTGGCTGTTCAGAAAAATACTGAAGTTCATATATCTGCATATCACAAATGCTTATTTCTGGGGATTAGAATTATGGGTGACATTTTTAATTTCTTCTTTTTTTGTTTGTTCATATAACAAACATGCATTGCTTTTAAAATAAGAAAATACTTGTAGGTGATAAAAAATATTTTAAACTTTTCCCTAGTAAATCAACATTTTTTAAACTTTTCCCTAGTAAATCAACAAAGAATCAGCAATTTATTCAGAGGAACATATCATAGATACAAAGATTTATCTAAACTGTATGCACTGCATTTCCCTGTTATTTATAATAGAAAACTATAAATAACAAAATAATCTAACATTGGGACGAGGGGTATGTAAATTGTGGGACAACCAGTTGATGAAGTATTATGCCTCCAATAGAAATCATGCCTCTGGGGCACATTTAAAGACATGGGAGAATATTCATGGTGTACTGTTAAATGAAACAATAGAATAGACTTAAATTTTTTACAGTTGAATGATTGAAGGAAAAATCATTACATGCTTCTACTTTTTTGATATTTCTATATTTATAAATATTTACCAATAAATATATATTGTTCTTATAAGCAGAAAATCAATATTGTATTAAAAATAGAATAAAGGTAACATTTTTAAAAGGATTTCACAAGTTCATGCAGGTATTAGCCATGGGGTCAACATTAATAAAGTCATTCCACTAGTTTCAGGTTATCCTTCTGAGAAATGAGGAATGCACTGTACATCAGTGTAAAGCACTGAGAACCGGGGACACTCCATACACCTTAGTTCTTTCCCCTTCACTGAACTACCAGAGGGCAGAGGCTTTCATTCCACACCGAACACTCCGAAATTCAAGAGTGATATCTCAGGGCTGCTAAAGTGTATTCAGACACTCAATCAATGCAGATCCAGGATGAGGCATAGCTTTGTCCCTGCTGTGATGGCTGAGGGGGTGAGGTGCTCAGGAGGGGATAGTGAACACCCAGAATAGGAAAAGGACCAAGAAAAATGAGACTAGAGAAGCCTGAGGGTAATTCGATGGGTGGAAAAATGGTTTTTGGTTTTTTTTTTTTCCTTCTCTCTTCAACAATTGAGGCAAGGAATAGAAACAATGCTCAGATCAGTTTTGAGCCAATGCCTGTGGCCCAGGCTTGGGACACTGCTGCTTGGAGCATTGCACACACCCGAATCCACTTCCTTCCATGTAACCTCACCCTTTTTCTTTTGCTCTCTTTGAAAAGGCTCTTTTTCTAGCTTTCTCCTTTTCCTACAGTAAATTTGACCTCCACAAGGTCTGAAACTAGATTAAAGGTTTGGAAATTCTTTGCCAGTTGATCCCATTTCATAAATGCCAAACAGCAATGATGTGACTTACATGGAGCTCCAAAGGAAAATGAGTTCAGGTATGCACCTGAGTATTAATTGATTTTGCTTTAATATTAATGAGCCTATGATTTGGTCTGGTTGACCTTCAAATTCAAATTAGATACTGATTAAATAATAAGACAGGTGAATTAGGATGTGTTTAAACAGTTTTTTTCTCCCCAAGTAAGGTGCTTTGGTCTTAGCAGTGGATAAAGACGAGCTGCACAAATAAGATCTGAAAAAGCAGAGACAACTCTAATAGTTATCCTTGACTTAAGAAGACTGACCTTATCTCAAACAACAATTACAACTTTTCAGAAGCTTCAACCACAATACCTGATATTCCTATGCACTTTACTCTTGTGTTTATATTGCTCTTTGTCTGATTGCTTGTTTATTTGTTAAATAGCTTTAGCTAGGCATGGTGGTACACGCCTGTAATTCCAGTGGCTCTGGAGGCTGAGGCACGAGAATCCCAAGTTCAAGGCCAGCCTCAGCAACTCGGTGGGACCTTGTCTCAAAATAAAAAATAAAATGGCTGGGGATGTGACTCAGTAGTTAAGCACCCCCTGGATTCAATCCCGATACCAAAATAAACAAAATAAAAATTAAATAGCTTTAACAGCTTTACTCCTGGATTTGTTTTTAAGTACAAAACACTATGAAATAGAGTATTTTTGATAGTAGAGGAAGAAACCCTCAACAGATAAATACATGCCCTATTTTACAAACAGCCTCAGAATGTCTATCAACCCACAGATATTTTTCCAGGACACCTTTACCTGGGTGGGAGTCCATTTAGCTCAGTCCTAGTTGCCACATCGTTGACATCCACTCTGTGTGGGGGAACTTTTGGTCAGCATTCCTGCTCCTTATGTTTCATCCTCCCAACTCCTCCCCAACCTACAGCTGTAACAGCTCTTTGGGAACAGGTGTTTTCAGTATGTAAATGAAAATCTAGCTCCTGAACCATAAGCCAATCAGTGTGTCTCCTGTTTGCAGCTTGCAGTTAGCAGTTAATGTGGTTAAGTGGGTGATGAGCACCAGTTCCTTGTTGCCAGAGGAAAATATGCCTAAAACTTTTGAAAGAAATCCCTTGCAACAAAAAACTTCCTCTCGAAATTCTTCAACTTTCACATGACTATTTAATTTTTTTTTTTTTAAAGAGAGAGGGACAGTGGGAGAGATAGAATCAACTTTATTTAGTTTTTCACATGGCCTTCGTTGCTCCGACACTTTGTTGTGTACGTGATGCTGGGGTTCGAACTTGTGTACTCGCACATGCCAGGCAGGTACCATAACCGCTGAGCCACCGCTCCAGCCCAACTACTTGACTTTTTAAAAAATATTTAACTTCCCCAAAATGAGACATCAGCTGTCTCATTTTTTACTTACTTGTTCTCAGTCCCTATACTCTAGAATATGCTAGTTTCCAGTGAAAACCAGTTGTAACAAATATAAAGTTGCCAACCAACAAGCAAAGCTGGAAGTAACTGAACCAGTCTCAAATTTCTTGGGAGTTATATTGGATCAAGAAAGCAAGGCCATTCCATAATGTGGGTGATTCCAAAGCTTGAGAAGATGCTCGGTCAGGATCAAAGTCTCAGAACAAAGTCAAGAGAACAAGGGCTCCTTCAGGACCTTTGATCAGCAATAATGTTTTGCCACTTAAACTGGAAAGTGTAATAAGCATTTCTATAAGTGATCTTATAACTGCAGGGTTCTAAAATAGCCCTAGTGTCACTGAGGAGAGATATTTCTGCATGAAAGCTAATAATGGAGAATGTTTGAAATGAATCCTCAACGCTTCTGACTTCCTTTTAACCTCAACCTGACCTCAATCTTGGAGGATTTCAATGGAAAAAATTTTTTTTCATTCTAAGCTATGCATCTGTCTTTCAAGATGATAGTTCTTACATGCATTAGACACTTGGTCTAAACTTTTTCTGATAATCAATTAATGAGTGGTCTCACATGCATGCTATCTCAGAATGAAAAGGCAAAATTCATATATGTTCTATTTTTACCTACTCACATGAATTTCTAAATGCTTATTTTTCCAAATAAATAGTTTAAGGGATATTAATATTTTATTTCAGTAAAATTCTTAAAACTTCACAGTTAGACTTATGAGGGAATTTCTTTTGTACACAGAACAGAACTCATTGATGGAGATACTATTAACATTTTTTTTAAGAAAAGAAATCCTAAAAGTCTTTGAAAAAATTGATCCTGGCATGAGCAATTAATGGTGTTGTTAGGATGATTCCAGGCCGCTGGGTGAGGCATCAGGCAGCCCACAGACACGTGAATGGAAGAACTAATCAGATGCTGGCAAACAAGCCCCAGTGGCATCTCATCATCACCGGATGATAGATGGGAGTCACCAGCCAATCACTGAAGCACTTCCTCTGCCCACTCCCGAAAAAGTCACAGCCCAGCTGGGGGCCAGAGGGGTGTGGTTCCACTTCCCCTACCTGCCCTCACTCTGCTGCCAGGTGAATTTGCCCCCGGGAGCTTTCGATCCCATTAAAAGCTTCGCTTAGCTGCTTTTTGGGCCTGACTTTATTCTTTTTTTTTTTATTAGATGGATACAGAGATACAATTGAGGGGAAAACATTATCAAACATTCAAGAACCATTGTATATATACTTAGTTATTCAGGGCTAGGCTAATGCCATATCATGGATGCCCCCCTTGGGTTCCCCCTGTTGTTGTTTCCCCCAGAAGAACTCCTGAGTTAAATGGATATCTTGTGGAGGACAGCGATCTCCTTCTGAGATGATTCCCCCATATTCCCATTCTCCAGTCTCCTAGGAGTTCTTCCTACACACTCCACCCTCCCCATTCCCCTCCCTACGCCTCCAAGTATCCTAGGGAGCCATCCCCCTATTACGCTGAGAATCATACAATTTGACGTTATTGTTAGGTTAGCCGACTAACCTACTGCTTCCCCATGTATTCTAGCTTCCACAGATGAGAGAAACCATTCGGCCCTTGAGTCTTTGAGATTGGGATACTTCACTTAGCATAATTCTTTCCATCTCCATCCATTTGGCTGCAAAAGCCATAATACCGTCTTCTCTAATGGCCGAGTAGTATTCCATTGTATATAAGTAACAAAGTTTTTGTATCCACTCATCGAGTGAGGGGCATCTGGGTTGGTTCCATAATCTAGCTAAAGTAATTTGAGCTGCTATAAACATTGATGAAGCCACATCACTATAATATGCTGATTCTAACTTTTTTGGGAAAATACCCAGGAGTGGAATAGCTGGGTCATAAGGTGGATCCATCCTTAATTTTTTGAGGATTCTCCACACTGCTTTCCACAGTGGATGAACCAGTTTGCAGTCCCACCAGCAGTGTAACAGTGTTCCTCTTTTCCCACAGCCCCTCCAGCATCTATAAAAGTTGGTTCTTTGAAAGAGTGAACAAAATGGACAGACCCCTTGCCAACCTCACCAAAAGGAAGAAAGAAATGAAGGAAATCAACAAAATCAAAGATGAAAATGGGGATATCATCACAGACTCATCCAAGATTCAGAAAATTCTGACTTTATTCTTATAGGTGTGAGATCCTAAAATCATCATAAAAAAATCACAAACTGCCTTTCTGAAAAGGTGTGATGTCTCCAAACTAAACAGCTCAATGGAAAAAAAATCTCAGCTTAAAGCATTCAAATTACGTTATCTCATCCTTGTTTTTTAAACTTGGCTCTTTGACTCCATGACACTCTAAAATTTTTATCATGAGCTAAATGACTGGAATGATTCAAAAAAATTTTTTTGCTCAAAATGAACATCAATTTATTTTTATTGTGACATGATCAGATTTTTTTCTCCTTTTTTCTCTATAATGACCTAAGTTTTTTTTTAATAAATCAGAACCTCTGTGGATATCTAATACAAATGACATTTTTAGATATATGAAAATATTTTTAAACCAGGAATATCAGAACACGTATCTAAGTAATATAAAGGGAGGTATCCAGGGACTCATTTGAAAAATGATGACAAATAAGAAAAGGAACACTCAAAATGACAAGATCCTAGTAGATACTGTGTCAGGCCACTCAGATTCTCCAAAGGGAGAAAGAATTTATTCTCCCAAGTGTGGGCAGACCTCATTCATCTCTGGCTTCTAGGATGGCTGCAATGGAAAGGAACTGTTTTCTCTCGGGTCCACACGTGCTTCCCAGGGCAGCCAGCATCAAATGCCTTGTCCATGGAACTGTGAATGGCCTGATTCCCTCACCCAAATGCAAGCACATCAGAACACTCTACCATCTTTGACCTCCTATAGTCAGCTGAGGTTTCTTCTGATAATGCATTCTAGGTTAACTTCTCCCTCTATCCACCTCTGCTTTCATCTCTTTTCTATTGTAAGGGTGAATTTCAAGAGCTCTCCCTAATGACCATCTGCTTTCTAAGCTCCATCTCCTTCTGTCCTCTAGGAGGTCCAGTTTACACAAGTGCCATGTGAACGGTCCAGGTAACTGAGGTGTATTACTACTGTATTATGTGCAATAGACATCATTGTCTCCATTCTTCAGAGAAGAAAATTGAAGAGGCTCATTACTTTCATTTCTTGCAAATTCCTTCTTAATGACTTGAATTACTTGTCCAAGATCACTGAAATTGTCAGTGGCCTGACCAAGATTTAAGACCCAGACATTTGGCCCCAGAATTCACAGTCATAGTAATTTCCTCACTACAAAAACTTGATTTAGATTAATTAATTAATTCAACAAAGAAACATTTACCAGGCAAAATGTGAAATGGAATTAATGTTGCAAATAGCTGAGTATTAAAATTGCAAGACCACTTTGATTTTCTAAATGCTGACTCAAAGAGTAGCAGGTATCAATGGCAAATGTGAACCTGTGTATCACATGAAGTGAAGAAATGGATTCATGTAAGTATCTTAAAGTTCCAAGCAGATCCCTGATTTATTAGACACCCATCTGCAGAAATATAAGAATTTAGTCTCACTTACAGAATGGTTTTAGAAGTTACCTGTGACAGATATAAAATATATTACCTTTCTGTGTGGTGATTTGCCAGTTATCAAGAAGAAGAAAAAATAAAGAACTATTTTATTTTCCTTCAGATAATATTTTAAAGCATTAGCATCATCACATCAGTGTCTTACCTACATTTTCCTCAAATTTTCTCATAGAAAAGTAATTTTCTTTCTTTTCTTTTCTCCCTGCCCTTCTGTTGGGGATATACCTGGGCCAGCAATGTTTTTCTTTTAGAACCAGAATGGAGAATAATGTTCTTGCCAAAGTTTTATTTCTAAAGATCCCTTTCAAACATTCTTTTCTCGGATAGCAGTCTCTCTGATAATTGGCTCCCAATTGCGACTCTTTCAAACTTATTTCTGATGAGTAGCTGTATGTAAATAACAGAATTGACTAATTCTGGTATTTCAAATAAGCATCTCTTCTAACCATAGTTTCTCTGATCATTTTCGTATTTCATAAGCAGTCATTTTGCAGACGTAACAAATGTAAATGAATACATAAATTGGAAGAAGCGAGATATGGTATAAATCAAAGCAGGAGGGACCTTTGATAGTAATGAATCTAGGGAAGCTTGAAGAGAATAAGGTTCTCTTGCTGCTTCATTTTTCCATATAAACAAACCCTAGTAGTCTACTTCTGAAAGTCTGAGTTTTTAGATGTAGTAAATGACCTCATACCTTCATCTTTACAGACTTCAACTGTCTCTTCTGAAGCTGGACTGGGTACAGTGGTGGTGCTCACACCATCTGTAAAGCAGAAAAGGAAACATGGCCTTGGAGTTAATACTGTCAAACTGTGACTTCCTCGCTCCCTGTTTTCCTCCCCACTCCACCAAAGAAAGTACGAGCTCCTTTCATGCTGTAATGCAATGAACAGATTTTGAACGGTCCAAGGAGCTGTGATCCTTCTTCACAATTAATGAAACAGAAACCTTAATTTAAGACAGAGACCAATGGACTAAAAACCACTTTTTTGTTGTTGCTGTTGGTAGGAGCATACCAATAACAGTGGTATCATTTGTTTTCTTAACAATTTTGAAAGAATGGAATAGTATTTTTCTGGGAAACATTGTGAAGGAAAGTATATCCTAGCAAGTTTCCACAAAGTGCCTTTAACTGTGTTTGGCTTCTCCTAGCACAGCACTACTCTGGGTTACCTCTATGTCAGGCTATCACACTGCAGAGAATAGTTCTGTGGTTGTCAATGTGAAGACTAGCCAAAAGGGATCAGAAGCTGCTTGGAAATTCAGAAGAAGGTACCAGAAGCCATTTGACTTCTGGTCACCTAAGCACAGAAGAAGGACCAAGGATGTGGAGGTCCCTGTTCCCCTGCCAGCAGCAATTAACCTCATCAGAGTTGATCTGTCTTGTTGATATCATCAGCATCACATGGACTCTATTCATGTTTGGCATCAAGGACAATAATTAGTACTAACATCAGAACATAAATTTAAGACATAAAAGAGTATTAAATAATTTGGAATGGTTAATACCTGAAAACTGGAGAAAATGTGTATATGTACATACATACACACATATGTAAGTTAGTTTTCTTACAGTAATATGGTCATGGAACTTAAGCAATTCATATATTCATGATAAACAACACACATTTAGAGGCAAATCTTATATTTTCTAGCATATCATTTGTCCATAATATATGAGACAATTATTTTTAGGTCATGCCTCTATTGGAACAGAAAATAAAATTTTTAATTGGGGCATAGTTGGAGATAATGTAGATCACTTTCGTTTATTAGGTGACAATCTTCAGTTAAAAAAAAATCATCCATTGATGTCACAAAGTGTTTCCATTTCTCTACCTCCCCTTGTAGCAAATTGTCTAAAAGAAGTTATTGTTACTGTCTCCACTTCCTCACTTAAGCTCTCTATAATTCATTCCATTGGCATCTTCTCCAGGTCTCCTCCAAGAATTCTTATCAAAGGTACCCATGACCTTCCTTTGCAAACACAGTGATCACATCTCTCATTTTTTCTTCCTTGACTTCCAGTAGTATTTCTCAGTCTTTGCCCTATTCTTCTTAGACACTTTGTTGTGGCTGTTCCTTCTTTTGTTGCCACTTACCTACATGCCATGATGTTCCAGTCCCATTATCTTCACTATTTGCATATTCTCCGTAGTGAATATCATCCAGTCCCACAGTTTTGAACATTATTTATATGTCAGTGACTTCTAAGCCTGTGTCTATGATCCTTACCTTTCCCTGGAAATCTGGACTTGTATATATATCTGGCTTCTTAATATCCCATATGATTGTATAAGTGTCCTCTCAAATTTATTATAGTTTAGGCTGAACTATTAACTTTTCAAACAAAAACGGTACCCTATGGTCAGTCTTCCGTGTATCAGTTAAGTGGCACTGTCATCCATAATGTCCCTGAAGCTGAAAACCTAGTACTTAATCTGGATCCTTCTTTCCCCACTGTAGGCCTCGTCCAGGACATCGGCATATGCTGTTGTCTCT
Source organism: Aplodontia rufa (assembly GCA_004027875.1). NCBI lineage: Eukaryota > Metazoa > Chordata > Mammalia > Rodentia > Aplodontiidae > Aplodontia > Aplodontia rufa. The sequence goes on from PVKS010000438.1 coordinate 172,386, forward strand.
ATCTCCAGAATGTGACAACTGTCAGTCCTTTTGCCTCCATTTCCAGAACCCTCTGTCATTGCTTTCCTGCAGTGGCCTTCTCACTCATCTCACTGCTCCTCTTCAACCCAATTTTATTCACAGGTGAAGTGAGTTCGTTAAAACATAGATCATGTTGCTCTGATACTTAAAACCTTCCATTTTTTAGCTCTTATAAAGTCAACTTCTACATCATTAGACTTTCTAGTCCTATGATCTCTTATGGAATCTCATTCAAGGTTCCTCTGAGCCCCTCTGTTTTAGGCACACTGGCCGTTCTCCAATCTGAAACTCAAATTGGCCTAAGGCATTTCGTTTCTCTTCCCTCCATCTCTGTTCCTTTCACAACCTCATCATTCAGATCTCATTTTACCTATCTCTTCCTCAGTGAGCCCTCCTCAAATCCAGCCAACAGAAAGCTGCCATCTAGCTATTACTCCTATATTGTCTTATTTTTCTTTAAGGAACTTACCACAACCTGATAGTTGTATCTTTTTTTGCTTATTGTTAGGATCACCTCACCTTAATACAAACTTCAAGATAGTGGGGATGTGATTTTCATTATTTACTGCTATATTTCCAATGCCTAAACAGTACCTGGGTCACAGTAAACCACTGATATATATTTTTTATTGGCTTATTGATAAATATTCTATACCACTTTTACTCGATTCAATCATGACAACTGTCAAAATTTCTGGATTATGCTATTTTGTACTTTTCCTCCATCATATGGAAGAGGCCTGCAGAGTTACATAACCAAAACTGTCAGTGGAAATTATATTGAATGGAGAGAAGATATTTTTATTTTGGAACAATGACAGCAGGTCAAAAGAGCTTTAATAACCAGAACCACGTCTTCAATTTCTCTGCAGTCTGATTAGGGTGGCTATGAAGTGGGCAGAGGGAGCACAATGATGTCTGGTGACACTGGCCACCATCACATATGAACCCTGCTGCCAGACTCTGTGCCAACCAGCAGGTTCTCTTGGAAAAGCATGGGAAGCTACTCAGGGATGCATTATGGCTCTTCTTTACAATGAGAGGTACCCATGTTGGGTTGATAACGCTATCAGAGGAAAGAGCTGGAGAAGAGGCTTAGATCCTACCACCACCTGCTGATAGGCAAAGGCATCCCAATTCCAAAAAGAAACTACCTGTACTCGACTGACTACCTGGAAAAAAATGAGTAAACAGAACACAAAAAATGTGTATGCATGTATATACATAAGTGTGAGAGAGTGTTTATATGTGTATATATATATACACACACACATATATATATATATGTATATATATTAGGAAAAAATCTGTGTTGATAAAAACATTTTGGGATAGATGAGTGAATAAAACCCAGGAGACCTCAGCAGTATGAGAATGGCCTCAGCTGTCAGCAGTTGGTTGACAAATACTTGTCAGTCCCAAACAGCAAAAACATTGACAGCATTTCACATAAGGCTCATCTTCTGCAGAGCATAGTGATGTGTGGGTTGAGGGGTGAGAAGGGCTGGATAACAGCAGTTTGCTATGTCAGAAATTCATTTCATTGCAAGGACTGCGTTTCAGTAAAGGGAGCCAGTTGACCCAGTAATAGGTACACAAGGTCCTTGCTGCCTTGCTTCAGTGCTTTCTCTGATTGGCCTTCTTCAATTCCATCTTCCAGGTTAATAATAAAAGCTTCCAGTACCCTAGGAAAAGTTCCAAGATCAATGTGAGAAGTTTGCTGTGGAAAACTTATCGCACTACCTGTTTAATTCTAGGAGTTCAGCATATGGCCTAGGATGTGCTTGTCACACATCAGGCACATCCCACTGTTTAAAAAATGCCCCTCTGCGGGGCTCATTAGAACTGGGAAGATCACGTGGAAATTGGAGGAAGAAGGATAGTTTTGTTTTGATGTTATGCTGGTAACTACATGGTTGTGCCTATTATTCTTTTAAAGGAGAGCGTGCTTAAGTTCAAAATTGGGTAGAAAGAGATGATAAATCAGAGGTGATTTCAATCCCTTTTGAGCCGTAAGTGCTATTTTATTTTCAAATGTTCAATTTATAATCTACAGTGTGGAATCTATAAACATTCAACTGACACATCTGTCCTTTAGTGAATAGAGGTGATGTCAGGAAGGTTTCTGATCTTACTTATAGCTCTTAGAGGGTGGGGAGATAGCCACAACACCACTACCTGTTGTATGCAGAGAAAAAACCAGAAAAATATAGTGCAAAATAGTGAAAACCACTGTATTCATTGTGGAGGGACACCATCTTCTTCATTGCCTTTAAGCAGTTTTCATTTCATTTATTTCCCTTCAAACTAAATCTACTCATTTTTGCCTAAGTCATCCAAGCTCTGATTTGATCCTTCCAATCTCCACTCACCCTTCTTAGAGCATTAGCAAGCAAACTGTTATTACCAGGGAAGAGTAATGGAACTGGCGAATGAGACACTGAGTGAGAATGTACCATTCTATTTAGAAGCACAGTGATCTCATAGTTAACAACGGAACTGGAGAACTGAATGAACACTGGAGTTAATCAGGGGAAAAGGAATAAACATTTTCAGACAATAGCACTGAGTAAAGTTATTGTTCACCTCTGTGGATGAGGCCTAGGAGACTCCTCAAAAGAAATCTGAGCCCACCTGCTTCTTGGCTCTGCCCTTCCATTTCTTCCACACTTTGCTTTTCCTCTGGACCATTCTCATCTTTCAAGAAAACCACACAGGAAAAAAAATACATCAAGTCAATTTATGAAATATCTCTTTATGGCTAATATGCAGTGCTAAAATTAATTGCAACCAATGTAGCATGACTTCCCGTAAAGCAAGGCAGAGAGATGAATCAGAGGCGTGAAACAGAAAAATTACCCACATAAATAGGTACATTTATACTCATCCCTTCTCACATGATTTGCTAGATGAAATGTTGAACTGAAGTAAACAAAATTCACTCAGCAGTCCTGGTAACATCTCTTTGCTTCGCTTTCCCAATGCAATACAGATTTAATTTCCAATCTATATTTCTCCTCTGACTTAAGTTATAGGGACTGTGTAAGGAAGCTTGGTTGAATGAATTTCTATTTTCCTGTTTGATATACATTGCAAAAAAAAACAACTATTTTTGCACGTGACAGTCTTAACATTATGTATGCTATGAAATATTTTGTCTTGAACCAATCATGTTTGTTTAGCATATAACTCTGTAAAAAATAAATAAGCAGGACAATGGGAGCTGTAAACTAGCAACTATCTAAAATTTTATTTTGTCTTAAAATATGTATTATATTTGTGGATTTATATGTAGAAAAATGAACTTTCCAAAGGTAAGTGAAGGCCTGATTTTTAAAGCTCCTTGCTGGAAGGACCTCCAAATCACTTTTTGTTTGAAAAAATAAAATAAATAAACACGGCCAATTTACATAAGGACACAGGAAAAAAATAAAACCTGGAGTTCAAGAACAGAAGACAGAGAAGCAGAAGTTATTAGCTTATATTAATATGGGTTAAAGAAGGCCAGGAATCCTTTGTCTTTCAAGATGTGGAGACTCTCCCTCCTCTCTGAATCCTGACAGTCCTGCTTAGACCAGTGGGTTGTGGTAGAAGTGATGATCTGGGATTTCTGACTGCCCTCGGAGGAATGAATGGCAGCTTCTGTTTTCTCCTTTTTGAAAGTCAGTCTCATTGTACAGAAGTTTGGGCTAACCTCTCATGCAGAGACAAATATGGAAAGGGAAGGGCATGAGGTCAAGCACCAAGGGGCCAGGTATGTGAATGACGTCTTCTTGCACCTTCTAACCCAGGCCAGAATGCAGCCAAGTGATAATCTCAGCCAATGTGACAAAGAGCAGAAGAATCATCCAGATGACTCACATGCAGGCTCAAATCACTTAACGTCATCTAGCGTAAGTGTTTTGACCCACCAGCATCTGCAACTACTGCTGGCTCTGAATGCAGAGGCGAGAGTATCGGTGGGAAATTCTCCCCAGAGAAGGCCTCTAAGAGTAGAGCTGAAACAAGAACCTCAGAAGCAATGGAGGAAGTTCTGAAAAATAAATCAGTTTTGAAAGAGTTTCAGATCAGAACACATCTGGATTTGACCTGAATGAAAGGCAGCATTTATAAGAGAATGATTAAAAAAAAGGGAAGGGGGATACTCTGAAGTTGGGGAAGAATGCAACCGATGAATACATGAATATGTACAGAATCCCCTTTATTGGCTCAGCACTGTGCCATTTGACATGAGGAACAAGGTGTAATTTTTATAATTTTTAATATGAGAACCCGGGGCAGCTTTGTATGCTTTTAAGTCCAGGGTTGTAAATGGCATATTTACAAGAACCACATGATGTCTGACTTTTTTTTTTTTTTCTGTTGTGCTTCTCCATGTAGGTAACAACATTGGCTTCTGCTCTAGGTAGGAAATAGCCATCATGATTGTTCTTGTCCCCTCAACAAGGCCAGGTTGGTGTAGAAGCATGTACCCAAAACTTAGCTATTATCTGCCCCCTTCCCCACCACATGGACGGAGTCAAGGAGGAGAAATCTGTCACCTTTTCTCAACAGATTTCATAACAAAGATTTCATAATAGGCCTGAAATCCTCAGGTGAAGTCCATCTCTAGAATTAGTCTGGTTACGATGTCTCTTCTAGGGTGCAGATAAAGCACTTTCTTAGGAAGAGCAAGTCAAGTAGGGAAAGGGAAACAAGTCATGGGAATCTGGGGATTGGTTCCACAAATTTTCAATGCATAAAAAGGAAATTCATGATCAGATCCCCAGTTCCTACCTTCTAATAATAAAAACTAGCCTGGCAGTTTACCCAGTCTACTTCCTCAGGAGTTTCTCTTTAGTACACATCCATGCCATTCCGCTTCCTAGCACACATCACCAGCACACTTTTTTTTTTTTAACCTACTTTGAGTATTGGTTGCACAGTTTATTACACGCAGTATTTCTGCCATTAGAAAGCAAACTTAGCATGCTTATTGCAGAATAAATGCATTCTAGAAGCATGCTAGATTTGCCATTTGAGCAACACGCCCTCAGATGAAAAGGCTCTGGTGTATTGTTTACATCAATTTCCAAGACAATGCATTCTCAAATCCAGCAGGGGGAACCCATGTAGAGGTCTTGCTTTCAAAGCCCAGCATATGCATTCTTGGGCAATTAGATTAGCATTCATTGTACTCTCTCTTACAAGGACATTTTGGCTGGCTTTTATCTTTGCATCCATTCTAAATGCCTCCAATGGGTGAGTTCTCAGTGAAACAGTGGACTGCGGCTGTTAGAAAAAAAAGATCATTCACATGCTCATAAGTGTTTGATAAGGACAAGCTTTCTTTTTTATCAGCCTTGTCTGTCTAGCTATCTTCACAGGAAGCACAGAAACAATAAAAGTTAAGTAGAGTGGGGCATATAAAACTTGTGGTTTCTAGAAAGGATTTAAAGAGACTTACAATAAATGTGAAACAACATGTACAAAGAAGTACCAGGTTATTTTGTTAGCTTAAAATATCACACAGAAACTAGACTCTATGTGGCTAAATGCTTTTGGTTAATACATCTTGAAAACTACATATTTACTTCAGAAAATTAATTTCCATAATATTTGTATGGAGTGTGACTTAACTACTATCTCATGCAGAAAATCACATTCTTCTACTGGGTGTATCCTTTTCATTTCTTCAGTATTAGAACTCTGACCTCCCAATCTTTCAGTTCATATTTATTGAATATGTACTGTTTCAAGAACATATATTTCATAAATTACATAGAAATGATACGAGAGACTCCTGCAGCAAAGTGAATTCACGTGAGTGGAAGGAGTACACCACTGGTTAGACTATGATAAGAATTCAGTCCAAGTTCAATTCCGTATGAGAGAATCTCACAAGGGTTAAATCTCATTATTATGGCCATGAATTGCAACCCTGAAATTTATAATTCCTTTCATAAACTGTACATGGAGATGGGGAGAGAAAAGGAAATAAATCAGATTAAATTCATCAGTGCTACTGTGGAAATAATCTGATGTGTACTAGCTGCTGGTTCTGTTATTTTTCTCATAAAAGTCTCAAGATTTCTAGATAATACAAATGCAGTGGTTTGCAAATTGGATTCTTGGTCCTAATTCTTCAGTTTCCTGTAATAGTAATATGTATCTCAGTGTCCTTCTACTGTATACAGAATACTTACACCCTATTGATGTTGAATTTGCTACGTGACTTGATTTGGACAATGAAATGCTACCAGTCAGGATGAGAGCAAAGGCTTTAAATGTCCTCCATAAATGGATTTGTTGCATGTGCTCCTGACATTTGCCACAATGGGAAGATGTCCCTGTAGCTGCTGGTTTAAGGAGGATGTGAGATAGGTGGAGCAGACCTGAACCCAAACCACAGTCTAGAGCCAGGTTCAGGCAACTCACAGGAGAAGACAGAACTACCCAGCTGAGCCTAGCCTCCATCAGCATGAGAGTAAATCATTTATTGTAAGAAACTGTATTTGGGGATGATTTGCTATGCAGCAACATTACTATTGTGAGGAAATGATGATAGCTCATTAATACAAAGGTTAAAAAGGCTTGAAGATTTTTTTTCAAAGTTAGCAGTCTTTAATTCTGCACTCCCCTCGTCTATATTTTCATTCCACCCATTCCAAAATTCTCTAGAAGATACATATTTGAAAATAATATTAGTTTGCATGGGAGAGAAATGCTCCTGAAGAGTATGCATTGGCACCAATAAATTAATGTTTGTATTTTATTTAATTATATAGTAATGGGGCAGGAGAACAGTACCAGTTAGTTCCAGTTACCATTTATTGAATAATGCCTATGCTCTGTTCAGTGTCTAAATGCTATGCATATATTATTAAATCTGAGTTTTGTAGCAACCTCATGAAGTAGATATTACGATCCACATTTCACGGATTAGAAACTGAGGCACAGTGACGGTCAGTGATTTGTCTAGGTATCCACATGTGCCAAATAGCAGCAGTAAGGGGCTCTGATACCAGTCCTTTACTGCCTCTCTGGAAATGTTAGTAATATTTATTATTTGGGTAAAATGGTTGAATTATAAGTCAGCAAAACTTGGGAAATGATAATAAAATAAGAGCTGAAGAACTAAGCTATAATCTCCTATGAATTTGTTGAATTAACAGAACACAAGGGACATTGAGAATTAAACCCTTCTGGCAGTTTAGCATGTGGTCACAATGCTACAACTCTATAAACTTGTTTTTTGAATGTTAAAGATATTTCTCTCTTTATAAATTACCTTCTTATTATATCTTCATTTTATACATATCTATATGAAAAGATATTTTTCTTTGATAATTTTAAACAACAGAAAGTTGTAAGAAGTGTATAAGAAAATTCCTTTGTTTTTTTCTCCCTGAAGCATTGGAGAGTAAGTTGCAGACATAATCACCCCCTAATCACTCCCATCAACTAAGAATACTTTGGTATAAACTTTCTACAAACAAGGATATTCTTGTGCACAACCACAACACACACATCAAGATCAGGGGATTAACGTTGATGACATTCCTGCTATCTGAGCCACAGACCACACGCAAATTCTACCCATTATTCACTAAAATCCTTCGTAGCAGTCTAGGAGAACAAATAGCATTTCCTTGTCACATCTTTTGGTTTCCTTCAATCTGAGATGGAGATGACATCTTGACTCAGCCCAAGTTTGGCATCCCCTGGTCCCTTGTCCTTCAATGTGAGCACCTATCATGCTCAGCCCTGTGTAACCCATTAAGTTCCCAATATTCAGTCCTACCAATATTTCAATGAAATCAACACAAGTGCATTTAAGTAGATTGTAAATTGCAATCTAGAACTTAAATATCCTTTATTATTATTAAGAATAAAAGCATAGAAACACGGATTGTCCTACAACTTGGAAACTGAGACAATATGATATCTTTCACACATATATGCTGTCACATAAATAGGACATTGAGCAAATGTGATATCTGGGACACTGGGACAAAAATGGCTCTAAGAAGGAAGGAAAGAAAGAAGAAAAGGCAGGTGGAAGAGTTAATTCATGATCTTTAAATTGTTTTTTTCTGGACATCATCAGCTGATGGATCAATGTTAATGGATTACACTTAGTACAATTCCGAGTTGGCTGCTTTGTGACATCAATGAGAAGCCTCACACATGTCTTTCAGTGCACAAGAGTGGAGTTTCCAGCTAACAAGAGTGGTATCTGCTGCTTTCAAGTGCTCTCTTTGCACCACTTAGATGCGTGCACACCTCACACGTTACTGGGAATCCTGCAACAGACCCCGCTGAGTTAAACTTTTATCTCCATTTTTACAGATGAAGAAATCAAAGTGGTAGGAAATCGAGTAATTTTACTGATATCAGAGTTGAAGTTCAGATTATGCCAGAGCCTGAGGTCTCTCTCTTTTCCTTTACAGATTCCTGTGACCTCTGCTCACCTGCTGTTGTGGTTTGGACCTTAACCCCAAAGAATCACGTGGAAGCTTGAACCAGTGTTGGTGTTGCAGTGATAGAAATTATAAGAGGTGGGGCCTGGTGGAAGGAGAATAGATCATTTGAGGGTACTGTATTCAAAGGGGATTCATGAAGTTCTTGAGGAACTCCAGTCAGTTTCTATAAGAATGAGTTGTTGTAAAAAGAGTAAGCCTGACTTACTCTGACAGGAGTGTCACCATGTGGCATATTCTGCATGTGCTTTTCCTATTGTGATACTGCTTACCATGAGGCCCTCACCAGTGGTAAAAAGGAAGGGGCTACCCAATTTTGGACTTCTAGTCTTCAAAACTGTAGGCTAAGTAAACCTTTCTTCTTTATGAGTACCTAGCCTCAGGTATTTTGTAATGGCAACAGACCTTCTGTACAGAGATACCCCTTGCAGTCCTGAGCATCCAGCACAGTGCCCCACATCAATTAGAAGCTCTGTACATACTTATCAACAGATAAAAAAGGAAAATTCATTTTTCTTCCTAATCAGTAATTTTTTTTCATAAACCATATTTCAGCTCTCTGCATGAAAGTCATGATTTGTATCTGAATTTCTGCTTAAACTTCATTAAACTGTAGGTTAACTTAAAAAAATTCATGTTTGTTCTATATTGGAGAATAGTTCCTAACAACTGGAAGTAGTAAAGAACAGTGAGCATGGGTAAGTTAGATCTGGTCTTTTTACCACCACTCCTGGAGCCAGTCTCTGTTCCCTCCCTCCAAGGTTGTGGCAATGACTTTCCAACATGTTTTGCTGCTCCAGCTCTTGCCCTCCAAACCTATTCTCAGCACAGAAACCAGTGTGAGTTAGGCCATACCAATCCTCTGCTCAAAAGCTCTGATGGCAGCAAGACCCAGTGTTTCCTGCCCTCGTTCTCTTGTGGTCTCCTCCCCACTCACTAGATGCCAGCCAGCGTGGTCTTTGTGCTGTTCCCCCAGGACTCACACCTTTCAGCATTGCCTGACTTCTCTGCCTGGTGCGTCCCCTCCTCCTACTTCAAGTCTTTGCGCAAATGATTCCTTTTCAGTGAGGTCTGTGTCAAATGCTCTGTTGAAAATTGCAACAGTTTGCCACTCCTGTATACTCTCTTCTCCTTTTCTGGATCCACTTTTTGTGTTTGTTTCCCCCTAATAATCCATCCTTTTCTAATATATAATTTATATAGGTATTATATTTATGTTCATATATACCTGCCCCTCTTGAATTACTTTCAAGAGGTTTTATTTACTGATGCTTCCTATGTACCTAGAATGAGCACATACATGGTAGGCATTCAATAAATATTTGTCAATTAATGAAATATGCTCTGGACTTACCTGGCCCCACCTGACTAGTTCATGAATTAATCAGGAAAAAAAAGAGGGAAACTATTTTCTATTATAAAATTTTTAGATTATTTATGAAATATAAGGGCCATAAATTATGTGGGGAAGAATTTTTCAAGGAAGTCGCCCAGATGTAAGAGCACAGGCCTTTGTTATGATACACGTATCACAGTTTTGTATCCTATGAGAGCAGTGAGCTAAGAGAAAGAGATCTAGTGGAGATTTTGTGTGGAATGTGTTATGATACTGTTCTCCAGACTAATCACTTAAGAGTCTCCTGGGAAGTTGTAGAGCACCCATAGCCAGTATGGAAAAATACTGAATCAGGCTCTCCTGCTTGGAGGAACCAGTTCTATCCCAGATAAGCTCAAACAGTATTATATCATAAGCCTTCACAGAGTAAGTATTAAGACCCATGGGTTGATTTTCAGTTCCAGGAGAGAAAATTGTCTCAGCCTCTCTCTCTGTATAAGCATGTCTCAAATAGCACAATTATCCACCTAGAAGGAAGAGGAAATAATGGAACTTGCTATTTTAAAACCAGATATGTCTGTAAAGGGAGACCTAAGTGTGACACATGTCTAAGGAGAGGAGACTAGCATGTAATAGTCCGTTCCACACGTTCAGTACGATGGTAAACACAGGACCACATACATGGTCAGTAAAAAGCTCAACAATTATCTGCAGAAGGATTGAACTTTGTGGCATTTCAACATTGAAGGTACGACTCTGGCATACCCAACTTTGCTGTGGCATATATTGGTATAAAAATAGCACAAGCCAATGCACCAGAGATCTATTTTCAATATCACACATATTCTCTTAATAGATAACATATGGTTTCCCATATGGCATGTTAATACAAATACTTTTACTCTGATATGGTTATTTTTAATCCAAGGATTTCTAAGTACTTTACAAACACTATTCATTAACACAGCCTTCCTTGGGGAAGTTGTAGTGCCTTGTACAGATACAAAGCATCCTTCACACAATTAATAACCATTAAGGAATGACAATAATAAGAAATACACCAATGTGGCTTTTTCAAAGAAGCCAACAAATAGGAATTATGCAACTTTCCCAAAGTCTTAAAGTCTTCCAGTGTCGTCACAGTGCAACTGAGGTTAGAAATCAAGTTATGCCAATGCTTATTCTAGTAGTAGGTCTATGCTGGCGAATTGACTATAAATTCTCAGGTGTGCACATAACCTGGTGTGTCTACCCATATCTGGGAAAATTATGAGCAACGTGAGTTTAGCATAACAGTATTACAATGTTATGTCCTTGTTCACTCTCTCTTTTGTTCTCAAATAAAGCAACAAGTATGTCTTTCTATTAACTTTAAGCCCTAAGGTTGAATTTCCTGCTACAAACTATATTTCTCCATATTGTCATTTATATTCCTGAATTGAGATAACCAGTGTGCCCACACATTTATTTAAAACAGGCACACAATGTGCTCCATGCAGATGTTAAATACAGAACTGGCAAGAGGAACTGCTGTTTTGCTGAAAAATGGAAAGTATATAAAGATGTTCTTTAAATAGAAGAATCACCCCATGCATACTTTCAAAACCTGTTAAAAATCTTTGTCATCAATTGAAGTTTCTTGGGTACCTACAAAGTTCAAGATGCTGGAGAGGAAATAAATTAGGGTTCTTTGGCAAACAAAGCCTTTCCCATTGGAAGTTGAAAAAAGAAGTTTGGAATGGTTTCCTAAGCTGTGTTCACCTACACAAGATGGAATTGAAGCTAGAGATGATTATTCAGAAAACGTATCACACTTATTTCAAATATGTAGAATAATGTGAAATATTTGAGCTAAAGAAAATGTGTGCTATCAGTAAGCATACCAACTCTCCAGCTGGGGTCATCCAGTGCCCTGTGGTAATTATCTATGTACGAGTGCAAGTGCTCATGTGGGACAACTTGCAGAAAGTCTTTTGTACTTTATATAGTTCACTGTTTCCTCTTCAGGGTACAACTTAAAAGACACATGTCTGAGGTTGTGGGCAGTCCCACATTATCCTGGGAGGGAAAGATCTTCATTTTCATATTTTGTCACTTTCTTCCTTTAGAATATTTGTTCCTTCGGTGTTAAGAATTTTTTTTTTTTTGGTGGTAAGAAAATAAAAAATTCAAGATAATGATATGGAATTTTGAAGTTTAAGATGAAAGCAATGTATGAGTCTTCCATGATTTGATATGAATTTTTATAGCAATGTGCTCTCACTCATTATAATTTTTATAATATATGATGTATTCTTGATATCTACTCCAACACTGACCGTCAACTGTAAAATCAATGGTACTCTCTCTTTATATTTTACTACTACTTTAAAACTGCAGAACTAGAATAATGGATTTACTTAAACAAATGCTTATTTAATCTCTGTATGACATTGTACCAGAATAAATTTCAACATATTATTTCCTTTGCTTCACATAAAAATACAATTGTTCTATGGTATCCACATGGGATTAGTTCTCGGACCCCCTTGGATACCAAAATCTAGGATGCATAAGTTCCTTATGTAAAATGGTACACCTTTGCATAGAATCCACACATATCCTCCTCTATACCTTAAATAATCTCCAGGTTAATTATAATACTTAATATAATGTGAATACTATGTACATAGCTATTCTATTATATGGCTGAGGGAATAATGGCAAGGAAAAAAATGTGTACATGTCAGTACAGACACAACTTTCTTTCCCCAATATTTTTAATTTTTTTTCCTACAGAGAAAGAAAGCATGGGACAGGAGAGAAGGGCGGGGGGAGAGAGAGAGAGAGTCAATTTTTATTTTTTCATCTCATTTTTGTTTTTGTTTTTCCTCCACTTAATTGTGTACATGGTACTGGGAATCGAACCCTGGTCCTTGTGCATGCCAGGCAAGCGCTCCATAGCTTCAATTCTTGGTTGGTTGAATGTGCAGACGCGGAACCAGAGGATACAGAGGAAACTGTAATTTGCAAGTAGAGAAACCACAACTTTCAGCAGATAGAGTAAATGCTTCATTTGGCTAAAACTTTTGGCATAGGAAGCTGTCTATACTAGGTTCTCATGCTTTCCTTCTAGAAGAGTAACTCAGAAGTTATTGCATCTGGAGCAGTGGTTCTCAAACTTCATGGAGGGCCAGAGGCCCTTCATGGCTCGTTACAGCTCCGATTCCCCAATTGTAGAGTGGGCCCTAAGCCTTTGCATCTCTAACAATTCTGAGGTGATGTTCCTGGTCCTGCTGTGGGTGTGGTACCTCCCTCTAAGAAGCACTGGTCTAGACTCTAGAGTATTAACTAGTAAAAGTGGAAAGCATGTGGTTTACTTTTATCCATTAAATATGGTTGCAGACAGCCCACTCAGCTTCATGACGGCATTGCTCGTTTTCTAACTTGTGAATGTCTATAGCCACGAGTTGAGTAATCTGTTGAGAGTACAATAGTATTTCTTAAAAAGAAAAAGACCTTTCATAAAATCAATGTATAAAATTTTCCTTTCCACTAAAATTTCACTAATGGTTCTAAATTAAATTACTATATTTTAAAATATGATCAAAATCTTTGGACAAAATTTTGAAGAGTTTTGCCCTGTTCTGGACACTGTGCTGGGTGCTAGAGTTGCCGGAGTCAACAAGATAGGAACTCACCTCCTCCAGAACCCTACTGGGTGACCATACAACTCCAATTAGGAACAACACGCACTGCTCAGCAGGAAGCAGGGAGGGCTGTGGGTGCTCTTAGGATGAGCATCTAGTTCTAGTCCCAAGGGGTCAGTAAAACTTTCTGAGGAGGCACTGCCTCAGCTTTGCCACTGAGCAATCTTTATTGAGCTTCCAGTCTCTGTAAGAGCCTCCTTTACAGCATCCTGCCACTATTGGTATCATGTACAACTATTGGACACTCAAAACAGGATGAGTTCAAATTAGGACATGCTGTAAATATAAAATACACATCACATACTGAAGATAATACAAAAAATGTAAAATATCTCACTAATACTTTTTATCTTGATTAAATGTTTAAATGAAAATTTGGATATATTGGGAAAATAATATAAGATTTAAAGTTAATTTCATCTATTTCTTTTACTTTTATAAAATGACTTCTCAAAAAATTTAAAGTGACAAGTGCACTAGTGACTCATTAACTAGTGAGGAAAGGAGTCAAGGAATCAAGAGTCCATTGGGACATATGGATACTGTCACACCCCACCATTATTCCTTGGCACTCACCTTTCATGTCTGTGTACACCAGTGACTTCTTCTCATGAATATGCTGCCTGAGGGCTTTTTATGATCTCTACAGGATGCTTGTCCTGCCCAAACTGGAGTGTGGGGGAAAGAACACCTAGAAGAAGCCCTAATCCAACAATGATGGTAGTAGGTGGCTTAATACCCCGAGCCCAGCTTTCTTGCCTACAGTTCTGAGACACATTCACATTTACTCTTATAGTCCACCTGCAAGACCAAGTCCTAGTGCCCCACAGGACAATCTACTTATTTATTCACCTGATTTTGTTTTCTTCTGTTTCCTGTGTCACTTTGCTATTGTCCTACTGATACTTCCTGGGATCATTTCCCAAGTCAATTGCTTTCCCTCAAATAATCCTTGTCTTAGGGTATGCTTCAGAGGGCAGAGCTGACCTAAGAAATTTTTAAACCAAATAACTACACAAACATATTATCCCCAATCATGTTAAGTGCTAAATGAAGGGGAAATGCAGGTTGTTAATTTGATTCCTAACCAGATCATCAGTGAGGACTTCCCTGTGGAAGGGACAACTGAGCTGACAAGTTTAAGGTATTTACAAAGTGAAATAAATGAGTAGAATTTAATGTAGTAAAAGGGGGCAGAGGGATGACTATGTGGAGAAGTTCTTGTATGGCAAAGACCTTGACATCTTTGAAAACTTGGGAGAGATAGAGTATAGACCTTGAGTGGCAAAAGATGGGCCTAAGTGGGACATACTCAGGCAAATGGGGTAGGGTGAGGGGGAAAAGGATGGGATGGGGAACAAGATCCAGAAATGAGAGGGAGAATGTCTGGGGAGTGACAATAATTTGGTACTGCTGGAGCACTGACTGTAAAGAGAGGGGAGGCAGGAGCAAAGTCCGGTGAAGAATAAGTGATCATATAAGAAAGGCCTTCATATCCTTTGCTAGGAGTGAGACATGTCTATGGAGGGTAGCAGGGTGCCATGGAAGTGTTCTCTCTCACATGGCTGCTTTGTCAGACATGCAATGAGCAAGATGGGGCAGGAGGGGCAGCAGAGGAACTGATTAGAATATTCCAGTAAAGAGATGACAGTGGTCTGAGATAAAGAGGTGGCAGGTAAGGGGCGAGAACAGGATGGATTGAGGAGGTATTCCAAGAGTAGACTCAATGGTTTGGTGAGTGGTTACATGGAGAAGTGAAGTATGAGAGATGGTGGCAACCCTTCATTTGAAAAGCTCTGAATTATCCTGATTAACGTTCATAACAACTTCATGGTACAGATATAATAAATATTGTATTTTATAGGTAGTGTTATAGTTTCAGTAACTCTCCAAAGGTTCCATAGCTAGCAGGGAGTGTAAACAGGATTTCAGCCTTGATCATGTGCCTCCCACATACAAGTTGATAATCAGCATGCTATAATGCTACCCTAATTCCACTCCAGCTGATGGCCTGGGAAAAACAGAGGCTGGGAACAAAGGATGACATATTGGTTTAAAAGGACTATAAAATACGCAACAGAGATATTTTAGTAGAAAGGGAGAGAGGCCGATGGAGAGAAAAAAAGTAGCCCAGTAAAAATTCCTCTAAAATAATATTTAGAAAGTTGATGTTTATTTTTTTTAAAGTGAAATATGCACATAAGAGTCACTTTTTGTGAGGGGAGGAGTATGGTTATGCTGCTTTCAAATGTTCTCAATTAGATTTTTTTTTCTTTTGCGACCCTGTCTGGGTTGTACATTTTGATTGATAGCCTGAGACAGTTGCTTCTAATATCTGTTCTCTTTCTGTCACAAATAGGAATATATCCTATTGTCACCCCTCAGGGACAGCCTAAGCAAAAGGACAACCACATACTTTCTGTGATTTCAGACCTATTGCAATTCCACCTTCTCCAACATGTCTCCAATATCCTCGTGATTTCCTTCCCATTAAACCATGCTTTAAGAATCCCAGCTGCTATATTCAATTTAGTGTGAATTACTTTTATTTATTTATGAACCTGTCACTAATAAATACTCATTATCTAATCTTCTTACCTATAACAATAATTCTGTAATTACTATACTGAGCAGGGGATGATAAATTTATCCACAAATTTCCATTAGACATAGTAATCCAAAAAAGAATCTTTTGGGGATCTTATTTCACTTTGAATAAGTAAAATTTTATATGTCATTTGTTGATGTTTGCTTCCCAATTGTCTATACCCCCCCACCCTCCCTTGCCCCATTCTAGGGCAATGCTACTTCAGTGGATCATCTTCAGATCTTCAGATCAGAACCACATTCTGATCTGAACCACATTCTGAGGCGGGGGGGGGGTAGAGAGAGAGAGAATCAATTTTATTTAGTTTCTCATGTGTCTTTCATTGCCCCAACATTCCATAGTGTACGTTGTGCTGGGGTATGAACCTGTGTGCTTGCTCATGCCAGGCAAGTACTGTAACTGCTGAGCTACTGCTCCAGCCCCTAGCACCACATTTTTCTTTTTTTTAAGAGAGAGGGACAGGGAGAGAGGGAGAGAGAGAGAGAGAGAGAGAGAGAGAGAGAATCAATTTCATTTAGTTTTTCATGTGGCTTTTGTTGCTCGGACACTTGGTTGTATATGTGGTGCTGGGGTTTGAACCTGCGTGCTCGTGCATGCCAGGCAAGCATTGTAACCCCTGAGCCACCACTCCAGACCCTAGAACCACATCCTTAATAGCCATCTAAAACAATTAGTCACAAACTCAAGGACTAGGAAAAAATTGTCAAGGGTGGCCAATGATGCTATTTTAGATGAGACCACATAAATATCAGAAGCCACATCAAAAGACAAATAGGAGCATCTGTTCCTTCTCTCCTGATGGTAGAGCAGGCCACAGACCATTACGCACTGCCAGTGTGTACGATGCTATAGACATAAAACGAGACATGAATCCCTAGCTAAGGAATATTCTGGCATGTTCTTTGTTCTAGCTGCCAAATCGGTCAATTTGCAGAAGTCTGCCCTGATCTAATACACTCTTTCTGAATAACTGTAAAGGAATTCCAGCTGTCTCCTCTCCACAGAAATATGTTTGGTAAAATAAAAATATATCAGACTGGCTCATCATCAATGAAAGAAATCTCTGCCTGTGATGGGACTCACTCAAAATGAGTGCTAAATCAGTCTGCCTGATGGACATTGGCCTAGTCCCTCTCTCGGTTTCTCAGGAATGTCATTTAATATGTTAGAACCCTTTTCTACCTAGCGAGATGGTTCATCTTGAGGGAACAATGGACAGAAACAGTTTGCTGGTAGAGGGATGATAGAGCATTACCAATAAGAAGGACCACAGGAAAACAATTGTACAGTCACCACTTGAGAAAGGATTTTAGGACTTCCTATCTCTTTCGCAGTTTGCTTTTGAGAACAAATTACTCCTCTTCTCCCAGTTCTCATTATGAATGTCAGATGATGCTGGATGTGGTGGGACCAATTTCTCTGTTTTATTAATCCCTCAGAAGATCTGAAGCTTCCAGGAGTGTCAGAATGGCCTTAGCTGTTAACACTTATGCTGCAAATAAGGTTTTCTTATGAAAACCCTAAAATAGCAGTATTGTAATGAACAGTGCCCTGTGCCTGCAAATGTCAAGCAAATCAAGCCAACTTAGATTAAAAAAAGTCTTTCTAATCACATGACAATGTCAGGACAAATATTCAGATATACGCGTAGACTTCTTGAACCATTCAAATGAATCATAAACGGATAATTTCCTCAATAATTGGCTAATAAATTCATGATCAAAGTCGTTTACAAGAACAAATGATTAGAGGAAGAAACGTCATGTATTCCGAATGAAAGAGGACCCTTCAAAATCTGAACTGCTAAAGCTAATTAAATTACGATTTTGGTCAGTTTTAACTACACCTAATAATGAGTCCTATGTGGTAAAGTTTAAGAGGATTAAACAAAGACTTAAGACCATTGCTACTATGATTAAGAAACAGAGATGTATACCTGATTCACTGACCCTTTAAATTATTCAGGCAGAACTCCTTCCTCTTGCAAGAATTTGCCCATCTCTGCATGGTTTCATGCAGCCCCTCAAGTTAGCAATTCTGTAGCACTACAGGTTTGGGCACGGGTGTAAAATAAGGATGTGACGCTACATAAATGGGACTATGAAACACTAGAGATGATGCATTTTTAATTTCTTCCTTTGGCTTCTTTTTCGCTTCACACCTACATATTAACATATTTTCTTCTGTTGAAAGGGCACAGGCACATTTTTACTAATGTCCTGGTAAAGTTACAGTTTAGATATTTTTGTTTTTAAGAATTTTCGTGGGGCTGGACAGTGGATCAGTGGTTATGGCACTTGTTTGGCATGTGCAAGTATGCGAGTTCAAACCCCAGCACCATGTACACAATGAAGTCTCATAGCAACAAAGGTCACATGAAAAACTAAATAAAATTGATTCTCTCTCTCTCTCTCTCTCACTGTCCCTCTCTCTATAAAAAATAAAAGAATTTTCATGGGAGGATTTTAATTCTGGTGGTTAAAAAAGACACAGGATGTGTATGTGTGTGTGTGTGTGTGTGTGTGTGTGTGTGTTGTGTGTCTGTGTGTGTGTATGTGTGCATACATTTAATGTCCTCAATAAGGCATACTGATATTTTAGAAAATTTTGAAGACACAAAAGCCAAATCACAAGGCTGGATTATCTTCCCCATTAAAAGCGAAATTTGACACAAATTCTCATGGCCATAGAAAGCCTTTTTTTGTGCAGATATTTAGAGAGCAGAAAGCAACACTTACTGGCTATCCATACATTCTTCACTCAGTGTGTTGGAGAAGGTTATTGTTATTCACTTGATGGATAGAAATGCTAAATGAGTTCTCTGAGAGACCATCACCCTGCAGGTTATAATTCTTCTCTGACAGTATCACATTAGTCATTTTAGTGACTTAATTTTTGAACCTGTTTCTGTCTCCCTGAAGGCATGAGAGAAATCCTATGTAAAAAGTACCCAACCGGAACAGAGGACTCCTAGCTCTTTACCTAGAATAAGATAAATTAGATCTCTTTAGGAAATGTGAGAGACATGGAAAGGAGAATCTCTTACTGCAGTGGAAAGATGTGGAGAAACATCTAAAATATTATCAAGACATAGGAAGAATCTCTCTATAATTATTTTAGAGCAGAGGTTTGTAAACCATGGGCTGAAGGCTTATCCTCAGCCTGCACACAAAGAACACTTTTTACATTTTTTGAAGGGTTGTAATAGAAATAAAGAATATGCAACAGGACCATATGTGACTGGGGAAACCAAAATTCGTTCCCATTTGGTCCTTTATAGAAGTGAGCTGAGCTGACCCCATTTCAGAAAAAAACTGATGAAACAGCAGGGGAAGACTCAACCTAGGAAACCGTACATCTGAACTCCTTGTTCAGGGGTGATAATCCACGCTGTCTAGGATTGGCTTGATGCTCTATTAAGATAACCTTCAGTCACCTCCTGTTCACCAGTGATATCACTTTCTGTAAGACAGCAAAGTCCCCATGTTTTCACTGATTCTAAGACCTAACATGACAGTGGAAAGGACTTTGGAGTTTAAGTCAATAAGGAGATTTAATATTTGAGGAGATACCAAAAATAAAAGGGCACAGGCATAGCCAGGATGTAGAGGTCTTGCAAATCAGAAAGCTTTTTGGGATTATGTGGATTTTTAAAAATATGCCCACAAATTCTTAGATACTCCTCCCCTCCAGAAGCAGAACACTCCAATTCCCTTCTCCTTGAGTGTCCGATGCATGTAGGGGCTTGGTTCTAATGAAGAGCACACAGCTAAAGTGAAGGCAGGGTGCTTTTGTGATTAGATTATAAAAGGGCTGAAACTTCTGCTTTGTTCTCCTGGTCCCCACTCTGAGGGAAGCTATGGCCTGAGGATACACATCAGCTTATTAAGAGTCCTGCATGGCAAGGGACTGAGCTCTCTAACCAACAGTCAAAAGCGTCCAGAGAGAGCCTCCCCCAAGACAGGGAGTGTGTGTGTGTCGGGGGAGAGTGGACAGGTAGAGATGAGTGTATGGGGACATTAAGCTGAGTATTCTCCAGTCATATTGTGTGACACTTTCTAATCAGTTGTGAAATTGAAGAACTCAGCAGCAATTGAACTACTTTTAATTTCTTTTTGCATTCTCTTTTCATCTTCCTAGACTGGGTCTCTTCATGATCCACTTTAGTCCATCTAATCCTCTTGCTTCAACGGAAATTGATTTTTACAGCCTATGCCATAAATGTATGTTCCCTTCAAAGAGACCCCAATGCTGCCTATGAAGAATCGTCTTCAGGCAAATTAAACCATTTGCCTGTAGTGTCCTCCCGTCTCCATTTCTCCATGTTCCCCTCCACACTTACTTCCTCTTCCTCTACTTCACCAGTTCCCCCTCTGCACATTGCCCATTTGTCCTGCCTTGCGATCTTTGGTACACTGCTTCTAGCGGAAAGCATCCATCTCCGCCTCCCTACTGCATCTACACCTGTAACTCAAAGATCCATGAACATGAAATGTAATTCCTCCTGATATTGTAAGGGTGGGTTTGACCACATTTTGTTTTCCATTTCTTGAGCACTTACTATAATTGAGTGTGATATTGTTATGTAATAAGAAATAAATATTTGATCTATATCCCCAGTTGCTGGCACAGTGCTCCTAAAACTCTTATAATTTTTTGAGTGATAGGAGCATCTTCTGTTATTCACAGTAAGTCCCTTTCAATCATGCCGGAGTTTATGCTAATGAAGTGACTCTGGGTGGGGCCCCTAGGTTGTTTTCTTTTTTTGGGGGGGGGTTTGCCAGAGGAACAAATGGTGTGATAAGAGTTGGGACTTTCAGTCTTCCTCCTTGACTTCTGAGGAGTTTGAGGGGTTAGAAATTTAGTTCATCACCAGTGGCAATGAGTTATTTAGCCTTGCTTATGTAATGGAATCACCCCCATAAAAATCCTACACAATGAGGTTCATAGAGCTTCCAAGTTGATGAATGCATCTACAGGCTGGGATGGCAGTGTATCCCAGTTCCACAAGAACAGAAGCTCCTGTGTTCAGGCCCTATCCTGACCTCACCTTCTTTACTGCTTCATCTGGCTGTCCATGATAAGTGGGTAATAGGAAGTAAACTGTTCTCCCTGAGTTCTGTGAGCCATTCTAAAGAATTTCCAAGCCTGAGGAGGCAGGTGCAGGGACCATTCACCTGACTTTCTGGACAGTCTTTCAGAAACACAGATGGCCTAGATTTGTGACTGGTATCGGAAGTGAGGGTTCTCCCATGGGACTCAGCCCTTAATCTCTGGTGTCTGACACTAATTCTGGATAGTTAGTGTCAAGACTGAATAGAATTGTACAACACCCAATTTGTATCCAGAGAGTTGGAGAATTACTAAAGAAAAAATCCATACATTTAATGTCAGAAGTAGAAACAGTACTGGGCACTGGGGTAAATGCTTTACATGTATTATCTCATTTTATCCTCATCAAAAATGCTATGAGATGGATACTATCCTTGTGCTATACTTTAGATAAGGCAATTAAGACTTCCAATTAAGTAAGAATTGAAATCTGGTCTAACTACTATTAAGATTATGCTCATATTTGAATTCCACCTCTTCTTAGCCTCAGAAACTACCCTAACAAATTCACTGCTGCTTTGTCCTGGCCTGAAATGACCTTTACTTCCCAAAGTTCTTTGCTGATAAGGTTAACAGAAATTGCTGGGAGGTAAATTGAGACATTGTAAAATAACCACAGGTCTTATATTCTGGGGTTATTCCCTACCCAGGAGAACAAATAATTTCAAAGCCTAAATTCTATACAAAGCCACCAATCCTAGAAAAGAAAGGGATTGATAGGCTTTCTGTAACTATAGCCATCGCATTCTGCTTTGGGGAGCAATGCTTTTTTAGCATGTGAACTACTATTTTAGTTCCTAAAGAACTCTTTAAATAATCATTTATCTTAACTTATTCACCCCTCGGGAAATAAGCAGTTATACTTGTTTAAGATAAATGATTTTCAGTCATGGTAAATTCCTTTGTCCATTTGCTTATTCATTGATTCATTCATTTGGCCACTTACAAGTATTTACCCTAGTTGGGTTTTCTTTTAATGCCATTTCTCTAAAATTCTATATGACCTTTCACTTTTAGAGGTAAACATATACGAGATTTTATGGCTGCATTTGTGCTCAATCTATTTTTTTTTTTTATAACACACTGTCTGCTTTGACCATAGTTGAAGTTTTATAGTAGGAATCTATTACCCTGGAGATGAAAAAGTGGCAATAGCCAGTAATAATTGACAGTCTTTCAACATAAAGAGCTATGAGTGTTCTATAAGCCAAAAAAGAAAGACACAAACAAACAAGGACATTCCAAACTTATGTTTGTTATAATTTTCAGGAAACTGGCTTTTTATTTCTTTTCTCAGCTGAAACTTCATTGTTAGCTCATAAGGACTTATGAGTCTTTTGGCTGGCACCTGTTAAAAAAATAATGGCAGACTTACTGAAGGAATGGCAATAGTTAGGTGGCCGGGAATGTTTCTACACAGAGGAAAGTACACACAGCAAATACTTGTAGAGAAAAACACACATAGTAGGAAAATAAGAACCTGATCACACTTGACCCAGGAAACCAATGAGACTTCTTTCCTACCCTGGACACACTTTTTCTGTATTGAGTCAGTTTTTAACTCTTATCCAGGTTATGTAAACATGAAATTGTTTCAAAGAGTTTTTCTTGTGAAGAAGAGAGGGGAAAATGGATATCTATCACCTGGAAGAAGTAATGGTTGACAGTAATAACTGTAATAACTGCTACCGTTTATGAGTGCTTAAAATATTTTTATATGTTAGGCATTGTGCTTACTCTTCTCTTTAATTTTTACTTCTAATCTTTGCCTAAATTCTTGGAAAACTAAAGCTTAGAGGAACTTACCAAATTCTGTAAGCCAGTAAGTGGTAGAGCTCAGCTTCACACTTGGGTCTGGATGCCACCACAGCCTGTGATCTTCCTATTATGACACAATGCATACTGCCTCTGCAAATGACTTTGGACCAGGAAAACTTTTCCAACTAATTGTGTGAAAGTATCCACTATCATATAATTAAATTTCATGCAGAATTATATTTTAATTAAAATTTAATTGAATTTCTGCGCATACTATTCAATGTGAAATCATCACTATCTTTTCTTTTAGACTTTCATTTGCATTCCATTCCCTGTCCCAATGAACACCCTCTTTGCATTCCAGTAACCCTCTGGAGGCATCTTTTGGTAGTTGAGAGATGTGATATATTGCTCACATTTCACCAATTTCTAAATTTGTGGTCAATGGAGCTAGACTGCTTCAAACCTGACCTTATCTAACTTAGTATTTGGAAATCCAACACTGTAGAGTGTCCATGAATAAGGAGAGAATAAAAACTCTCAGGATTTAGCCTCCTAAGATCTACTTCTGAGTCTCCAGATCAGGTTTTTACTCATCAACTGGCTCTTCAAGTTACTTCCAAGATGTATTTTCTGAAATTCAATCAGAGAAAACCATGACCTGCCAAATAGCCCTGAAGGGTGCTATTTATTGAAACATGTTGGTAAAGTTATTAGTAGATGATGAGGCCCAACTTTTCCTAGTTTAATGCCGGGCAGACTAGGAAATCCAGCAGCAGTTGAACACTAAGAGGGAATCAATTCTGTGTTTCTGCCAACTTACAAACATCAGGCTCCTAAAGACAAGGTTACCATACAATCCAAAGAATTTCTGAGTAAACAGAAGCTCAAATTTCGCCTTTGCCTCAGGCCTGCCACTAAAAATAAAGTCACTCACAAACAGTACTTTTGGCATTCCTCTGATCCGTTGTCAAACAGCTTGGAAATATAGAATGACATTTGAAAAAGTGAACAACCAAATTTTAAAAGTCCAATTCAACACTGATTTCCAAATGCACTCTCTTTTAGCAGTGTTTACTCCTATAACTCACAGGTTCCTTTTCCTCAAACTTGCTTCCTTTAGATTCACCTCAACTAGCACAAATAGTCAAGGCACCTTTCTCTTTTGCTTTGTCTACATTTCCCGCTCTGTTGTTTTCTCACTTTCCCCACCACATTGGCTTTTATGTTTTGTATGTTTGCTCCATTTGTTTTCACTTACTAATGTTTCTTTTGCATTTATTTTGGTTGGGTACTTCTTTTCCATAGCTTCTCTCCATACCTACCATCTTTGAGGTGGGATTTTTAATAACTATCAATGTCCCTTTGAAAATTCACTTTGATCTTTCCTAACAATGAAGCAATGGAAAACAAACTATAAAATTAGAGATCATGTTATGTCCTCTTATTTTATATCTTATAAAACAACATAAGATACAAAAATTTAATTATTGAATAATATTTATGATAATGGGCTATATTAGAACGTGCACCATCCGTGTTTTTCTACTGATCATTCTGTTGTTTTCTTCTGGAGAATCAGAGGAAAACAGCCCCCACATTTAATCCATGAAATTGAAATATACTTGACCATATCATTCCCTTGTTCCTCCACCCCCCAGTCCTAGGGGTGCCATATGACCCAGGCCCAGAAAGGGCACTGGCTGTCTCTGGCCATAGCTCAGGCATAGACAATCGACCCAAGTAAGGCCAAACAGAAACAACAAAACTCAATTCTAAATCTGTCATTAGAGCTGTTGAGAAAGAAGTTCACCATTTTCTCTGGGTTTGATGAGATGATAGTGGTGGCTACGTTTTCCCCAGAGAGAAGGAATATCTGAAACAGAGCCCACACAGAGGGAGGCAGAGCACAGAGATGGGGAGAGAGACTCAGTACTGATATAGATTGTTTATTCTCTGATCCAGTTTCAAATGTACTTTCAAAATCCAGGTTTGTTTAAACTAGTTTGAAATGGCTTTTCTGTTCCTGAATCTGAGAGTTTGAGTCTATATAGACTATGTTGCTGGTAGTTCTCACACTTGTTTACACATAAGTAACATCCTGGGAGTTTTAAAAATTACTGATTTAAAAATACTGTATGACCTGATGTGTGCAATCTCATATGCTTATCATTGCAGGGCGTCAGCCACACTGGGCTCTGTTATCAGAATGTACCTACCAAGCATGTCATTCCATATGAAGATATTTTCCAAGGAGGAATCCAGGGGATTGCTTTCCATTTGATTTCCCATTTCCTTTATATAGCTCATCCTTTGAATTTAGTGCTCATATGCCTTTACCTACCATCAAAATTGTCTCTTAGAGAAAAAGAACAGTGCTGATATATATATGTGTGTGTGTGTGTGTTTGTGTGTGTGTGTGTGTGAGAGAGAGAGAGAGAGTGTATGTGTGTGTGTCTTTTCCTCTGACTTTGCTGCAGTGTAATCCCCAATTTCCTATTACTTCTCTGATGGCACACATTCAAAATGTAAATTTTCATACACAAAGGAAGAATAATTCTTGAAATAACGCTTGGTGCCATTGAGGACTTGAAGCTCACACTTGATTTAGTAGAGCTGCATAGACAGCAGAGTGTGACTGTCCTTTCAGCAAAAGCAATGGAATTTAGTCAGCAGATTTTTCAGAAGAGTGAATCTTCAAACAAGAAATACAAATTGTGAGTGTAACTGAACTTCAACCTTTACCAGAACCAGGGGTCTTGGGAGAGACAACCCAGATCAAAAAGATTAAATCCTTTAATTGACAGATACCAGAGACTTACTAAAGTTAATCAATTATAGACAAGAATTGAGACTTTTAATTTCCCCAGCTGTACCCACTCTGGATGTCCTCACTCTTGAGTAATGAACTCCATGACTATGCAAAATACTGACTTCTATATTCACATCTTCCCTTGCTTTCCATTAATAGTTTACAGTATTTTTATTTGAACCTCATTCCACAGGGTTACAAAAGTTGTTATTTACACACACACACACACACACACACACAGGTATATATATACCAGTACATATACCATCCTACATATTTTCCTATTTTTTTT
>PVKS010000439.1:0-58505 GCA_004027875.1 Aplodontia rufa
AAATTAAAATAAATATTAACTATTATTTAAAAATAATAAAAACATTAAATAGCATTTTGACAAGAATAACTACTTTCCAAAATTAAAAAATTTAGAAGAGTAGAACTGTTTTACGTATTCGAAAATTTATTGTCTGCTTAATAGAAGACAGATTTTCATATCTGTTTCTGCATTCAGTCTGTTGCCACATTACATCTGGTGTAGCCTCAGTAAGACCTCACAGCGCAATTTGAGAGAAAGGGAGTAACATGAGAGAATGCAAGTAGAGTTTCAGATCCACGGTGATAGTTTTGGCCTTATGGGCACCCTCAGAGGGCTTTGGGAGATCCTCTTCACCTTTCCCTGAAGATGCAAAGGCCAGCGTTAGCTGAAAGCATCATCATCCTCCACATTCAACAAGTTGTGTCCTTAAGGAAGATATAGGGCCTGGACCTAGGATGCCCTGGAAGAAGGATGCAGAGTAAGGAACAGCAAGATTGCCAAAGGCAAGCAATAAGTTCCAGGCTGACTGGGCTGTGTAGCAAAGTGTTCTGAGATCTTCTCATAATTAGGGTAATCGTGGAATATCCAAATTAGAACACTTCAAGAGCAGAAGAGGGCAATAAAAAACTTAAAATTGATATTACTAAAGGCTTTACCGAACAATACAATAATCATAGATCCACATCATACAATAAGTCATCAAGAATTGCTGCAAGAGAATGTGCATAGCAAGTCTGTTTCTTGTACAGCAGTGCTTGTGTCATGTCCTGTGGTTCCCACTGACCTTGTAGCTTGCTGCTCGTTCACCCACCCACCCCCAGTCTGCAGTTGGCAGCCATTGTAATGTGGAAGCTGCCCAGGAGGTAAGTGTGAGTGAACGAGAAAACTTTAGCTAATAAAACAACTTTATAATCAAAGATGTGTTCCATAATCTTTCCTTAGAATTCAGTAAAGTTCCTTTAGGAGTATTTTTTTTTTTAAGCTTTCCTTATGACACTATTGCTTTGGGGATTCAGCACTAAATGCATGGAGAATATAGGTGCTCACAACTGTACTGGCTTTGCTCAGAAAGTTGGAACAGATCTGCTTTCCCCCACTTGCCTGTCACTTATCCACAATACAGATAATCATCCCAATAGAAGAGTTCGTCATGTCCTGTGAACTGGTAACTCTTAAGAATCAGACTAGCGGGGCTGGAGCGGTGGCTCAGCGGTTTCGGCGCTTGCCTGGCAAGTACGAGGACCCGGGTTCAAACCCCAGCACCACGTACACAGCTAAGTGTTGGAGCAACTAAGGCCATGTGAAAAACTAAATAATAAAGTTGTTTCTCTCTTTCTCTGTCTCTCTCACTGTCCCTCTCTCTTAAAAAAAAAAAAAAAGAATCAGACTGGTAATCTATTTCTGTTAACTCATTTTGATAGCAGTTTTATATATGCCAACAGAAGCACTGCATTTTAAAAAGCTGTACTCATCCACTTCTGATTAAGGCAGATACCCTGGCTCTGGATTATTTAGTGGGAGTAAGAGTTGTTGTCACACCTTTAGAACCAGATTCTGTTCTGACACAATTTTTCTAGCAAATTAGAATTGTTCTAAGTCAGGACTGGAGCGGTGCCTCAGCATTTATGGTGCTTGCCTTGCATGTATGAGTATGCGAGTTTGGACCGCAGCACCACTTAATACAACAGAGTGTCAGAGGAATGAAAGTCACCTCAAAAACTAAATAAAAATTGCTTCTCTTTCTCTCTTTCTATCCCCCCCTTTTTTAAATAAAGAGTTCTAAGTGAGACTTGTGCAGTTGCTGCCAAAGAGAGCTGTTGTTGGACCCACTTTGTCCTAAATCCCGATTTAACCTTTGTAGGAAAATGGCTCCCTAGACCTGAAGAATGCCAATTTTCTCATTCTAATCATTCCTGTGTCCTCCCCTTCTTTCAGGCCCTTGGAGTGGAACTAGTTTGTCATTTCATTTGCTTGCTATTTGCCCACACCTCTGTACTGAGAGACCAGCAGTTAAAGTATGATTTGTTATCTCAGTTTACCTAAAACTCCTAATTCAGCAGTCTGTAGTTTAGAGTAATGACCCCCTGATGCCCATACTTTTTAGGTCTGCTCTTTGCCATCTTTGACATAGTATCTTGACCCTTTGCTTACTCACAAATGATCTTGAAAGTAGTTTTCTTTTTTAAATCATGCCCTTACTCTGTGTGCATCTATTTTTTTTTATTATTAGAATGTAAATTTTTGGACAAGGTAGATAGTCACCACGTCCTAAAGGAAAGCATAGACAGCAGCACAACAATTGAACGACCAGCTGGGCAACGTTGAGCCTTTGTGGTGGTATAATTATTTGAATTTGAAAACATTGTCTTCTATTCCTAAGCAGTCATGCATATTTGATCATTTGATTAAATATTATTAACTACTATTAATCTCAGGCCCTATAGTATGTGTAGGAAATTATTACTCTCTAGAGACTTACAATCTGATTTTACTAGTGTGTGTGTACCCAGATGACTATAGCATTCTTTGTCAATTACCAAAATTTTTTTTGGTTTGGAACAGATTTCAAAAGTGAACTTTATGGTTTCCATAGGCAAGAAGTCAGTTTGCTACTTCACAAAAAGTTATATCAAAAATTCCTTTGGAGGGCTGGAATGGTGGCTCAGGTGGTTGCTGCACTTGCCTGGCATGTGTGAGGATGCAAGTTCAAACCCCAAGTACCACGTACACATCGAGGTGTCGTAGAACCGAAGGCCATGTGAGAAACTAAATAAAATTGATTCTCTTTCTTTCTTACTGCCCCTCACTCTTGAAAAAAAAAAATTCCTTTGGAGCCCAGTGTGGTGGTGCATGCCTCTAATCCCAGTGGCTTGAGAGACTGAGGCAACAGTATCACAAATTCACAGCCAGCCTTAGCAACTTAGGGAGGCTTTAAGCAACTTAGTGAGACCCTATCTCAGAATAATAGGGTGGGGGTGGCTGGGCTTGAGCTCAGTGGTTACTGCGTTTGCCTGGCACGAGTAAGGACATGGGTTCAAACCCGAGCACCACATACAGTGAAGTATCAGCAATGAAAGCCTTATGAAAAATTATATAAATTTGATTCTCTCTCTCTTTAAAAGAAAGGGGGGCTGTGTATGTGTCTCAGTGGGTTAAGCCCCCTTGGGTTCAATCCCCATTGGTACCCCCCCAATCCTTTGGAGGGGTTGAGATGTAAGACTCAGTGGTAGAGTGCTTGCCTAACATGCACAAGGCCCTGGGTTCAACTCCCAACACCACAAAATTTCAAAAAATAATCCTTGGATAATAAGTAGCATTTCCTCAGTGTTGGTATGAGAACTTTTGAGTGGGCTTTGTGGGGATACCATTCAACGAATCACATTGTTTTAGACCTTAAGCCCTGGATTAGATCTTTCCCATTATTTTCCCACTATTTGGGACCACTCTGTCCCATCATAACTGCCCCAGATACACTGGATACTATCGATGTGATTTCTTTGTAGGTATCAGCTTTTCTGGGGACTCTAGGCTGGCTTCTTAGTCTAGCAGTTCTTCCCAGGGGATAGTAACCTGACTGGTACATCCCATGCAGTACCAGAGTGTCTTTCTTTTCCTCCCTGCCTCCTTTGTATGAGGATGCCTCTTAGTTAATCAGAATATGGCAGTAGTTGCCCTGCTTTTGAACAGCACTTGTAAAACCATGTCACTAGCTTGTTAGTCTCCTGATTTTTTGTTTTTTCAAGTTCCTTCTGCCACTCACTTCTAGGTTACAAATGGTTAACTGTTCTATAAGGGATCCTGAGGGCAAGAATTTGTATTTGTTTTTTTATAAAAGTCCTCTCGCTATGCCAAGAAAAGTAGATCTCATGGGGAAGCAGTTTTTGCCCCTTGTAGATTTGGAGATCATTGTTGGAAGGAAGGATTTGTTCTGGTAGGTTGCTACCTTCATAGTTTTATCAGATTCTGTATGAATTGCTTAGCAAAGAAGAGGAAGTAAAAAATGGATTTTTGAGTAGTATTCATCATAGGAAACATAGATTTGATTGTTAATTCCTTCCTATAAGTGTTTTCTAAGTTGTTTGGTATTGATTTTTGCAGTCTTAACAAAACTAAGTATTATTAGGGTTGATACATGTTTCTTACTGCAGAAGAGTTACAGAAAGGGAAGAGGAGCGCTAGAGAAAATATATATAGTAATTTAAATCTAGGAAATCAGAAAATAGAGTTGTCTTCATTGCCACTTAATGGTTCTCCATAGCTGACTTCTCAGAACTAAAATATGTATAGGAATTGTTTGGTCTGAGGTGTGGTGGCTCACTCCTGCAATCCTGAGGCTGGGGCAGGAGTATCACAATTTCAAGGCCAGCCTCAGCAACTTAGCAAGATCCTGTCTAACAATGAAGAGGATTGGGGCTGCAGCGGTGGCTCAGTGGTTATGGCTCTTGCCTGCCATGTGTGAGTACGTGAGTTCAATCCCCAGCACCACATACACAATGAAGTCTTGGAGCAAAGAAAGCCACATGGAAAACTAAATAAAAACTGATTCTTCTTCTCTATCGCTCTTACTGTCTCTCTTTAAAAAAATAAAAAGGACTGAGAATGTAGCTCAGTGGTAAAGTCTCCTTGTATTCAGTCTATAAAAAGGGAAAAACAAAAAAGGAAATGAATTGTCTGAGGAGGATTCTGGTTACAAAGTGATGAGTCCTAGAGTCTGACAGCAGGTTCAAACTGAAGCTCTTGCCTGTACTAGCTTAACCCCGAGTACATTTTCTCTGTGGCAGGGTTGCTCATCTGTGGTACTGCTGACATTTTAGGCTGGGTTGATACCTGTTGTAGGACTCAACTGACAGGTGCACAGTAGCATATTTAGCAGCTTCCCTGGCGCCACCTATTAGATGCCAATAGCTTCTTCCCTACCAGTGGATAATTTAAAAATGACTTCAGGCAGGTGTTCCCAAGGGTTTTTGGGTTACCTGTGATTGAGAACCACTGCTCAAATACTATAGTTGAAATGGGAATTTGGGAGCTTTTGTGATATGAATAATGTACTTCAGTTTTATCATGAAGCGTCTCCAAAGAAAGGAGATAGACATGGATTAGCCAATCAGCAGTCTTTGCCACAGCTTCCTCTCTGGGGATACCAATTATTTATTTTTAAGAAACAGTCATTATACTATGGGATATTATCAGGAATTACTTGGGATTTTTAGGTAGAAAGATGAGAATACTGCAGTTTTCAAGCCTCTCTCCTTTCTTGAAATTTGCTGGCACACTTGAACTGTCTGACCCTTTTCTTCACTTTCACTTCCTCTGCTGTCCTGTCAGTTCCTAGCATGTGTATTACCCTCCTAGCCTCTGACCCCCTCACTTTTTTCTGACTGTGAGGGCAGATAACTAAACCTTTATACCTTTAAAAATATATATAAATTAGGGGCTTATGTGTCTGTAAGTAAAGCTGCTCTCTACTAATAAAAACATTTCAATTGATTCAATAGAAATAAAATTTTTAAAAATTTATTTTCACTCTTCAGAATGTTCTCTAAAAGAAATCAGTGATACCACTTGAAAATTTAATTTTGGCTTCTGACTGTTGAAATGGAAGGATAGAAGAGTTTGCTAGTCTAAGTACTGAGGATAGAAATGGGAGGACTCATAAAAACATTTTAAAACAAAACAAGTTTTAAGTGCTACTTTGGAAAATTGTGAGTCAGTCTAGGGAGCACATCAATTTTAGTAAAACTGCTCAGGTTTTTTGTTGTTTTTTGTTTTTACAGTTGGTTTTATTAATTTCTTAGAATTGTACCTTAAATGACTTGCATTCTTTGGTACTGTTCATGTTCTGTTTTAAACCATGTTGATAGCTTTTGGCTTTGTGTAATCACCAATATAGTGTAAGTGAGGCACAAAATCTGTGCAGCTCTTGTCAAGTGGTAATTGGAGAGAAAACAGGTCTCTGGCCTGATAGGAAAAGCTGTCAGAGGTAGAGTCCTTGTTGAGTTTACTCAGTGAAATGTTGCCTATCAATCAAAAGACTTCCTGTACTGAAAGAATTGTTTTGTGACTCACGATAATCCCTGCTCCTCTTGTTTATGTGCCTGTATGAAGTCAGAAGCCATTATATAAAATACCATGTCAAAAATAGAAATGACTTTTTCTAAAATGTGTGCCGTAGCAGGCAGTATTTGTTTCGTCTAGAAGAAAAAGTTTCTCTTTTTTTCCTAGTATAAGAGTTTAATGTATTATACTTTCATTTTGAAAAGTGTTCTGATTACAAATAGACTTTAAATCTCTAAGAAAATTTGACTGGCATAGGCAGTCTCTTCACCTTTTGGGTCACAGCTTTGTACAAACTCTAATCACAGTTAAATTTCAGCATCTTCAAACAAGAATAAGTGGATTTAAAAATCATACTAAATAGTTGGCTATTTTAAAAAAATCCATGATATAAAAAATGCAGATGACCTAGTTTAGAACATCCCAGTCAAAATAAGAGAGGAACAACTTTATTTAGTTTTTCACATGGCCTTTGTTGCTCCAACACTTAGTTGTGTATGTGGTGTTGGGGTTTGAACCTGGGTCCTTGTGCTTGCCAGGCAAGCGCCCAAACCGCTTAGCCACCGCTCCAGCCCAGAGTTGCCCACTTTCTAGACCAGTAGATCCTAAACTCTCAGAACTAGATCTTTAAGAGGGGGGAAATTAAAAAAAAAAAAAGTGCAGCCCCTTTATCACAAATTTTGAGGGTTTTTTCCCCTGATTTTTAAAAATGCATGACAAAAAGTGACCCAAATTCATCTAATAGTGATAAATGTCTTAAGTTTTTTCAGTCAGGCAAGGATGGTTGGTCTTTTCAGTGATTCTCAGCTCTTTTATAGTATTTACTGAGGCCCTACAATTTGGGATTCCCCATTACTGAATCTTAATCTGGGCTTTTGTTATACCATTTATTTATTTATGGGGGGATAGTGAGAGAATCAATTTTAGTTTTTCATGTGGTTTTTGTTGCTCCGACAACATTGTACATGTGCTTGGGTTCAAACTGCCTCCTTACTAATGCCAGGCAAGTGCCATAACTGCTGATCCCCTGTTATGCCATTTAGGATTCCGCCTACATTTGATATTTTTATGTCATGAACTTGATTCCTTCACTCCCTTTTCTCTACACTTATTTTTAGGTAGCTTTTTACACAGACTCAAAGCAGATTAAATTACAAATTAACCTTGATTTGGATTTCTAAAGGATGTTATCACAGGTAACAAACTATAAAATGTTAAGGCTTATAAGCATTCCTAACTGTCCTACTTTTGAGTAATCTGTTCCCAAATGCAAACCATTAGCTAAACAAATCACCAGGGGAAGCTTTTTCTAAGTACATGAATTCTAGGGTCCTCCTCAGTAGACCTGAGGAGGGATCCAAGGAATCTTTCATTTAGAAAGTTTATTTTGATGTTCAGTGAGATTTGGGAACCTCCATTTTTCTATGTTTAGTTTATAAAATTGGCTTATAATCGCACTGTGCTTTGTTTTGCTTTTATAATTGAGGAACTAGCAGAATTGGGCCGAAGTGAATGTGTCACTTCACTGATCTCATTCCCTTTTTTTTCTCCCTAAGTTGATTTCTAGTATTTTTAGGGCCGTAAAGAGGTTAGCTTCTTTTAGCCTTGTTTTCTCATCTGTAAGAAGTTTAGAGTAGCTTTTGCCTTTAAGACTTAGACCGTGAACTAGATAAAAAAATTATAAAGAACAGAAATTTATTTCTCAGTTTGTGGAGGATAGAAATCAAAGATCAAAATGCTGGAAGCTTCAGTGTTTGGTAACGGACCACTTAGTTTCCACGTGGGCTGGCTGTCTTCTCATGTGTCATAAAAGAGCTAAAGAGAAGTGTATGGTGTATTTTCAGAAGGATACTAACCCCACTCATGAGGGTTTCCACCTTCGTGACCTAATCTGCAATGGCCCCCACCTCCTAATACCATCACGTTGGGAGTTAGGATCACAACATTTGGAGGAAGGGAACACAAACTTGAAGGCAAGCTTCTGATGACAGGATATGAATGAAGTATTGAGGGTAACATCCTTTCACTGAGGAGGTTACAGCATGTTCCTAGAAACAGAGGACGATTAAGAGCCTCAGTGTACAAATCCTGGTCAGATGTCATGTAAAAGTAGGAAGTCACTTTTTTAAACACAAAGATGACTGACTAGTATAAATCATGATAACCTCTCTCCAAGTGTATCTAATCTAAAACCAACTTTTAATAGTTCCTAGGCATACCCATCACTGTGATTTTTAAGACCCTGCGCTGATCACTGTTGGTCTCTTTGCTCTCCAGTTTCTCACTCTTGTGAGGCAGGCGGTACGAGCTAGGTTTAGGGTTTGCGGCTCGCTCAAGATCACATAGTAAGTGCTCAAGTCAGTGTTGAAGCTCTTTCTGCCCTTGGTCAGTCCAGTTTGGGCCCACTTCCCCCTTTCAACGTTGAAATGTCATTTTTTTCTTCCTATGTTTATTGCTTCTCCCACCCTAAATTTCAGACTGAAAGAAGAAAATAGAGTCACAGACTTTTTATTTCTCTCTCCTTCCCTCTTCATCCTAAATGAAGTAATCAAGCACTATTTTTAACCAGTTAGCAGAGGGCTTCTTGACAAAGATATCAAAACCCTTGACACTCAGCACTCTACCTAGTACACGAGCAGTCAATAACTGTTGAGTGAATAAATCTAGTTCATGCCACACATTTAGAAGAGCAGTTTGCCTGCTCTGTGGAAATAGAATGATTTCTGCAGAATTGACTGGGTTTTCAAGTCTCTCCCAGCAGACCTTTTGTTTACCTGACACACATCACTATTCTTCAAGTAGCTGTTAATAGTGAAGGTTTGAGATAACTTGAGATGAAATTTTGTAAACTGGTCACTCTGTACCCTAAGCCATACTATAGGAATTCCCAATTGTTTTATCTTTTTATCTCAATACCATAGTACTTCATGTACTGATTTGGAAAGGAATGTTAAGCTTTTCATAGGTGTTACAATTGGATAAAGTTTTAAAATTTTTTGTTAATGTACTTGATACACTCTGGAAGCCAGGGTATTAACAGTGAAAATCTTAAGTATATTTAACAGATGCCAGAATTGGATTAATGTTCTAACTATAATGTTTAGAGAGAATCAATTTTATTTATTTTCTTATCTGGCCTTTGTTTCTCTGACACTTAGTTGTGAAAGTGGTGCTGGGGTTTGAACCTGGGTCTTTGAGGATGCCAGGCAAGTGCTCTCAACTGCTGAGCCACCACTGTAGCCATGTTTAAAGAAAGAACTCAATGACAGAATATAATATATATTAATATGAAAATAGAATAATGTATAATTGGATACTTGTCATTCTCCTCCCATCCAGCAGAAATTACAATGTAAAAGTTTAGATTCTTTTTAGGGTAAGAATATGGAGATAAAGAGCAAGGAAGAAGCTACTGCACCAGTTACTGGGCCAGAAAATGAAACTTTTGTGCTTAAAATGGTCATCAGACAATGTAGCTCTGAGGGAAAACTTAAGTCACTTGTCACTAATTTAGCTTCTGTGTTCTAAGATGTATCTTTTTTGGGGGGGGTGGCAGGTTACTGGGGATTGAACCCAGGGGTGCTTTACCAATGGGCTATGCCCCCAACCTTTTTAGAAATAATTTGACACAGGGTTTTGCTTAGTTGCCCAGGCTGGCCTCAGACTTGTGGTCCTGCCTTCTCAGCCTCCTAAGCTGCTGGGATTAATAGGTGTGCACCACCATAGCTGGCTATTGTTTACATTTTCTCATGTGACAAGAAGAGGTGTGAGAATTGAGGACAGTTTCTTGCTTAGTGACAGTTAAGTGAACTTAGATTGGTTTATTATCATTGCATTTTGTGATAATGGCTGATGGGTTTGCTGCAGTTCTGTATCAGATTCTTCTGAAAGGTACTTTGTAAAGAGAATCCAAACATAAAAAGGGAGGAGAGAGAGTGCATAAAATTGGGATAGTGCCACCATCTACTCATCTGTCGATGTGTTATTTCACAGTGCTGGTCCCAAAGGCGATAACATCTATGAATGGAGATCAACCATTCTGGGGCCTCCAGGATCTGTGTATGAAGGTGGTGTATTTTTCCTTGATATCACTTTTACACCAGAGTATCCCTTTAAGCCTCCAAAGGTAAGAAATGCCCCTGATTTGTGCTCAAATTTACAAATTCCTATAAGACAAAGAGATTGAGGACACTTTAAAAATTTCTTAGTGACAAAAACTAGATTTTTATTATGTCCTATTTGACTTCTTTGAGTTGACTTTGCCTCATTTGCCACTCAGTTTCTATGAGTAAGTGCTTAAAATCATGCTATTTCTGGTAGTATTTTTAGTGACCAAGAACTAATCCCTGTTTTCCACCCCATGGAAATTTTAGAACAGTTAAAAATTGTATCGAAACACCCACTCACAGAAACAACTAAAGAAATCATAATTGCTTACCAAAGCTTTGGATTCTGCTCTTTTGTCATCTTTTGGTTTTGTTCACATCCTTACTATGATGTGATTTGAGTAGACAGAATATCTGGATCTAATGTATAGGACAATAAGGTGAAATATATATCTTTAAATTTTGTACACTTTAGGTGTATAGCCTTTGCTAGTTTTTAAAGCATTTATAATAATATATGGCTCTCAACATTTGATTCTGAAGCTTACTTTGAAGTACTGTAGTGCTACCTGCTAACACAAGAGGTCAGCAAATAGCTGTTCAGACTTGGAAATGTTAAGGTTTAAAAAGTTAAAATTGATAAAGATGAGTTAAGGAAGTATTGCCATCTCCTTTGGTTTTGTCAGAACACATTAAAAGGAAATTGACCATTGCTGAGATGGTATCAAATTTAACCTCAGATTTATTAAATACTTTATTATTCACTTTATTTAAAACTGAAAATCTAGGAGTTTGTTTTTAACTTTAAAAGTTTGCTGTTTGAATGTTATTTGATACTCTCTTTTTTTTAGGTTACATTTCGGACAAGAATCTATCACTGTAATATTAATAGTCAAGGAGTTATTTGCTTGGACATATTGAAAGATAACTGGAGTCCAGCACTAACCATTTCTAAAGTCCTCCTTTCTATCTGCTCACTTCTTACAGACTGTAATCCTGGTAAGGGTAATATGATTGTTTTATTCCTCATGTGAAAAATACTTATTTTCTACATAAGGAAGAATTTGTTTTTCTAAGAACTTTCAAAGGAAGCTTTAACCCAGAGTTGTTCAGTCCCCTAGGTGGAAAACTAATTGATATGTTTTAAGAAGAAGATATTTTGAACTGACATATAAATTTGCCTTAGGTTTTTACGGTTTCAACTCCCCCTCCACTTTGCATAGAGACCTCCTAAAATTTACATGCCTAACCTGAAAGCTGAGCAGTGGTACTCAATTTTGAAAATGGTATATATTTTGATTACTGAATTGTGATTTTTGTTCATTTCACTTTAAAAGAGCATTTTTTTCTGGCCAAGCCAAATATAAAGTTAATTATTCAAGATTCTCTTTTCAGAAATACTCTAATTGGAGGTCCAGATTTTGACCTGGCAATGTGGCTCTTCGTAGGCATACAACAGTGTAGAGGAGAATAGTGTTACATTGCATTAGCCATGAAGACTTGACTCCACTCAAGGGGCCATGACTAGTGCCACTGAGCCAGAGGTCATATGAACCCATCTAGATGTTTATGGTAGTCTGGAGCTGTGAACATTCCAGATTCCGTTATACTTACCTAGCTAACACATAAAAAGACCAAATAAACTTGAATTGGGTGTTACTTGTTGGGAGAGAAGTAGAAGAAAGAGAGGAAGTCAGACCATTCTATTTTGGTAAGACTCTCCCTACCTCACCTTAACCCTCTTGCTCTGCATTGCAAAGGTTAGGAGGAGAAACACTCAGAATGTCAAAATTGTGTTTCAGAGATGTGTTTGATCACAAGTACTTTGTATATTTTTACCCAAGCTAATTTGCTATAGTTTAAAATGTTCTACATTTTCCTCTTCCAGCTGATCCTTTGGTGGGAAGTATTGCCACTCAGTATATGACCAACAGAGCAGAACATGACAGAATGGCCAGACAGTGGACCAAGAGATACGCTACATAAATTGGGTTTTCACAATTCTTACGTTATTTGTCTGTCACAGAAGAGAGCTGCTTATGATTTTGAAGGGGTGGGGGAGGGTGGGAGCTGGTAAAGAGTAGGGTATTTCTATAACAGATATTATTCAGTCTTATTTCCTAAGATTTTGTTGTAACTTAAGGTATCTTGCTACAGTAGACAAAATTGGTAATAGCAACTTTTAAAACTGTTACTAGCTCTGCCATATTAGCTGAAACAGTACAAAAAAGAATGTACATTTAGACATTTGGGTTCAATTGCTTATAGTCTAATTTTAAAACAGCTTAATTTTGTACAGGTTGCACATATGGCCATTTCTGTAAAGTCCTTCTAAGACCGTGTACTTATTGTCTTAAAAAAAATTGGAATTTGTTTTCCCTTCTTGAAACAGAACATTGCTATTTAACAGTTTTTAGAGACTGTCATCTCATAAGACAGTAGGAAATCGGTAGTTAATGTATTATTTCATTGCAAATCTGAAGGTTTGAATCAGGACTTGTGAAAACCTGTAGTGAAATACCTTAAGCTGTTAAGGCGTGGAATAGGAGTCACTCAGTGGATTGGTTATATGTTGTAGACTTCTTACGTCTGCATTTGTTATTGTGCTAATAAACAATATTAAAAACAACCACTTTCTTTTGCCTTTTGGTTGCAGATTTGCTTCTAAAACAACCTAGTTAATGAATGGGTATCCATATTAGGACTGGTACTTAGAGCTGTCTTAGATTGAATAATCTAACCCTGCTACATTTCAAAGATGAACACCTCCATCTTTTTAAAAGCGTTTCTAATATGCAGATGCTGTGGGTTCTGTTGTGGATAAACTGTTACAACCACCAGAGTTTTCTCACCTAAGAGCACATATGTGCATTTGAGCATTAAAACTGTAGATATTGTTAACTATGGGTATTAATATAGATCCAAGTTGCATTCAGTAGGAAAAAGCAAGTTGCAGGGATCTGTGTAAAGTACACAGGGGAAAAAAGCCAGAAGTAAGTACTTAACTAGGAGAAGGTGGGAGAGAAGGCAGGGGATGACTAAATATGAGTGTCTGGCCTTTGTTTCTCTAACACTCAGTTGTGTATGTGGTGCTGGGGTTTGAACCTGGGTTCTCATGTATGCTAGGCACGCAACTCCAGCCTCTGAGCCACTGCTCCAGCTTCTCTGAGTGACTTTTCAACCACCTCCCAAATGTATTCATGTGCAGTAATTGAACTGAAGCCACTTAAGCGTAAAAGTATCCCCTGCTTTTTTTTTTTTTTTTTTTTTTAAGGAAGAAGGACAGAGAGAAAGAGAATCGATTTTATTTAGTTTTTCATGTTGCTTTCGTTGCTCTGACACTTAGTTGTTTATATGGTGCTGGGGTTCGAACCCATGTCCTCATGAAGGCCAGGCAAGCACCATTACCACTGCGCAACCAATCCAGCCCAAAAGTATCCTATTTTAAAATGTTACAGTTAACATTCTTGGTTGAAGAGCTCATTTCACAGTTTAAGTGAGTTCAACATTCAATTCATATCTGAAATCACTAAGTAGATCACTAAGTAGCCTCTTTTTAAATTAATTATAACGCTGTCAAATCACTAAATACAATTAGCCACCGTGCTCAGATCTTGCCAAAATCTCTGGTAAGCCATACAATCCTGTATGTCTTAACTTTTAGAACACCAGTATTCCAGTATTTGATGTGTTTATTACACATGTGATAAACCTACTTAGTCACTGCCTACCATCTTGAGTCATGTTAAAGAAATGAAACAAAACTAAATCACAGGGCTAAGTAGTTCAGTGGTAAAGCACTTGCCTAGCATGTGAGGGGCCCTAGGCTTGATCCCCAGCACCACACATACACCTAAATCATAACTTCTGTTCTAGTCAGCAAAAATCTCCATGAGATAAAATTTTAGCTTATGTTGTAACCTAATTGTTCATCATTGTTGGTCCAGTTTGGGTACACACACGTCGTTTTATAATCTCTAGACATCAGATTTAAGCTAAGTGTATAAAGTTATACAGAATGATTATAACTTCTGAAATAGGTTGGGTGGTTTACACATGGTTTCTTTTGTATACTAACCAAACTTTATTTTATCACTTTGACAGATGGAACATAAATAACAAAGGCGCTGATTTCAGGGATAGGTTTCAAATAGCAAGAGGATACATTTTATATCAGGCAATAATAATAAACTTAGTCCAATAATATAATTATGACCTAAAGTGCATTACATTACAAAGATAAATACAAATGGCCTATTTCAAAATATTGATCTTATTACTTCATATACACAGACACTTAATGGCAGCAGTCACTAATGAAAAAACGATTGTGGAATTACTAATTTTTAATTCTCAGAGCAAGAGTTCCCTTTGTTTTTCCTCCCAGGCAAAGGAAAGCTAGATTTGCTCTGGGGTTGGGAGAGTTTACTGGCTAATAAAGTGAAGGGCTCTATCAGAGTTTTCCGATCTGTAACAGTTACCTCCCACAGTCTTACTTTCTCGCTTCTTGCCCACTGCTGTGCCACTTCAGCATCCACTTGTCTCTGCTCAGAAAGGTCGATTTTGTTTCCTAACACAACAATTGCTACCTGAAAGAAAAATAGATCAAAAATATTGTACTAATACTTTGCCAACCTCAATTTATAATAAAGAATCCTGGGGCTGGAGCAGTGGCTCAGTGCTTGCCTGGGATGCGCAAAGACCTGGGAACGAACCCCAGCACCACACACACAATGAAGTGTCAGAGTAACAAAAGCCACATGAAAAACTAAATAAAATCGATCTTTTTCTCTGTCCCTCTTTGGAAAAAAAATCATATATATGCGTGAGGATGTAGTAGCACAAACCTAATTTTTTAAGTAGCATGTGAATCTACATTAAAGTTTAACATAAAAGACTAAAAATCTAGAGTAAGGATCTGCCAGTGCTCTTTAGCAGTATACTATTTGGCTCATAGATTATGGGGAGTTGGCCCAGAAAAGATCTGTAGAAAGATCTGAGATAAGAGTTCCAGGCAGGGAACCAGCAAATGAGAAGGACTTAAGTAATGGGAAAATGAAATTATCATGATGGAAAAACAAGGTATACCAGTGTTCCTGGAGTACTGTGAAAAAGGACAATGGTAAATTAAACAGATAAAAAGAGCAGGCACTGGCCAGGTTTTATGAGCCTTTATAAATCAGTAAGGCAAATGGATCTTATTTTTAAGTGGTAAATAAGTAGACTCGAATAGTTCGTTATTAAGCTTTTACTTTTTAAAAATGACAATCATCGGGGCTGGAGTGGTGGCTCGGCAGTTACAGCATTTGGCTGGCATGCATGAGTACGTGAGTTCAAACCCCAGCACCACGTACACAGTGCAGTGTCTAAGGAATGAAGGCCACATGAAAAACTAAATAAAAAATGCTTCCCTCTTTCTCTCTCTCACTGTTCCCCTCCCCCCCCCCCTTTTTTTTAAGAGAGAGGGACAGTGAGAAACAATTTTTATTTAGTTTTTCATGTGGCTTTCACTGCTCCAAGACTTCGTTGTGTACATGGGTGATGGGGTTTGAACTAGCATACTCACACCTGCCAGGCAAGCACCATAACCACTGAGCCACCTCTCCAGCCCCTGTCCCTTCTTTCTTAAAAAATAAATAAAAAATGACAATCATCATCATTATTACTTGATAAGTCTGAAAACAAGAGTTCTTTTAGCTAAAGAGAAGATAAAAGTCTGAGAAAAAAGTGATCCCAAATAATGTAAAATGAACCATGCAGTACTTGAGATATGGAGTCACTGAAATCCAACTTGTCCTGGTAAAATAAGCAAAAGGTGGAAAGTGAAATGCTAGTCCTGAATGATCTGAGTCCTGTATTTCTTGGACTAAGAAAAATATGGTTACAGGTACTGAGAATATAATTCAGTGGTTTTTACATATGTAAAAGACCCCAAAATCCATGCTACAATTTAAATGTTGATTCACACTTGGCATTTTTAAATACTCACCTCCTTTTTGTCTTTGAACTTATCAATTTCTTTCTTGAGAAGCTCCACTCTTTGAAAGGATTCAAGGTTATTCACACTGTACACAAGAACAAAACCATCAGCAAATGAAAAATAATGCTTTGGCAGTTCCACACCTTCCTGTAGGCCTCTAGTGTCATAGAGATGTAATTGTTCCTTTACTCCCCGATCCGTCTCCACAGAAGCCATATACACATCTTCCATTGTTTCACAGTCGTCCATTCCTGGGATTAAAAACAGTGTCAGTTAGTATTTTCTTGTCCTTTAGAGGTTGGCTTTCCAGGTTTCCTATATACCATATGTAATAACAGCATTTCTACTAACTTCATGAAAAAGCAAGGTAACTGTTCATAGTAAACAAACAAAATGACTTAAAAATATTTATTCTGGCTGGGCACAGTGATGCACACCTGTAATCACAGCAGCTAGTTCAAAACTAGCCTCAGCAACTTAGCAAGACACTGTCTCCAATAAATAAATAAAATAAAAAAGAACTATGGATATAGCTCAATAGTTAAATATCCCTGGTAACCCCCCCAAAATAAATAAAAGCAGTAATACAAATTTCGCCCAGAGATTTATTCCTACATTTTTTAAACAAGTATTATAAGAATCAAAGCACTTAGTAAATAAATTGGAGAGTTAAAGGCTCATTTAAAAAGCTGGGCACAGTAGTACATGCCTGTAATCGCAGCAGCGCAGGAGGATCACAAGTTCAAAGCCAGCCTCAGCAAATTAGTGAGGCCCGAAGCAATTTAGCAAGACCGTGTCTGGAAAAAAAAGGGGGGGGGCAAGGATGTGGCTTAGTGGTTAAGTGCTGCTGGGATCAATCCTCAGTACCAAAAAAAAAAAAAAAGTAGCTT
Organism: Aplodontia rufa; assembly: GCA_004027875.1. Lineage (NCBI taxonomy): Eukaryota > Metazoa > Chordata > Mammalia > Rodentia > Aplodontiidae > Aplodontia > Aplodontia rufa. The sequence continues at coordinate 17,013 of PVKS010000439.1, forward strand.
CAACTATTAATTGGCCCTTTTTCTTCTCCATCAGAGCGAAGGACAGGATTTGGAAGGAAATGTGCTATTTTCCATAGAATTCCAAAGTCCTTTTTAAGGGACTAAATAATATACCTGTCCAGTCTGGGGCTCAGTACCAGGACTTTAATTTTAATTTCCAAGTACCTACTGGGCTTCTTTTTTATTTTTCACTATTAGGGATTGAACCCAGAGGCACTTAACCACTGAGCCACATCCCCAGCTCATTTTTATTCTTTATTTTGAGACAGGATGTGCACCAGTGTGCCTGGCTTTTTTTTTTTTTTTAAATGGTATCAGGAATTGAACCCAGAAGGGCTTAACCACCAAGCCACATTCCCCAGTTGTTTTTATATTGACGCAGGGTCTCCTTAGTTGCTTGGGTCTTCACTAAGTTCCTAAGCCTGGCTTTGAACTTGTGATCCTCTAGAGCTGCTGGGATGACAGGAATGCACCACCATGCCCAGCCTACTGTGCATATTTATGTGAATGTCCCTCAAGCGCTTCAAACTAATCATGCTTTTGTCATCCTCCCACCCCCATCTACCTGTGCTGCCTCCTTGCTTTCTTCCCATAATCACCACCCACTCGGGAATCTTCAGTTCTTTGTGAACAAGATAAAGTGTGAGAGAAAAACACTTCAAACCATCCATTCTACTGCTGAAACATCTGCTTGACTCTTGCCATTGATTTCAACTGGCTTGCTATCTTCACCTGAACTACTGGTATAGATCAGTGAACAGCTGTTACACACCTGACCCTTTGAAGACGGCTGCTGAATGTCACCTAAGTGGACCTTGTCATAATCATCCCCTTCTGCTACTACTGGACCTTGAACAGGTAATACCATTTTATAATTCAATCTTTCCATATCAATCCCCTCCAACTGGACTGTGAACACTGAGAACTTAGACTGGTTTATCTATCTTCACAGCTGAAAATGAATTTACTTACATAGACGGTCTTAACTGTTTGCTGAATGACCTTGTAATTGATGACCAATTTCAGTCCCCTGCTTGCGTATGAGTTTTTTCCTTTTTTAAAACTGTTTTATTTGTTTATTTTTGGTATTGGGGATTGAACCCAGAGGTACTTTACTATACATCCCCAGCCTTTTTTTCCCCTCCTGTGGAGGGTCTAAGTTGCTGAGGGCCTCGCTGAGTTGCTGGAGACTCAAACTTCCTGCCTCAGCCTCCCGAGTCTCGGATTGCAGGCATGAGCCCCCACACCAAGCTTGCCTATGACCTTTTTTTTTTTTTAATTAAAGAAAGAGGGGACAGTGAGAGAGAGAGAAAGAGAGAAGCAATTTTTATTTAGTTTTTCATGTAACTTTTCATTCCTCGGACATTTTGTTGTGTACGTTTCTGGGGTTTGAACTCGCATACTCGTGCTTGCTAGGCAAGTGCCATAAACACCGAGCCGCTCCAGCCCTGCCTATGACCTTTTAAAAATTCATTTTACTACTTTGTTTATTTTTGTAGGATTTTTGTCTCTTCAACTAGTCAATTAGTTGCTTAAGTGAAAGGAACTATTCTGCGTATTCTATAGTCAATTATCCTTTGTTGATAAAGGAATGAAGGGGAGAAAATTAATGAGTAGTACAGAGACATACAAGATAGGTAAATATGATCCGAATAACTACCTTCATATTTATTTTATTTATAGAGAGAGAATTAATTTTTTTTTTCATCTGGTTTTGTTTTTCTGATAGTGGTGTATGTGGTGCTGGGGTTCAAACCCAGGACCTCATGCATGCAGGCAAGCACTCTACCACTAAGTTAGCACTCCAGCCCCACTACCTTCATATTTAAATGTCACATTTAAACATGTGCTACATCCAGAGAACCGATAGATTAACACACTACACACAAAATGAAAAACTGTCACTTTGAGAATCCAAGAATGAGTTTTTCCAGATGCCTCATGTAAAATGTTCATAAGCACTAAATAAAATCTCCATGTTAGGTTAAAAGAAATAATCATGTAATGATATAAAGATTGGATCATGAGAATATAAGAATTTACTTTCATCAACATTAAATCTTCACATTAAAGAGTGTGTTTGGGGAGCTGGAACAGTAGCTCAGAGGTTGAGGGGCTTTCCTAGCATGCTCAAGGGCACGAGTTTGAACCCCAGCACCACATGCACAACGAGGTGTTGGAGCAACAAAAGCCACATGAAAAACTGAATGGGGTTGATTCTCTTTTTCTTTCTCTCTCTCTCTCTCTCTGTCCTTCTCTCTCTTTAAAAGAAAAGAAATGAATGTGTTTGGTGTTTAGTAATAGAAAATTGTAAGTTCGATTATATGAATGTGTGTCTGTGTCATCCTGTCATAAATTAAGCCTTAAGACAATTAAAGGATATTCAATTAAGAGACAAAAGTTACTGGGTTTTGATTACAAAGAAATTTAAAAGCAAAACTTTGATTATGTGATGTTTTATCCAGCAAAAGCAGCTTGGCTGCCCCTCACACTATCCGCTCGCTAAACTTACAGCTGATATTCTGCAGCTCTGCACACGAGCTGAAGGCACCGCTGCCATTGTTAGCTCTCTAGACCCACCGCTTCCTGCTGCTGAGCAACTGCCGCCCCCACCGCAGAAGACAAGGGTGCAGTCCCTGAAAAGGGTAAAACGCGAGATGCCTACACTGTGGGACAGAGTGAGAGCTCCGCAGTGAACACCAGGCAGTCGAGTGATACCTGCACACACATGGGCACACATTGCTAAACGATGAACTCCTCCACCCCCAGCCTGCTTTCCCCTTCTCTGCTCCTAAAACCTTGGCGGCCAGGCCTTGATTCCCATGCAAAAGAATCTGGCCAGTGGAAAACAAAAAATTGTAAATGTACTGACATCTAGGGTTTTCCAACAAATGCCCAAATCAGAACACCGCAGACTGTCACGAACCCTGTCCATTTGCATCACAGAGACTAGCCTAGTGCATCCATGAAATAAGAACAGCATACTAAGAAATAAAAATTCAGTGAAAGGGCTAGAAAATAAACATGAGGAAACCGCCCCAAAAGCAGAGAAAAAATGTGAAGAAATAGAAAACAGAAAAATAAGAATCAATCTAGAGGGTCCAACATGGAAAGAGTTCCAGAAAGAACAGAGAAGAGGAAATCATAAAATAATTCAGAACCGAGAAACAGTTCCATGTTGAAAGCACCCACAAGTGCCTAGCCCAGTGGGAGAACAGACCGATTTTGTGACAGATCACTGTTCAGAACAGTGATGTCTTGGTCCATTTGTGTGCTATTGTAACGAGATACAACAGACTGGGTAATTACCAACAAGAGAAATGTATTTCTCAATTCTGGAACCTGGACCTTCAAGATCACGGCACCAGCAGGCTTGGTGTCTAGGAAGGGCCTCGTCTCCTCTTCCAAGGTGATTCCTCATTGCCACATGCTAGAGGGGTCAAACACTGTGCTCACATGGCAGAACGGACAAAGGGCAAGAGAGCACTTCCTCCAAGCTCTAAGGTCGCTAAATCTTACTCATGAGGGCAGAGCTGTCAGGATTCTATCACCTTTTTAAGGCCACACTCAATACTGTTGCACTGGGGACTAAAGGTTCAACAGGAATTTTGTAGGGGATAACATCATTCAAACCACAGCAACTGGGAACAAAGAAAAGCTTTAAAAGCTTCCACATGCAAAGCATCAAGAATCTTAACAGCTCCCAGATTCTCAAAAGCAGCACAAGAAGCAAGAAGGCAATAGAATCTGGTAAAGCTGAAAATACATAGCCCCCTGGGGCTGGAGTGGTGGCTCAGCAGTTACAGTGCTTGCCTGGCATGTAGGAGCACATGGGTTCAAACCCCAGCACCATGTACACAACAAAATCTTGGAGCAACGAAGGCCACGTGAAAAACTAAATAAAAATTGTTTCTCTCCTTCTCTCACTGTCCCTTTCTTTAAGAAAGAAAATATATACCCCCTATGAACCAGTAATTTCAATACTACATATATACCATAATTTGTGAACTATTTGCTAGGACACATTATGTATAAGACTATTCATAGTAGCACTATTTCTAATAACCTGAAGCTGGAAACAATCCTAATGTTCATCAAGACAGAAGATTAATTTAGGTATTTTTCTCAGAATACTATATAGCACTGAAAAATAACAAATCACAACCACTACAACAAATTGGATGAATCTTACAAAATAATGCTGAGTAAAAGGACACAGACACTGAAAAGAGTGTGGAGAACCACTGCACTGTCCTCAACATTCTACTATTTGACTCACATGAAGAATACCCAAACATTTATTTGGCTTATAATTATGCATTTTAAAAGTTACTTTTTCATTTAATTTTTAATAGAAAAGAGGACAATGGGGCAGTAAAGCTTTCAAAATTCTGAAAGAATATAATTTTTCAACCTAGAGTTCCATACCCATCAAAATTATAATTCAAATGTGAGTGTATAATAGACATTTCAAACACACAAAGCTTCAAAAATCTTACCATGTACATTTTATCAAAATGGTTAATAGAAATGTGCTCTAAGTCACTTGCCAGAAATACTTTGAAGATCTATATTTATCTCTTACATAGACCTCTCTTCATTCCAATATGTAATGTCTGTCTTCCCTACTAAAACCATGACCTCCTTAAAACCAGAACTGATGCTTTCTTCACCTCTGTAGCTCCACAAGGTACCATTATCACAGCCTGCATCGCACTGCAAATACTGTGATCATTTGAGCAACCCACTGAATGAAATAATCCAGTTCACACAGTCAGTGACTGCAGAAACAGCCATATCTTCCATTTAACACCTATAAAACAGTATTGGAAAGCCAAATCTGAAGCAGAAATGAAAGCTCACTCTAGTGCACTCTTCCTCTAGACCCATCAATTTTCTGTAAACATACAGGAAGCCACATATATACAAAGTATATTCATATCCATTGGCCATTTAGTATACCTTTTATAATAAGCACTGCTGAGTTTCAGTAAAATCACCTTTTCTTCTCTATTTTTCTCCTCATACCTCACTTCTTTGTACAATCACCCATCTTTATAGTTTACAATGACCAACAAAAGCCCTCTACCAGTTCCCGGAGTCTAGAGAAAAGTTAAAATAATCTTACCAATAGTATGATTCCCATAAAGGAGCTGCTCCAAAATTGCGGTTTTCCCCACAGATAACAATCCACAAACCACAACCTTGCATCCCTTTCCCATCTTTTCTCAGGATCTCACTGTGAAAAGAATGGAAGATCTTTAGAATTGTATACGGTAACAGGCATTGTGGAACAGGCCTGTAATCCCAGCAAGTTCAAAGCCAACATCAGCCATCTAGCGAGGCTCTCAGCAGCTTAGTGAGATGCTGTATCAAAATAAATAATGAAAAGGACTGAGGATGTGGCTCAGAGGTTAAGTGCCCCTGGGTTTGATCCCTGGTTAAAAAAAAAAAAAAAAAAAAAAAAAGGATAGCTCAAATAAGGTAGATTCTTCCAAACCCCAATCCCTCGTCTCCTATTTGCTGTCTTAGTGGCAATCAATTTTATAAGTTTCTAACAATCTTCACAGATAATCTAAAAATACTGTAATAATGCATGAATAAGCTGGAGACAGTGTGCTCGCCTGTAATCCCAGTGACCTGGGAGACTGAGGCAGGAATATTGCAAGTTTGAGGTCAGGCTCAGCAATTTATTGAGACCACTGTGGCTCGGTGGTAAAGCACCCCCTGGACTTAATCCCCAGCACACATGCGCGCACACATACAAATTGGATATACACTTGATCATTTATAAAGAGTAATTTGAAAATTATTTTGATACTTATTAAGTCAGTAGAAATCGAACAAAATCCAAGCTTAAACTTTGAAAGAAAGTATCCAGGGCTGGAGCGGTGGCTCAGTGGTTTCAGTGCTTGCCCGGGTTTAAACCCCAGCACCACATACACAACTGAGTGTTGGAGCAACTAAGGCCATGTGAAAAACTCAATAAAGTTGTTTCTCTCTTTCTCTGTCTCTCTCACTGTCACTCTCTTTAAAAAAAAAAAAAAAAGTATCCATACTGGAAACAAAAAAACTGAGTTATACTGCTACATTATGTCTCACTAACCCTCTCTATTTTTGTTGAGAGAGAGTGGGACTGTGAAAGAAACAATTGTTTTTCATGTGGCTTTCCTTGCTCTGACACTGCAGTGTGTCCATGGTGCTGGGATTTGAAACTAGGTCCTTGTGCATGCCATGGCAGGTGCCATAACCACTGAGGCATCACTACAGCCCCCAACTCTCTGTTTAAAACAAACATTTTTAAAAAATTTCCTCATTACTTTTTGCCATCTCCCAACACCTCCTTTCCCTCCTGTTCTCCTCTTACCTACATATGAACAGGGCAAAAGCTAAAGGGATGCTACAGCTCTCAGCAGTCAGTCAGAAACAACTGCAACAGGGATTCCGGGCATCCTTCTGCTCATGTATGTGCTCGCTGGATTTTGAGCTAAAAGTCCAAGGAGAACTTTTTTTTTGGTACCAGGGAGTAAACCCAGGAGCGCTCAACCACTGAACTACATCCTCAGACTTATGTTTTATTTTGAGACAGTCTAAGTTGCTCAGGGCCTTGTTAAATTGCTGAGGCTGGCTTTGAACTTGAGATCCTCCTTCCTCAGCCCCCTGAGCTGCTGGGATTGCAGGTGTGCACCACCACACCTGGCTCACCACACAGAATATTTCTTAAGGGAGGCAGAACACTGACCTTTGTATGTATATGTGTCCCACAGCACTATTTTTTTTTTAACCAACTCTGACAACATTCAGTAACAAATGAAGTAAGTCTCTACTTGCTCGAAGTTTAATTTTTTTTATGACCCAAATCACCCAAAAGTCACCATTGTTTCAGCACAGTCATAGCAAGGCGCTGATTTCCAGAGCAGTACATTATACTTTATCAGCAGAAAAATCATCACTTCTGTGATATAACCATTATTTCTTGGGTGAGAAACTCAGGAAATAGTCATTCTAGATCTTCCAAGAATATTTATCACTAGCTTCCATGGAGCTCAAATCTCATAAGACTTTCTTTTCTTTATATTTTCTTTTTTTTTTCTTTCATAATTGAGTTTTTATTGGCTGTATTGAGGATCAGTACACAGACATTTCGCTTTGTACACAATTCTTAACACATGTACCAGAAATCTAAAAAGCCTTATACTGTGATTTTTTTCAGTTATTCCAGTTGACTTTCCAGCTTAGAATTTGGGAGGCAAATTTTCCTTAAAAGAATATCAAGTACCAGTATCTTTGAATACTGTTACTTAGATCTAATTTATAACTTTGTCATACACATTACATACTCAAATTTTCCATCTTTCACAGCACACTAAAAAAATTATTAGGAAAACTTGACTTTCACAACCAAACTGTTACAGAGCACAAACGATTCTGATGGCAGCAATCCAGGAGTGGTCTTCATTAGGAAACAATTCTACTAAAAAACACAGGAACAGAAGTAATTTAAAATAGTCAAGACATTAAATCCAAGACTGTGACTCCAAACTGCCACTTAATGTTTTGTACTGCAGGATATAAAACTAAACCCCACCTGTGGAATGTTAAGCTGACACCCAAGGCAGTCCAAGCCTCCCATAACTCAATATCCCACTATTTTCTGGTTGTACCCAAAAATAAACAACCAGCAAATGATTTCACTTCTAAAAAAAATCATTTACACTTAAGAAATGGGATGAGGTGGGATTCCCTCCTTTTTAAAAATGTTTCTAGAGCTACTAAAAAACTTGCATTTACAAAATAGTTGATAAAAATATTCCTCTGGATTGTACAAGAAGGGAGACGGGACCACTGATAAGACATGTTGTATGATGAATCGGACTTGGCTTCTTTCTCTTCTGCTTCATCAGAGGCTGGGCTCCTCGTTTTTAGTCTCTCCGTTTTCTGCGGGTAAGTCTTCTTCAGTTTCTTGGCCGCTTCAGCCCGTTTTCCCTTTGCTCCTCTTTTCCCTTTTGTTTGTGCTTTTTTGTCCAAGGATTTATCCTTGCTCGCCGCTTTCCTGGGCTTGGCGTCCACCTTGGCAGGAGCAGGCTTAGCCGACAGCCGCGCCGACCTCCTCTTGGGCTCCTCCTTGGCCGCGCCTTCCGCCGAGCTGACCTTCCTCTTGGGCATCCTGGAGCGTGTGCAGGAGTCTCCCCAAGCTGCGCTGCTGGTCGCTGCCGCCGTTCCCGCCGCCAGAGCTGCTGGGACCCGCGGCGGGGGCGGTGTTTTCTTTATATTTTCAGCATAACTACAACAGAAAAATCCTCAGCCTTTATAAGGGCAGAACTTTATGTACCATTGATCATCTACAAAATGGTATCTTCTGTCTGCCAACTACGGCCTATTTTAAAGAGTTTTCTACACACATCTCTGAATTTATAATCAATGTCACCTCATTTATCCTAGGATTCTACTCTTTATGCATACTGATTTGTCTGTAAGTTATGATCCCATTGAACCTTTCTTTCAAACAGCTTTAGTAATAGTTAAAACTTAAAAGGAAGCTGCCACCAAGACATGTGAGAAGAATTTGAAAAAGAATGAATCTACCAGATGATAGAAAAAATAATGGCAGTGTGGTAAAATTCTATCTGAAAAGGTTGCTGCTGGAATCTAAATTGTTTTTGTTTTTAATTATTCCCCTTTCGTTGAAAATGTCTTAGCTGGGGGGCTGGAGCGGTGGCTCAGCGGTTTCAGCGCTTGCCTGGCAAGCACAAGGACCCGGATTCAAACCCCAGCACCACATACACAACTAAGTGCTGGAGCAACTAAGGCCATGCGAAAAACTAAATAAAGTTGTTTCTCTCTTTCTCTGTCTCTCTCACTGTCCCTCTCTTTTTATAAAACAAAACAAAAAAAACATAAAAGAAAATGTCTTAGCCTGAAACCATTCCCACTGAATTCAGGAACAAGACAAGGATGTCCACTCTCACCACTCTTTTTCAATATAGTTCTTGAAACCCTAGCCAGAGCTTTTAGACAAGAGAAGGAAACCAAAGGAATTCGAATATGAACATAGGAAGTCAAGATGTCTCTTTTTGCTGATGACTTGATCTTATACCTAGCAGACCCGAAAAGCTCAATCAGAAGACTTCTAGAGCTTATAAATGATTTCAGCAAAGTGGCTGGTTATAAGATCAACACTCATAAACTAATAGTTTTCCTATAGTCCAGCAACAGTTCCGCTGAAGAAGAAATCAGGATATTGTCCCATTCACAATAACCTCAAAAAGAATAAAATACTTGGGCATCAATCTAACAAAGGATATAAAGGATATCTACAATTAAAACTATCAAACATTAAAAAAAAATTGTAGAAGAGCTGAGTAGATGAAAAAACATTCCATGTTCTTGCTTAGGCAGAATCAATATAATTAAAATGGCCATTTTGCTGAAAGCCCTGTATAGAGTCAGTGCGATCCCCATCAAGATGCCAATGACATTCTTGGTAGATATAGAAAAAGCAATTTTCAAATTCATTTGGAATAATGAATAAACAGAATAATGAGACCCAGAATAGCCAAATAATTATGAAGCAAGAAAGAGGAAACAGGAGGTGTCACAATACCTGACCGGAAATTATACCATAGGGCTGTAGTAACAAAAACAGTGTGGTATTGGTAACAAAACAGACATGAAGACCAATGGAACAGACTAGAAGAGACCAAGAGAAATCTGCAAATCTTTAACCATCTGATATTTGTCAAAGGGGGTAAAAACAGTGTGGAGGAAAGACAGCCTGTTCACAAATGGTGCTGGATGAACCGGACAGCCATATGCAGACAACTAAAATTAGATCCTTATCTCTCACCCTGCACAAGAATCAAATTAAAATGGATCAAAGAGTTAGAAATTAAACCAGCAACTGTACAATTGCTGGAAGAAAAAAATAGGATGAACACTCCACGACATCAGTGTAGGCATTGCCTTCCTTAACAAGACTCCCATAGCACAAGAATTAAAGCCAAGAATAAATGAGTGGGATGCCATTAAACTGTAAAGGTTCTGCTAAAGAATTAGCCAAGAGTATCAAGAAAGAATCTGCAGAATGGGAGAAAATCTTTGCCTGCCACACCTCTGACAGAGGGCTAATATCCAGAATATACAAAGAACTCAAAAAACACCACCAACACCACAAATAATCCAATCAATAAATGGGCTAGGGAGCTAAATAGAAACTTCTCAACAGAGGAAATCCAGAATGCCAATAAATATATGAGAAGATGTTCTACATCATTAGCATCAGAAAAATGCAAATCAAAACTTCTCTGAGATTCCACCTCAGTCCTCTCAAGAGTGACAAAAATGAAGAATATGAGCAAAAACAGATGCTGGAGGGGTTGTGGGAAGAAACGAACACTATCACACTGTCGGTGGGAATGCAAGCTTGTACAGCCGCTCTGGGAAGCACTGTGGAGACTCCTCCAAAAATTAGGGTCCTTCCACCTTATGACCCAGTTATCCAACTCCTGAGTATTTCCCCAAAAGAGCTAGAATCAGCATACTACAGAGACACAGCTATGTCAACGTTTATAGCAGCTCAATTTACAATAGCTAATCTGTGGAACCAACCCAGATGTCCCTCACTGGACATGTGGATTCACTGTCCCTCTTTCTTCAAAAAAAATAAATAAATTGCAGATGGATACAGTATTTTTATTTTTATGTGGTGCTAAGGATCCAACCCAGGGCCCCACAGTGGTGCTTTACCACTGAGCTACAAGCCCAGCCCCCCAAGTTATTCTTTTAAAATGTAAGCCACATGCTCAGATTGTTCCAGCAGTTTCCAGTCTAAGGCAATTTGAAATCTAAGGTTCACATAAAAACCACCTCTCTGCCATCAGTCCTACTTCCCCTGGGACTGATTCCAACCACGGTGCTGCTTTGCTGTTCCTCTATTAGTCCTGTCCTGCTTCATTTCAGCCTTGTCACTTTTGCTCTGCTTGGCTCAGCTCCCCTCACCCCCAGCTCCTGATCTTGAGGGTGGTGGTAGTGTTATATACCCCCAGACTCGGGGCCTTTTCTTAAATGTTAATCCCCTCCCAAGAAAACTTACCCTGAACATTCCATTCAAAATCGCAACCTTCACCAGGTGTGCTCTAAGGATAAAGAGGAGCTGCATTTAATTAGGAGACAGCACCACTGCCAAGTTCCGGGCACAAAAAGCCCAGACCTGGAGGCCTGCTGTGTGGGCTGGCTGCCCTTTCTCCATGGTAACCTTGGCTCAGCAGCCCAAGGTGGGAGGTGCTAATGGAAGAGAGCCCAGGCCTCCAGTTGTTGATGCGGCACCCTTCACCCCAATACTCCCTACCCCTCCACTTTCCTTGATGTTTTTCCTTAGCATTTATAAAACATCAAACACAATGCTTAGCTAATAATTTATTGAATGAATCAATATAACCAAAAATCACTAATTGATTTACAAGGTAAACATGATCCTCTTAAACTTTGGCCACACATAAACACAGATGTTGGGAAGGAATTAAAGCCACAATTTATTTAAAAAATTATATGTATATATCTATATGTAGATATATTTTAAATAAAGACATAGATAACAAAATCTATATCTAGTAATAATAGATATACACCTATAGATCTATATAGAGAGACGCAAAAAAGCCACCAAAGTATTTCTCAATGAAGAACGCAACACAAAATGCCAGCATTTTCTTGGCATTTCTTCCCGAAACACTCGCACCTGCCAAACTGGTCTTTGCAAATAAATAGTTCGCTTTTGTAAAAAAACGTAGTTCTGACGTTAGCAAATCTGGGATCGAATCCACATATACGAAAAGCACGGAAATTAAAAGGGTCAAGCCGCCAGCACCCACTGCCTCCGCACCCCTCTTAAGGGCAAAATTCCTCGGAGCCGGAGCCTGCGTGGGCTTCCAGCGGAACTGAGAGGAAGGGACGCTGTGGCGGCCCGAACCGGGAAGCCCCCGCGCTCCACGAAGGCCTTCTTTGGGATGGGGAAGAGTTGGAGCCCTGATTTCTGCGTGCGTGCAAGGGGGAGGTCGGGGTAGGATCCGCAGCGGCTCCTCAAGAAGGGAGCCGGCACCGCGCAAAACAAACCTGTCTTCTAGCAGACCTCGAAGGCAGCAGCGGGCTGGCTGCGCAGTTCCACCGCGGTCGGCGGCCACCGGCGTAGGAGCCCCTCCTCCAACAGCCTCCCGGGGGCTGGAGGACGGTCGCGGACGCGGAGCCTCACCAACTCTCTCACCTTCCCGCCGCCCCAGCCTCTTCAGGAGGGAATCCTTAGGAGCAGGGGGCGGGACAACAGGAGGCAGTGCCCAATAGCGGCCAAACTCCGCCCATCGGCTCGATTTCGGAACTACATATCCCATGAGGCTGTGCGAGACCGCAGCTTTCTACCGGAAAGAGGCTCACTGAGGTGGGGGAGGAGCCCAAAAGGGATTGTGGGAGAAAGGCTCCTTCCTTTCCGTCTGGCGGCAGCCATCAGGTAGGCTGGGTGCGGAGTGCTTCGTTCTTTCATCCGTCGCTAATCGCCTTCTAGCTCAGCCATCCGGGCTGTAAGACCCTGCGCCCTCGGAGCTCCTCCTGCCTTCTGTGCGGCGAAAGTCCAGTCAGGATGCAGGGCTGCAAGGGCATGGAGAGGTGTTCCGCAGAGTGGCTTGGGGGAAGATGCGATGGCGGCGCGAATTCGAGCTGGGCCTGGAGCCTGAAGAAGGCGTGGGGATGAGGGGAGGGAGGCTGGGCTGCGGGCGGCCTTGACCGAGGCCGACTGGTTGGGTAGGGTAAGTGCTGTTTTCTTTGAGAGTTAACCTTACGCGGCAGCAGCACCTTTTATTACCCGCGGTGTCAGCGACAACTCCTTGCGAGCTGGGCCCTTGGGGACACGCCGACTGCCGCAGCCACGTTCCCGCTCGGTGCCCAAGTCTTCCTCCGTTCATTTTTTCAACGAAAAAGAGTCGAGCGCTTACCCGCGCCGCTCTGTGTTGGGTTTGCAGAGGACTGAACCCGCTTCCCACGGGTTCGGTGGGGTTTGGGCTCGCCGTCCCCTGTAGTCGGTGCAGAGCCATTTTCATTCCCAGCGGCTTCCTTGTGTTGGTGGGGAACTAAGATGGGCGGGCAGGATCTCGCCGTAGTTCAAGTGGCTGCTGGCTGTTAATGCCCCTTTCATCTCGAAGGTAAGCCAAGATGGGTGCATACAAGTATATCCAGGAGCTATGGAGGAAGAAGCAGTCCGACGTGATGCGCTTTCTTCTGAGGGTCCGCTGCTGGCAGTACCGCCAGCTCTCCGCGCTCCACAGGGCTCCCCGCCCCACCCGGCCGGATAAAGCGCGCAGACTGGGATACAAGGCCAAGCAAGGTGCGTGATCGCTTTTCCTGAAAGCTTCGATAAAATTGTGTTGGTCGATACAGGTAGAAACGGGTGGCAAGGACACAGCGTCGCCCTATTGTCTTGCTTCCATGCTTTGTCGTGTGCAGTTAAACCAGTGGGTTCAGGCACTGTTGCCTGGAGTGGCAAGTGGGCTTCAAAGCTGACAAATCTGAGCCTAGATTGAAAATCATCTTTCTCTTTCGTGATTAACAAAGTACTTGAAAACCCTTGGGTTTTTTTTTTTTTTTAAGGGTCTTGTAACCTGGTCTGTTTTTGTGTATAGGTTATGTCATATACAGGATTCGTGTGCGTCGTGGTGGCCGCAAACGCCCGGTTCCTAAGGGGGCAACCTATGGCAAGCCTGTCCATCACGGTGTTAACCAGCTAAAGTTTGCTCGAAGCCTTCAGTCTGTTGCTGAGGTAAATGGTTTTGAGTAACACTTGTATTGACTATCTTTTACGGATGGTAGATGAGAATGATTTGAGGAACTTTCTGATTATACCTAGGGGATCTTTAACCAATCTTGGAAAAGAGTAGTTTCTGATTTTTATGTGCTTATGCATATTGAGAGTTTTTTGAATAGTGAACTTGTGAAACCTAAGCTTTCAAAGGGCAGTAAATTTTGTCTTAAAGGGCACATTTCCAGGAGCTGCATTTGTTTATTTTGCTAATCTTCTGTAGTCTGTTGTTGGTTTCCTTTGTGTTAATTAAGCTATGCTCTTTTGTAGGGGTTAGAAAAAGAGAAAAAGACAGGGTTGAGGCTCAGGGTATAGCTCAATGATAGAGTGCTTGTCCTGCTTGTGTGAGACCAGAAGTTCTAATCCTGAACTTTTATCTAGGTGTTAACATTAGCACCTTAGGCAGAGAGTAATAGCCTAAGAATATTTGTATGTGTTTTAGCAACTCTTATTTCATGGTTATGGTCCCAGCCTCTGGAAGAAGATATGTAACAGATAATTGATTGGTTGAGATGAAAGGCTTTCATCTAATAGTAGCCTAGATTTGCTTTGAGTTGAAATTCTAATTTGCTACTCTAAGCAAAGAGAGAAAATGACTTTGGGCCTTTTTTCCTCTTTTAGGAGCGAGCTGGACGCCACTGTGGGGCTCTGAGAGTCCTGAATTCTTACTGGGTTGGTGAAGATTCCACATACAAATTCTTTGAGGTTATCCTCATTGATCCATTCCATAAAGCAATCAGAAGAAATCCTGACACCCAGTGGATCACCAAACCAGTCCACAAGCACAGGGAGATGCGTGGGCTGACATCTGCAGGCCGGAAGAGTCGTGGCCTTGGAAAGGGCCACAAGTTCCACCACACTATTGGTGGTTCTCGTCGTGCAGCTTGGAGGAGGCGCAATACTCTCCAGCTCCACCGTTACCGCTAATATAAGTATGTTTGTAAAGTTCATACCGAATAAACAATTTAGGACAGTCATGTCTGCTTAAAGGTGTTATTTGTCTGTTAAAACTAGTCTGCAGATTATTTCATGAATGCTTTGTCATATGAAAGTTAAAGTGCAATAATGTTTGAAGACAAGTGATGGTGTATCTTGTTTCTAATAAGGTAAACTTCCTGTCTTGCTTTATCTTATTAGGGAGTTTTATGTCAGTGTTTAAAATATGTTGTGTGATATAATAGGTATCAAATAAATTCTTTAAAAGAGGAGCACTGGAACTAGCCCTGTAGATCTGTTTGGTGCATGTGCTAAAACCTACAGCTTAACTGGGTTGATGTAATGCTCTGCTGGTTAACTTTAAAGTTGTTGGGGTTTTTTTTTGAGTGCAGCAGTATAATTTTTTTAAAATTGGATTTTATGATGGGAGGAGGAAATCCCAACTCCTATGCTGTGGTCATGTGAGCTCAACTTTAAAGCCCACATTTTAAAAGATAACCCAATGTTTGTGCAGTTGCTGCTTCTGAAAGGAAAAAAAGTAGCCCAGATGCCTCAATTTTCAGAAGAATGAGCCTGTTGCAAGAGGTTTCTCTTAAAAAAAAATCTAGATGCTTCCATAACACCCTATAAGTTCATATAAAAGTAAAAGGGGGTTTATTCCTGTGGCTCTGGAATCTAGAATTTTGAACTTGTTGCAGCAATATGTGGTGTTTATGCCAGTGTATTTTGAAACTGAAGGGGATTATTGTTTACCTCAAGGTTTGTAAGCTAGTAATAATAAGGTGGAAGCTGGTAAGCCAGTGACTTTTCAAGTGCAAGGTTAGAAAAGGTTCTAATCAAGATTTGAAACACCTATTAATACCAGTTGGCAGCCATTATGAATACTGAAGCCACATGGGCAAAGGTATGGTTGGCAATCTAAAAGCACATATTTGCTCATTCAAGTCATCTTGGGCTGACCCTATCTCCTTTCCAAGAGACTACAAAGAAAAATTTTAGTGAGTTGGTATCAAGTTCATGGTTCATGGTTTGGTTATTTTTGTCATCTTGGTCACGCTACACCCTAAATCCTTATAGTTCAGAGTTCGACCATCAATTAACATACTACCACATGGTTTCATTTCTGTTAGTATTTACCAACAGACCAGGCTGCCGTTTTTTTCAGGATTTGCTCTTTCAAAGTCCAATGGATGCCCTCCTTGAACTGATTTTCTCTAGCGATTTCAAAACGAAAATAATCCATAGCAAGCTCATAAAATCTTGAGACAAATTCCTTTCCTACCCCACAACACAAAAAAATCCATACATTTTGATTGTGTGTAGAAGTTGTTCGACTAAAGGAATAAATGACTTAAACAAGTGGATCTTCTGTTATCTTTTGTCATGTAAATAAATATACTTCGAAGTAAACCAAATAACCTGCAAAAAGTTCTGAGTAATTGTAGGAGTAACAATTTGAGAGAAAGTGTAGTGCTTGGTCTTTGGAGGGTTTTCCCCACCCCATTTTTATTGGTTCTTTTTAAATATATGTGATATTTAGAATATACAATGACAGAAGTATGGAGTATAACTTGTTCTAATTCAGTCCCCAGTATATTTCCTCCCGTTCCCTATTCTCTTCCCTGTACTGATCTTTCAAGTATTTTTTTTTTGGAGTGTCTTAATGTACGTGATGGGGTTCATTATAGTCCTTTGTTCGTATAAGTAAAGGAATATAGTGAACAAAGGAAAGTTAAATCTGATTCATTTCACAACGTTTCCCTTTCCTAGCCCTCCCTCCCTTTCCTTCCTTTTTTGTCTGTTCCTCTTCCTTGTTTTGGGTTAGCTTCTGCTAATCAAAGCATTTGACCTTTGACTTCTGGAGACTGACTTCACTTAGCATGATAGCCTTGGGTTCCATCTATTTCCTGGCAAATGCCATAAAGTTGTTATTCTTTGTGGCTGAGTAGTACTCCATTGTATATAGATACCACATTTTCTTTATCCACTCGTGTGTTGAAGAGCACTTTGGTTGTCTCCATAGTTTATCTATTGTGAATTGTGCTGTTGTAAACATTGATGTGGCTGCATTACTGTAGTGATCAAAACTGATCAGAGACCTAGGAATCCGGCCAGAACCCCTGCACCTACTAGAAGAAACTGGGCCCAAAACTCAGACTTTTCAGCTCTGGAACTGATTTCCTTAAGATTCCCAAAGCATAAGAAGTAAAATTAAAAGTAAAAAATGGGATGACATCAAATTAAAAAGCCTTGGTGGAAAGAAAACAAGAGCTTGAAGAGAAAAATGTTTGCCACCTGCTCATCAGGGCATTAATATCCAGGTTTTACAAAGAACTAAAAAAAAAAGAAGCCACTTAAATGGGCAAAAGAACTAAACATTTCTCTAAAGACATACAGAGCTGGAGAGGTGGCTTAACAGAGCACTTGCCTAGCATGTGCAAGGTTCCAGATTTGAACTTGCACCACATACACAATTAAGTGTTGGGGAAATAAAAACCAGATGAAAAATAAAATCTCACTCTCTTAGAAAAAGGTATACAAATGGTCAACATATGAAAAAATGTTCATCTCTAGCAATTAGAGAAATGCAAATTAAAACTACATTGAGATTTCATCTCACTCCAGTCAGAATGGCAATTATCAAGAATACAAACAACAATGTTGGAGAGGATGTGGGGAAAAGAGTACTCTGACACGCTGCAAATTGGTACAACCACTCTGGAAAGCAGTGTGGGATCCCTTAAAAAACCAGGAGTGGAACCACCATACGATCCAGCTAGCCCACTCCTCGGTATATATCCAAAGGATCTAACATCAGCATACTAGAGCTCTTTCAGTTCTTTGGTTATTGTATAAATTGGAAAAATTCAAAAGTTTTTATCAACACATTCCTGATGTTAATTTAGGACGGAGAAAGAGTGTTGAAGCCAAAGGTCAGTGTCATCTGTCTACAAAAGTCTCTTGGCCCTGTTGATCCTATCCTATAATTTTTATCTCCATAGCAACTGGAGGAGGGTTCCTGTTAATCATGATACTTGGGCAGGAAACCAAAGTCCTTCACATAATGGCTTTCATGTCTTTCACATCCTCTTACTACATGATCATGGCCTATTGTCCCTCATTGGATCTCCTCCCAAGGCTCAATTTCTCAAAACAATTTCACTATAATGCTTTTATAACAAGGAAACTGTGCCCAGATACTGTCACTTTATTAAATGATCTCTGCCCCACAAGTTGTTCCCATTTGCTTTAATATTTCTGTCAGCATAACAGCAAAATTTATTATTGAGATAATATTTTTAAAATACAGTACTTCAAGGGTAGATCCTGGTCTAGGATCAGCCTCAACTTACTATGTCAATATCCATGTATGCATGAATATGTAACAACAATTCCCTCCAATATGTAAGACTACGTTGAACAAATAAAAAATTTTTTAAAAATACAGTATTTGAGGGTGGAGCAGTAACTCAGGCAGTTAGAGTGCTTGCCTGGCATGAACGAGGACCTGGGTTTTAACCCCACTACCACAAACGACTAAGTGTTGGAGAAACAAAAACCAGATGAAAAAATAAATAAAATTGATTCTTCTCTCTCTCTTTAAAAAAGAAAAAATACAACACTTGGTTTTTCACAACTCCACAAAATGTAGGTACTAAAAATTTTTTTCTTGCAGTACTGGGAATTGAAACCAGGGGCATTCTAACACTAACCCATTATTATTATTATTATTATTTTAAATTTTGAAACAGTTGGTAAATTGCTTAGGGCCATACTAATTGGCCTCAAAGTTGCAATCTGCCTCAGCCTTCCAACTAAGTGGAAATACAGTAACGTTAATTCTCTTTTAACCAAGGAGGAAACACAAATATTAACTCGCTCAAAGTCATACAGTAAGAGTGTGAATTCAAATCCTATAAATAATTCAAAGCCAGATGCAGTGGCCCATACCTGCACTCCTAATGACTTGGGAGGCTGAGATGATCACAAGTTCAAGGCCAGCCTCAGCAATTTAGCAAACCCCTAAGCAACTTAGTGAGACCCTTGTCTCAAGATAAAAAAAGGGCTGGGGACGTAGCTCAGTGGTACAGTGCCCCTGGGTTTAATCCCAATACCCCCTCGAAATTGAAATTTTGACTATATAATACATTTACTTATTCAAAATTCAAAAGATATGATGGGCTCTACAGAAGAAAGACCCAGTTACCCTCCCTAAAAGCAATTGATCTGATGAGTTCCTTGGATTTTCAATGGGAGATATTTCACAAAAGTACAAAAAGTACAATGTTTCTTTCTTACCCAAATAGTAGGATATTGGACACAGTGTTTTGTATTTAATTATCTCAGAGCTTATTCTGTATTAGTTCATAAAGAACATCATCCTTTCTATGACTGCATGGTATTCCATTGTATGGATATGACATAATTTGATGTGGCTCCTGCTGATGATGAACGTTTTAAGATTTTTTCCAATGTGTTTTTATTACAAAAAGAAAAAATTCAGGGTTGGGGATTTAGCTCAGTGGCAGAGTGCTTGCCTAGCTTGGGGCGCAAGGCCCTAAGTTCGTTCCTCAGCCCTGAAAAAAAGAAAAAATGCATACACCTTCATTTATCTGTAGGATCATTTGCAGAGTTAAAATTTTAGATGTATTTATGGGGCTGGAGCGGTGGCTCAGTGGTTACAGCGTTTGCCTTGCATGCACAGGTACGCGGGTTCAAACCCCAGCATCACGTACACAATGAAGTGTCTGAACAACGAAAAGTCCATGAGAAACTAAATAAAATTGATTCTGTCTTTCTCTCTCTCTCTCTCTCTCTCACTGTCCTTCTCTCTTAAAAAAATTTTTTTAGATATATTTAAATTTTGATAGATTTTGCCAAATTGTCTTCCATTGAGGTTTACCAATTTACACCCCCACAAGCAATGGATGAGAGAATTTGTTTACCCCTACCCTTGTCAATACATCATTAAAATTTTTAATCTCTGCCAATCTAATAGGTGAAAATGATATTGTTGCCTACTTCTATTTTGCACTTCTGACTGTGGCAAAGATAAAACTATGTGCATACTATAGCTTTTTCCCTGGACATACAACTAAATTACGTTTTCCATTCTCTCATACATTTAGATAGGGGTCAAATCACATTCCTGCCAATAGAATGGGATCAGAATTAATATATTACTTCCCCTCCAAAGCTATCAAGAGTTGGTATGTCTCCTCCATGCATCCCATACCTTTGAAAGAGGCCAGAGATCCAGAGAGCATAGTTACAAGAAAACTGCTCAACCCCTATCGAACTACATGAATGAGAAGATTTTACGGTGCTAAGCTACTGTATTAACTATTTTGTTCATATGGCAATATTGTCTAACTTGACTCTGACTATGTTAGGTGTCAATTACCATCTTCAAACTATCTGCAAATCTTTTGTTTACAGCAACCTTTTATTATCTCTGTCCATTTTTCTATCAGTGAATTCCCCTTCCTTACGTGCCATGCTATATTCTAGCTACTAGCTTGCTCCATCTTTTTTGTATTCATAAAGGTTCTTAGATGGGCTGGAGCTGTGGTTCAGCGGTTACGTCACTTGCCTGGCATGCACGAGTATGCGAGTTTGAACCCCAGCACCATGTACACAGCAAAGTGTTGGAGCAACGAAAGCCACATGAAAAAGTAAATAAAATTGATTCTCTCTTTCTCTCTCTCTCACTGTCCCTCTCTTAAAAAAAAAAAAAAAGGTTCTTAGAATAAGAAAATTTCAGCTGTTCATTTTATCCTCCCTCCACCCCTCCGCCCCCCATACTGGAGACTGAACTCGGGACTTTGAATAGGTAAGTGCTCTGTCTCTGATCTACATCCCCAATGTCACATTATCCTTTCAATTCTAAGCTCTGATTCTACTTTTTTTTTTTGATTCAGGGTTTTATTAAATTGCTGAGGCTGGCCTCGGACTTGCATAAGTGCTGCCTCAGCTTCCTGAGTCACTGAGATTACAGGTGCGCACCACTGTGCCCAGCATACAGTTTAGTTATATTTATGCAGCGGCAAACATCATCAACCTACATATACTTTCCAAACTATTTTTATTTAGGAAACAGACTGAAAATAGCGGCTATTAGTTGGAAATGCTGATCAAGTTTCCTTAAAAACTTCTGCTATGAAGGGGTTATGGTTCAACTGTGCCTTTAAACCTGATAAAGCACTCAGAACTGTACTTCTGGGTGAAGCTTTTGGATGAAGTAGCTGGCACACACACTTTGCAACTCAGTTTCAACTCCTGGTAAAAGGGAACTTACTCTTCCAAATTTAGTAAATCATTTTGATTTCATTGACATGCTATGAGCGCCTGAACTCATTTGCTTACAAACCTCATTGTCTTAAAAGAGAGGTTTGTTATTTGTCAGTCCTAGTTAGTTTAGAAACAATATGGATGGGTAATGTAATTATCAGTCATCCAAACACTAAGTCACTACGTTTTCCTTTTCCTTACTGGGAATTGAACTTTGGGGAGCTTTATCACTGAGCACTTTACATTCCCAGATCTTTATATTTTGTCATTATTTTTCAGAACCAGGGATTGAACCCAGTGGCGCTTAATCACTGAACCTCTAACCAACTAATATCCCCAGCTCTTTTTATTTATTTTTTTTTTATTTTGAGACAGAGTCTCACTAAATTGCTTAGGGCCTCACTAAGTTGGTGAGGCTGGCTTTAAAATTGTGATCCTCCTGCCTCAGCCTCCTGAGTTGCTGGTTTTACAGGCATGCGCCACCATGCCTGACTTCCCCTGACCTTTTTAATTTGAAACAGGGCCTTACTAAGTTGCCCAGGCTGGCCTCAAACTTGGAATCCTTATGCCTCAGCCTCCCTAGTAGTTGGGATGCACCACCGCATCTGGCTTTATCACTAAACTTTCTATGAGAGTGCTATTTAGGTCTGAGGTTGGTTATTAACTAAACTAGGAAGTTTCACTTATCAGAAAGGAAAAGTCAAACAATGATGATTCACATTAAAGAACTCTCTCCATTGGCCTTCGGCTGGATTCTTGGGTGGATTCTATTACAATCAACACATCCGGTATTAACACTGTGATTAGAATGAAAAGTTTTCAGTGCCTCACCCCTTTTCCAGTGTGCTAGTTCTTCAATTTGTTAATGGCGATGTGTCATGCAGGTTGGTAAAATGACTGCTCAGTAGCTTTTCTCCTTTAAGTCCTCATTCAACCATTTTTCTTCCATGAGTGTGTATGTTACTAGGGATTGACCAACCCAGGGCCCTGCCCATGCTAGGCAAGCCCTCTACCACTGAGCTGTACCCCCAGCCCTTCTTTCTTTTTGTTTGTTTCTTTCTTTCGAGTGTTAATTTTTATTTTCATCTGGTATTTGCTTTTTCTTTATTTGTGTATGCAGTGCTGGAGATCGAACCCAGGACTTTGTGCATTCCAGGCACTCACTCTACCACTGAGCCACCTCCTCAGGCTCCTTTCTTCCTCCTTCTTATAGTCAGTGGGTGCGAAGGAAATTGGAACCTCACCCCCACTCCACCCACTCAAAGTAAATCAATAACAAAACCTAGGGAGAAGATCAAGAAGTACCAACCCCAAAGACAGAAACCACCACTGAAGACACTAACTTCCACTTAAAAGTGTTCCTAGTATAATCCCTCCTACAAGGTAAAGGTCAAGATATCATTGATTGTTTTTATAAGATTTATAAAATTCTTCTGAAGCTTTTCAACATTTTGAGCAACAACATTACAATTATTTCCAAATGATACTCTTATAAAAAATACTCTTATTATTATACCTTACGAATGTGCTAGAAAAGTCATTGCCTTTTTTAGTAAAATAAAACTTCATCTCAAGTTCTGTAGAAGTAGACAGTCACGAAGTGTGGTTGGGCAGCTGGAACTAATCAGGACTTCCCTGACTGGATCCTTGGTGGTCATTACCACCACCACCATGACCTTCCCTTAAGACAGTAATGGACCTGGGACCTGGAAAAATAATTTCAGCAGGATGAGTAGAACCCTACTAGAATCTAGAGGGCAACAAGAAAAAGAACTCGACTTCCATCCACAAAGACAGCAAGATAAATGCTCCAGGAGACTCTCTCCATTGCCTGGGGAAAGTTTCATACCCTCTGAAATGTGGGTATGATGCTGTGCGTTAGCTCCGCAGTCGTTAGGTAAGAATTCTGGAGTTGGATCACACGAGTTCAAACTCCTGCACTGACATCTTCCAGCAGGAATTGTCTTAGGCAAGTAACTTCCGGGTATTGGTGTTTTTTTTGTTTTTGTTTTTTTAAGAGAGAGGGACAGTAAGAGAGAGAAAGAGAGAATCAATTTTTATTTAGTTTTTCATGCAGCTTTCATTGCTACGGCATTTAGTTGTGTACGTGGTGCTGGGATTCAAACATGCTTCCTCATGAATGCCTGGCAAGCGCTGTTACCACCAAGCTGGTGCTCCAGCCACTGACTTCCAGTTTTTCAGTCTAAAATCTCTCATCTGTGACATAAATTCAATGAACCAGGGTTTTGTCCTTCCTACCTGGGGAGGGGAAATAGTCTATGAGTCTGTGTGTCTTGCTCAGACTTTTTTCTTTTTTTGAGAGAATCAATTTTATTTATTCATCTGTTTTTTGTTTCTCTGACACTTAGTTCTGTATGTGGTATATGGTGCTGGGGTTTGATCCTGGATTCTTGAGTATGCCAGGCAAGTGCTCCAAGCCGAGACTTTTTGAAGAGAACTACTTCTATAATGGAACAAATGAGATCTGTTTGATTTTGATGGTTTGGATGAAATTTTACTTGTCAACTCCCTTTCCTCTAATTCTGGGCTTCTCCAAGTAATTACTTAATTATTATTATTTTTTAACCTTTGTAAAAAAGAAAGAGTGGGGGGGAGAGAGAGAGAGAGAGGAGAGGAAATCAATTTTTCATCTGACCTTTGTTCCTCTGACACAGGGTGCTGGGGTTGAAACCTGGCTCCTTGCATATGCTAGGCAAGTGCTCCAACTGCTGAGCCACTGTTCCAGCCCAACTACTTGATTATTTGATCTTCTAACTGGACCAGGAATAGCTCTTTTTTCTGCAGACCATAGGTCTGAACTCCCAGTTTATATATCACTGACCTAAAATAGAACACCCAGCCTATAGCAGTTCCTAATGAACTGAATTGTTTCTGAATATGTAAAATGTTTTAAATTCTGATATATGTCATATTTGACTTATAGAGAAAAATAAAAACTGTTGCATCTGGAACAATTCATATTGATATTTTTTCCCTGGAAATGTGGTAATTTGAGCTAATGCCCTATACAGAGGCAAACTCCAAGTCAAGCATTTGTGTGCCAGCAGTGTGTCCCTCAAAGACTCTTCAGAGAGTTGTTTCTGCCTGATTCCACAGGGAAACTGGAGCCCAAGAGATACTTCCAGGTGTGTCTAAGTTGTGGGTTTTCGTGCAGTTGTGCCTGCCCTTCCATCCTGGGTGGCACCTGCCCTGGGAGGATGTACGCTCCCAGGCTCCTGGCTCCTGGAGCAGGAAGAGGCTCAAGCTGCTGAGGGGCTGTCCTTCTGGAGAGTCCCGGCACAGGCCACGGAGGCTGTGCAAGGCAAATGTCTTGGTGTCCCAATAATGTCTCTCTCATAAAAGCACAGTCCTTCCCTCGTTGGGGGGCTTTCTTCTGAGAGCATTTCCATTGTCACTACTTTCTGTTGCCACCGTATGAAGTGTAATAAAACCAGTGAACAACTGCATTATCTAATCTCCTGTGTTTGGCACCTGTTCTTAAAACTTAGGTAAATATTTAAATTTAATGTTTCAAAATAGATTTGAACACTGGAGGCATAACTATTTAAATACATACATATGTATATGTATGTATATATGTATAGGTTTCTCTTATATACAATGATTTTAAAATAATTAACTAAATACTATACTTTCTAGGACATGGATGTTACCAAGTCTTCTCATCTATCTTAAAATGTAAATGAATCTTTTTTTTTTTTTTTTGAGGGGCGGATGGGGGATGGAACCCAGGGGTGCTCTACCACTGAGTTATGTCACCAGCTCTTTTTCCTTTTTATTTTGAGACAGAGTCTTAGTTACCACTTTGAACTTTCTTTTCTTTTTAAGAGAAAGGAGGAGAGTGAGAGAGAGAAAGAATCAATTTTTATTTATTTTTCATCTGGTTTGGTTTCTCCAACACCCAATTGTGTACATGATTCTGGGTTTCAAACCGAGGTCCTTGCACATGCCAGGCAAGCTCTCCAACTGAGCTCCAACCTCTGAGCCATCACTTGAGCCCCTGACCTGGAACTTTCAATCCTCTTGCCTCAACCTCCTGCTGGAATTACAGGCATGCATTATCATGCCTGGGAGTTTCTTGAAATTTTTCATAAAATTATTTAAGGGAATATTTCATATAAAAGTTAAAATTAACACCATGTCTTAGATTACCTGTAAAAATTATTTTTATATTTAAATGTGCTTATAATGTGTGGGACTCTCAAACATTTTAAACATAATGCTAACATGTAAGACTCTTATTTTTAGTATAGAAAATTTGGAAAATACAGATATTAAAAAATCATCTGAATTCCATCATTCAGAGAGATCCATGTTATCATTTTGGTTTATTTTATTCCATTCTCTTTTTCTCTCTCTTTTCTTTTTAACCTTTGTAATGGAGATCAAATCCAGGAGCACTCTATCACTGAGCTACATCCCCCCCCTGCTTTTTTTTCCTGTAGAGAGAAGGACAGAGAGAGAAGAGAAAGGATCAATTTTATTTAGTTTTTCATCTGACTTTTGTTGCTCCAACACTTTGTTGTGTACGTGGTGCCAGGGTTTGAACCCACATCCTCACCAAAGGTGCTGAACCACCACTCCAGCCCCCCGAAAGCCCTTTTTATTTTGTTTTGAGACAGGGGCTCTGTAAGTTGCTAGGGCTGGCCTCAAACTTATGATCCTCTGATCTCAGTCTCCAGAGTTGTGCATTTCATTGCTTCTGACTTTTTTTTTAATTAAAAAAAGTGTAAGATACTTTAATTTTTATAATGGAGGAATCTATAATTTGTGAAACAGGCAATCTTAACAAACTCTCCCTCCAAAAACAACAAGAAAAGAGATCAAATGAAGTGTATGTACGTCAAATGTGCTTGAAGGCAGTGGGAGCTAATGAGCAGGGAAGATTGCAGAAGCCAGACCTGGAGGAACAGGGGGAATCGGGACAGGGAGGAGCCGCCAGGGCTGCTTCACCCTGGCCAGCATCTGCTGATTCTGGAAGGGTTAGCTGAAATTCTGAGAGAAGCTGAGCAAACCCTGATAGCCTTGATGGGTTCAATGTATAAAACATAGAGTACGGGTCACCAAGCCTCCCAGGGGGAGGTGGCTGACAAACCCTCCGCACTTTGGCTAATTTCCTCTAATCAATTTACAAAGCAGCTAGAATGAAGTTTCCGAAACTGGCAGATCAAGGCACTCCTGCTCAAAACCTTCCAGTGGCTTTCAATTTCGTCGTAAAAGATGAAATAAGGCAGGGCAGGGATGGGGGGACAAGATGTCAGCAAGACTCCTATACTTGCTGTTTCCCAATATCCCTTTCTCATAATAGAAAAATATAATGTCCACTTCACTCATTATGAAATGAAATTTATAGATAACAAATAATCCACAAATAAAATATTGGAAAAAGTAATGCAATGTTCAAGGTAGCATAAGAGAAAAAGGAAAGTAATCTATAATAAAACACTATGTTGCTGGGTGTGGTGTCACACGCCCATAATCCCACTAACTCAGGAGGCTGAGGCGGGAGGATTCCGAGTTCAAGCTAAGTTAAGAGGAATGCACTAATTTGCTTAGGGCCTCCACTAAGTTGCAGAGGCCCTAAGCAACTTATGGAGACCGTTTCTCAAAATAAAAAATAAAGTAGGCTGGCGAGGTGACTCCGTGGTTGAGCACCACTGGGTTCAATCCTCATTACCAATAAGCAAATACATTCATACAACATATAAACATCAGTAATAAAACAATATGTATTATCTGGATACAATTAGATTGGTGGATAGAATAAAGTTGTAAGACAGTCTTTGTGCCTGGAGGCAGAAGCTGTGAACGGAGCCTAATACAGCTGTGCATGCTGCCAGCAACTCAGACACCGTAAACAGGTTTCCATCGGTGACCTGGTGTCTGAAATGGTTTAAACAAAACAACCTTCCTTCAATCACAAGGTAGTTGCACTCCTACCAAATACAGGCTATATTACACTAGATTGAAACTGTGCAACCAAGTACATTGTGTTTATATGTGTAATGAAGTTAAGTTCTAGCCTCAGACAATAGAACTTTTCTGGCAAGACACTTGAAAGTCATGCTGAACACAGAACAATTCCCCACTGAGTGGGACTGCCCCACATGTATGCCATACTTCCAGCATCCCTCTGCCTGACCCACAAAATGCCAGTAACTCTCCCTGCCATCATCGTGGCAATCAAAACACTCCAACCAATCTGCAAAATGTCTCTGGCCCGGAGGAATCACTCGCTGCCTTTGAGAATCACTCCTTTGGGATTTGGGGTACAGTTCCCTCCCTGATCTTTTTCTCCTGCATTTCTCCTGGCTCTGCATCTGCAGTCCTACGGGCCACCTTGGTCTTCCTCAAAGCTGATCAAGCCTCCTGCAGCTTTCGGATCTCTGCAATGGTTGTTCCTCGGGAGTGTTCTTCTCCCACATGTCCACACGACTCACTCCCCCACCTTCTTCAGGTTGTTGCTCAAACGTTGCCATCTCCGTGAGAACTTCCCAGGCCCTTATTTAAAATTTCACATTTCCTTGCCCCCAATCCTTGCTTAATTTTTTCCCCATAGCATTACCATCTGACATTCTCTGTTTCACTTATTTAATTTTCCTAACCACTTCCACCCGTGGGTGTTTCAGGTTTGATATCATATGGTTTCTTGCCCATTTTGTCCACTGCCAAGCTCAATAAATCTTAGCAGAAGAAAGGGAAGGGAAAGGGGAAAAGGAGGAGGAAGGTGGAAAAGAAAGGTGCATTCCAAGAAGCAGGAAAGGGTCTTCAGGCCCCAGTGCATCTTCCCTCCCTCAACCGATGATCTGAGCAAATCTCAGCATTTGTCAGTTCCTTGCCCCAAAGACTGTCCCCCTTTCCCTCTGATTACCGGGCAGGGACAGGGTGTTCAATCAAGTGATGACACTTAGGGCACCAGGGCCTGCCCATGGCTTTTGAAATTTTGTGAATGGAGAGGTTAATTTTGAGGGGAAAGGCAGGCAAGAACCTTTGTAAACTACATTACCCCAAAGTCAACTGACTGCAGAGGAGTGTGGCTGGGGACTCTGGACTCTCTTTCTAGTGAGGTGCATTTATGGCCCTGAAAACTTGCACCTCAATGGTAGGGTCAGAAGCAATCATAGAGATGGTGGAGTCCACCAGGAATGTTTGGAGTGAGTCACGGAAGGTAGCTTTATTTAATCTTTATTTTTTTACAGTATGGGTATTGAACCCAGAGGTGCTTTATTACTGAGTTACACCCTCAGCCAATTTTTTTTTTTTTCAGATAGAGTCTTTCTAAGTTGCTGAGGCTGGCATTGAATTTGCCTCAGCCCCCCCAAAACGCTGAGATTATAGGTGTGCGCCACTGTGCCCAACAGAAGGCAGTAGTCTTTCTTTTCTTTTTTTTTTCCCAGAAAGCAGACTTTAAACCATTGTTATTGTGACTGTGCCTAAGAAATAGGGCTCAAGAAGGGGATTCAATTAAGATATTACACTGTGAAATTCCAGTCATTTGCTGTACTAAATGATGAGTAGAGGTCCCAGTCTTAACCCTCAATTTCATGACTTGGAGCACAGTTCCTTTAAAAAAAATAAATTCCGAGCCACGGTCTCCGGCGCCAGCTACTCCGCGGCCGCTGTCACTGTGGCCCATGAAAAAGAAGTCGGGGGTGCTGGACACGCTGACCAAGGTGTTGGTAGCCTTATATGAAAAACCAGAGAAACCTAATAGTCCTTTGGATTTTTTAAAGCATCACTTAGGAGCTGCTACCCCAGAAAATCCAGAAATAGAGCTGCTCCGCTTAGAATTGGCAGAAATGAAAGAGAAATATGAAGCTACCTTAGAAGAAAATAAAAAACTAAAAGCAAAGCTTGCTCAGTATGAACCACCTCAGGAGAAGCGTGCTAAATAGGATTCTTCTCAGTTGAAAAGACGCCGAAAAATGGTTTCGTATGACTTGAATAGTTTGTATAGCATATAATCTTTTCTGAACAGATTCTATAAAACTCTTTTAATATCTTAAATTCACCTATCACACTTTAACTGTTATAAACACATATACTTAGAATCACCAATAAAAACTCAATATAACTTTCTTTGGGTCTTAAAGCAGGAGAATCCAAAGTAAATCTGGAAGAAAAAATTTTAAAAGCCATCTAATTCATTGCCTTGAAAGATACCTATTTATTAGTCTGATTAGGAATGATGGTACTAGTTGTATTTTAGCCAAGGAAGATTAGCATGGAGCTATTCCTTGGTTTAGTTCAGGATATGAGCCTAGATAAAATCATTCTTTACAATGAAGATGACAGTGTTTATATTCTCTTTAGGCAGCTGGAGAGAACTGTGTGACATAAGATGCTTTTGCATGGGTTCCCATGAATCATCTTCTCTTATTTATATAATGCAGAACAAGTAATTCTTTGCCACCACTTTGCCTTAGACAACTGTGTGTGTGCGGTTTGAACTGACACCGCGTTTTCCTTCTATGCAGTCACGCCCTATCTGATAATGCTGCCTTGCTTTGCTGGGTGCTTTATTGGGTCCTAGTAGCACATTAGCCTATGTCCCTTTTCAATTTGCTTAATAACGCAGTTACCCTGATTGTAATTTATATAACTTTAAACAGGATCACATTGTTATTCCTGCCTTACTTAGTTGCTTAGTTGAGCACAGAACAGAAGTATATAAAATTTTGGGTTCATGCACAAGCTGGGATGAGAAGGGGAATGAGCCATGTATCATTGGCAATGAGGTTTAAGGGTATAATTATATAGTGCTTTTTTCCCCTCAAAATATTTTTCTAGTTTTGAATTCATTTTATCTTCATTATCCCTGTGAAGTAGGTAGGGCAATTATGAGGGGAGGTTGGACACTGAATTTTTAGGCCAAAGATTGATATTACTATAACTATTTGCTAACTGTAGAACCTTGGGCACATCAGTTCACTGCTCTGAGATTCACTTTCCTCATCTGTTAAATGAGAAGAATGTCTGTGCTGCCTACCTCACAGGGTTGTTGTGAGGGTCAAATGAGAATTACGTGAAAGATTTGTAAATGGTAAAGTGTTATAGTCTTGAAAAAAAATAAATTCCACGTGAGGTTTGCATCTTATCACCTGCCGCTAAACAACTACAGTTTTAGAAAACTAGCGGAGAAGATTGCTTCTTCCAAAACTGGGATGTTTTCAATGTGCTGAGAGTCAGTAATGTCGCATTAGTATCATCACTCCCTAAGTATCTGTGGTAGGCAAAATAATGGTCCCCAACTAGGTGACATGTTAATACCTGAAACCTGTAAATATGTTAGTTATAAAACAAATGGAAAATCCAGTTGCAGGTGGCATTAAGGTTGCCATCAGCTGACTTGGAGACGGAGAAATTCCCCATGAGCCCAATATAATGACAGTGTTCCTTAAATACACAAGAGAAGGGGATGAGGCTGTAGCTCAGAGGTGGATGCATGCCTGGCATGCACAAGGACCTGGGTTCAAACCCAGCACCACATACACAACAAAGTGTTGGGGCAACAAAGCCCAGATGAAAAAAATAAATAAAATTGATCCTCTCACTCCATCTCTCTCTCTCTCTCTCTCAAATGAATACACAAGAGAAGGCATAAGAGCCAGAGATGGTAAGGTGAGATGGACTCAGCCTGACATTGCTGACTTTGCAGTGGGGAGGGGACCAGCCATCAAAGTGGGCAGGATTCTGCCCAGGGT
The DNA here is from genome assembly GCA_004027875.1 of Aplodontia rufa. Taxonomy (NCBI): domain Eukaryota; kingdom Metazoa; phylum Chordata; class Mammalia; order Rodentia; family Aplodontiidae; genus Aplodontia; species Aplodontia rufa. Next base: position 47,805 of record PVKS010000439.1, read on the forward strand.
CTCCAGGAAGAAGCACACCTGCTGACATCTGGATTCCAGTCCAAGGAGACGTGGGTGGGACTTCTGACCTAGAGAACTGTAAGGTCATAAACCTGTATTGGGTTAGGCCACTGTGTTTGTTCAGACAGCAACAGGAAACTAATCCAGTGTGGGTCTACTGTCTGCATCTGTCCCACCCCACACCTCCTGAACTTCCACCTGTTGCCAGTTTCTTCTAGTTCACCCTGTGCCAGTGGTTCTCAATGTTGGTGGGGGTGGAATTTGCCTGCTCCCCCAGAGAACATTTGGGCAATGTCTGGAGACATTTTTTTGGTTGTTATAACTGGGAGGTGGGAGTTTGCTATCTGCCTCTAGTAGAGACTGAGGGTGCTGATAAACATTCTACAGCTCCCTCCTCCCACCCCCTTGCCTCTATTCTGGGTTCTACATTTTTCCTAAAACACCCAAGTACAGTGACATAATTCTTGTACCTATGAAGAACATTTTTTATATACATGACAGTAGTCTAAACAGTGACATAATTAAACACTTGGAATGTGTCTTAACTTAGTTTCAACATTTCCTCTCCCCCCTTCCTGTCATCCCTTATTTTTTATATATTTGACAATGGGAATAGACATTTGCTTTTTAGTAAAGGCCTACAGCACAGCTTGTTCAAATATCTCATGCAGTATCTTGCAACTGTATCTCACAAATATTGACATATTGCATTTTTGTTCTATGCATGAGTTTGTCGACCTTTCCCCCAGGCCTAGGTTTAGCTCCAGCCACCACAAATGAGGGACAACATTTGGCCCTTAACTCTCTGGGTTTGGCTAACTTCGCTCAGCATGATTTCTTCCTATGCCATCTATTTACCTTGAATGGATGCAATATCGTTTCTAATAACTGAGTAGAACTCCATGGTATATAAATACCAGAGCTTTGGGATCCATTCACCCAGTGAGGGGCATCTGGGTTGGTTCCATAATTTAGCTATTGTAAACTGAGCTGCTATGAACATAGATTTTGCTGTGTTGCTGTAATGTGCTGATTCTAACTTCTTTGAGAAAATACCGAGAAGAGGGATCCTGGGTCATATGGTGGATCCAACCCTAATTTTTTGAGGTGACTCCCACATTTTTGACCTGATTTCTTTCTACTGTGCATTTTCAAGGGAGGGAATATGCCTCTTGCAGAGGTGTATCAGTCTAGCTTCCATGACACACTCTTGGGTGTGTATCAGTCTAGCTTCCATGACAAATTAACACAGAATGGGTGACTTAAGGGAGACTTATTTTGACAGTTGTTGCAGGTGGGAAGTCCAAGATCTAGTGTCTGGTAAGAGCCCAATCCCTGTTTTTGCAGAGAGCATCTTCTATCTGTTTTTGCACATGGTAGAGAGCAGATTCTTTTTTCCCCCCCGTACCTGGGATTGAACCTAGGGGTGCTTACTCACTGAGCCGTATCCCCAGCACTTTTCATTTTATATTTTGGGACAGGGCCTCACTGAGTTGCTGGGCCTGACTTCTTCTTCTTCTTCTTCTTCTTCTTCTTCTTCTTCTTCTTCTTCTTCCTCTTCCTCTTCCTCTTCCTCTTCCTCTTCCTCCTCCTCCTCCTCCTCTTCTTCTTCCTTCTTCTTTTAATAATTCCTTTTATTTCTATTTATTTATCTATTTTAGAGAGAAAGAGAAAGAGAGAGAGAAAATCAATTTTGTTTAGTTTTCCATCTGGTTTTCATTGTTCTTACACATAGTTGTGCATGTGGTGCCGGGGTTCGTACAGGGTCCTTGTGCTTGCCAGGAACTGCTGAATGCCACAACACCAGTCCCTAGAGAGCAGATTCTTGATTTTTTTTTTAAGAGTGAGAGAATGAAAGAATCAATTTTATTTATTTTTCCATCTGACCTTTGTTTCTCTGACACTCGGTTGTGTACGGGGTGCTGGGTGCGAAACTGGATCCTCTGCTTCTGCCAGATGCTCAGACCACTGAGCCAGAGCTCCAGCCCTGAGAGTAGTTTCTTAATTCTCCTTAAGTCTCCTTTAGATGCACCTAAAGTCTCCCTTAGGAGCACTCTCATGACCTCATTATTCCCCAATGGCTCCACCTCTAATATGGGGGCGTGAGTATTATAATATGTGCCTTTTGGGGAGGGACACAAAAATTCAATCCATAGCAAGGGCCAAAAAACTTAGATACTGCAATGTTTGTGACCCTCCATAGTTCAGCCTTAGCTGATGAAATCTTATTCCTCAATTCTTAATTTCTCCCATTAAGTTAAATTAAATATCTTTAAATTAAATTCAGAATTTAAATTATATTTGTTTCCTTAGGTGAATGATAATGGGAAAAAATGTTGAGAAATACTGCTTTTTGCTAAAGTGTGAAATTAATCCCTTCCAAAGATGATTATTTCCTTCTGATCTTTTTCATTAAGGGGAATTTTCCTAGAAGCTGTTAGAGTATTTGTGTTGTTTAGCCTAGTGACAAGCAAAAAGCATCAATTCGTAAATACTTCCGCAAGCTAGTAAATTCATTTTTACAAACGTGCATGCTTATGAATTTTTTAGAGTACATAAAGACATAACTATAGCAGCTGGAGCAGTGGCTCAGTGGATACAGCGCTTGCCTGGCGTGCACAAGGATGCGGGTTCCAATCCCAGCACCATGTACACAACAAAGTGTCAGAGCAATGCAGGCCACATTAAAAACTCAATAAAATTTATTCTCTCTCTCTTTCTCTCTCACTGTCTCTTTCTGTTTAAAAGAAAAAAAAGACAGAACCACAAAATTGCTGTCCAACTAGTTGAAGATGCTTGGTCCTGTCTTTAACTCTTCCCTCATTTTTCCTCGGGCACTTTATTAATTTGAAGAAGGGGAACTAATAGTGGGCTGTAGTCATGAACATATGTCCACTATTGCTAGAAATTCTAAAATTGAACATTTTTAGTTTCATCCAAATATTACTTCCTTTTTCTGCTAAGCAGTATGTCTAAAGGGTTTACATGGTGTACCATGTAAACCCTTTACAATAGTCTAATAAATAGTCTAATCAATAGTCTAATAAATATTTCTATGACTATGAAATTTTTGGCCTTTGAGAATTTGCATTTTGGTTGAGGATATAGCTCAGTGGCAGTGCATTTACTTGGTATCCAGAGGCCCTGGATTTGAGTCCTGGTACTGCTAAAAATAAATAAATATATATAAAATTAACATTTTTTATTTATGATGCTGGGGCTCCAATTCAGGTACTCAAACGTGCTAAGCACATACTGCACCTCTGAGCTGCAACCCTCGCCCCCAAATTTACATACTACCATTGCATATTATAAATGCTATCAATTCGTAAGAGAGGTTTCTAAATTTAGCTAATCAAAGAATGACACGATAATGAACTAAACTTTATGTTAGACTACAAGAAATGGGGAAGGTATGTGTTTATCTCACCTTTCCGCATTCCCAAACAAGACCCTCCAACAGACCAAAGTCCAACATCCAGCAAAATGGTTTCCTTTTGTTCTCTCTGGAGCGTGTTCCAGACAGCTGTGGGCCACGCTGTCACGATGACATGTCTCTTGTGATACTGGGTCCCTGAATGATCAAAATGATTCTTCAGCCGTTTGAATGATGTCATTCTGTTGCAGTTCCTCTGGCTACTCTGCTTTTATACTGCAAATGTGTTAAAAATTTAAGTCCCAGCTTGAACTTTTATTTATGCTGAGCTCAGCCCTGTGGATTGCCTCATTATACAGTGCCTGCAGGGGTGGCACTTCTGGGCTTGCAGCCAGCACTTCTGGGTCAGCAGGAACTATTTCAGCTCAATTTATAAAGGAAAAGAAAGGGATCTGGTTGACCTACAAGGACCAACTCTGCCAGAATTAACGTTAACCACAATGGTGATTATTCACAGCTTGCTCATCTTCCTGACAAAATAAAACCTTCTTTAGGGATTTCCCCCCTCCTCTAAATGAAAGCATCCATTCTTTTATTCTTGTGAGGAAAATAAAAACTTTAACAGAATTTCTGAAGACTCACTATCCCATTGATTTTTAAAAATGTGTAGAAGATTGTTCAAGGGATCCATGCCGCACATTATTTTTAAATCCCAAAAGAACAGCAAGGTAAAGCTGTGGAGATTACCCGCTAGGACCCCCTCCACCCCCTCCAATCTAATTCACTCTCTCCCTCCGTTCCTTGAAAGTGATCTTAAGGATTTCTCGGTTCTTCAGGCTGTCCCCAGTGTGTTACATACACACATTGACCTGTGTCAAGCCGGCATTCCGAGGTTGGAATTCAGCCTCTCTACCGATTACCAGGTCTTTTCCATACACGAGTCCATACACTAGCTGAGAGTCTTGCTTCTCCTTCCCTTATTTTACTTGAGTGACTTTGGTGTCTCTATTGCTGCTATAACAAACGACCAAAAATGAAGTGACATAACAACTCACATTTATGATTTTACAATCCTGGAGGTTGGAAGTCCTGAATGGGGTCTCCCTGGGCTGAAAGTGAGGCATGGGCAGAACTGCATTCCTTCTAGAGGGCATGGGGGGAATCTAGTTCTTGTCTTCTGCAGCTTCTAGAGGAGTCCGCATTCCTTGGCTCCTGGCCCACTTCCCCTTGAAAGCCAGCAATGGCTGATCTAACCTTTCTGAGGATGCTTCATGCTGGTGGAGACCTGCTTCCTGCTTCTACAATTGGAGGTTTGTGATTGCGTTGGGTCTACCTAGACAATACAGGATAATCTCTTTAAGGTTTGCTGATTCACAACCTTAATTCCACCTGCTGCCTCAATCCCACTTTGCCAGGTAATATAAGATAATCACAAGTGGTGAGGAATCACGTCTCAGAACAGGGACATCTTTGTGTGAGGCATCATTCTACCAGCAGAGTGTCTTTGACAGGCAGCAGTGAAGCGACTTAGGTTTCCACCATATCAGTCTCCTCCCTGCTTAGTAAACCTGTCCTTCTTTCATCTTTATACCTGCATACAGATTCCAACTTCCAAATCTCTTGTATCTTCTTTATTCTCCATTCTCCCTCCAGTTCCCTTCTCAACTGCCTGTCTGGCCTGGCCCCCACTCTGATTTTCTATTCGGCATTCAATTTAAAAATCTTATATAATCATATATATATATATATATATATATATATATATTTATTCTTTTTTTTTTTTTTTTTTTTTGGTACCAGGGATTGAACCCAGGGACACTTACCACAAAGCCACAACCCAAGCTCCCCTTTTTATTTTGAGGCAGGGTCTCACTAAGTTGCTTAGGGCCTCACTAAATTGCTGAGGCTGACTTAGAACTTGAAGTCTTCATGCCTTAGCCTTCCAAATTGCTGGGATTATAGGCGGGCACCATCAAGCTGGGCCAAAAATCATATTTGTGTGTGATGGAATTTTTAACTTCCACAATTGTTACATTTCCTCTATTATAGCTCATTCTAAAAGGTGTTCATGTATTTATCCATTCCACAAATATTTATTGTGTTAGTCAAGTGTAATACACTAGTGGACAACGTGGTCCCTGCTCCCATGTGTCACACATTTTAACAGAGGAGATAATAAATAATGAATGAGATACTTTTTTTCTTCAACATGGAAGAGAGAAATAGAAATAGTCTCATCAATAGTATTCAGACCAGAAATGAGACTAGTGGAAAAGCAACTGAAACAATTAATAGCAGCCTCTCTGTAATTCATGTACATACTATTTTCCTAGAAGGTCATGGTACTTATGGAGGGTTGATCAGTTTTGGCTTTTAAAGTAAAAAAAAAAAAAAAAAAAATTTTTTTTTTTAAACAGAGAGAGGGACAGTGAGAGAGAGAGAGAGAGAGAGAGAGAGAGAATCAACTTTATTCAGCTTCTCATTTGGCTTTCGTTGCTGACACTTTGTTGTGTGGGTGGTGCTGGGGTTCAAACCTGTGTCCTTGCTCATGCCAGGCAAGTGCCATAACCACTGAGATACCACTCCAGCCCCCTTTTAAAGTAATTTTGATCTTCATCAAAGTAGTACATTTGTATGATTTACTACAAGGCTCATGATGAAAAGCAGTGGTCCTTTCCCTCCTTCTCCAGCTCCAGTCCCCAGTCTTCACTCTTTCAATACTTCCTTGAGTATGTGTCTTCAAATTTCTAAATGATATTCCTAAAATGCTATTTCTTTTATGCATAAATTTTAGGCTATTATGGAGATGAGAATTTTTAAATGATTAATTTTTTTAGTGTAAAAATTCTGGATGTTGGACAACCTGGAGTTTTGAAATGTACATACATTTTAGAATGATTAAATTAAGCTGATTAACATGCATTACTTCTCTTACTTTCTTTGTGCGTGGTCAGGACACTTTAAAGTTGTTTGTTATTCTTTTCTTTTCCTTTTTTTTTTTTTTTTCTTTTGGCCCTAGGGATTGAACTCAGGGGCTGGTGCTACATTCCCAGCTCTCTTTTTATTTCACTTTTAAAATTTTGAGACAATGTCTCACTAAGTTGCTTGAGGCCTTGTTAAATTGCTGAGGCTTGCTTTGAAGTTGGAATCCTCCGCTTCAGTCTCCCAAGTTGCTGTAATTGCAGTATGCGCCACTGCCGCTACCGTGCCTGACTGCATATTGTCTTTTTAATTTTTTAATCTGGGGGATGGAGCGGTAGCTTAGTGGTTACGGCGCTTGTGTGAGGGCATGGGTTCAAATCCCAGCACCACATACACAATAAAGTGTTGGAGCAGTGAAGGACACGTGAAAAATTAAATAGAATTGATTCTTTCTCTCTCTAAAAAATACAAAAATCAAAACAACAACAACAAAAAGGAACTCTTACTGGGCCAGGAATGATTAATTAAAAATTTAAAAATGCGTTAGGGATGTGGCTCTGTGGTTAAGTGCCCCTGGATTCAATCACTGGTATCAAAAATAAACAACAACAACAAAACCTCTTACTTGTTCCATGTCCCTTTTTAGTAGGATCCTGGTTTCAAGGATGATCTGTCTTACCTCTTCAATGAAATAAAGAGTATTTCTCTTGCTCCTTGTATTGCTTCTTTTCTTTTTTCTTTTAAAGCAATGGATTTAAGAGAGAGAGAGACAGAGAGAGAGAGAAGGACAGTGAGAGAGAGAATCAATTTTTATTGAGTTCTTCACATGGCTTTTGTTGCTCTGACACTTAGTTGTGTACGTGGTGCTGGGGTTTGAACCCGTGTACTTGCGCATGCCAGGCAAGTGCCGTAACCACTGGGCCACCTCCTTGTATTTTTTCTGAGTTCCTATTTTCTTCCTGTCAAGGTGGGACCTTCTTTCAATGGTGTAGTGATCCATCATTATCTGTATTTGAAAGAAGCATTGAGAAGTGGATAGGACACATGCGTGTGTGCACACATGTGCATGCATGTGTGTGTTGGGGACTGTAGGGAGACCTGTTGACAAGAGATACTGGAGGGTGGGACCTGCTGCCATCGCTGCGGCTTCTCTATTTGAGAGTCTCATCTCAGAGGCTGCCCCATTGCTCCAGCGGAAAATCCTCCCTCTTCTGCTGGAGGGAAAGTAGACTGAGTTTCATCACTGAGTGGGTGGACGTTCCAATCCCTCTATTTTCCTGTCTTCTACAGTGCCTGTTGTGCAGGAGCTGGGGACTCAGAGGTGAAATTTCCTCAGGAGGTAAACCTCAGGGTGGGAGGATCGGTGGAATCTCTTATCTGGAGGAGGTTCTCAAGCAAACTTTCAATCCTCCCTTCGGTTCTCAGTCTCACAAATCACCCTGGACTCAAAAGAAAGCTTACTTCTTCCCAGGAGCCGATTTTTTGATAAGTGGTGTTTCTTTTTCCCATCTGTCTCCTAGGGCCTGGTGACTTCAGGGGAGCCTGGATGATGCCAGAGACGCCAACGTCTTTGGTCTGTTGACTGCCCTTCATATCAGCCATCGATTGCGGACTGATCTATTTCCCCAAAATGTAATGACTTAAAACAACATTTACTCTCACATAGTTTTGTGGATGGGAAATCTCCGTGCGGCTCAGCTCAGGGTCTCTAGGGCTGCAGTCAAGGTGTTGGCAGTGGCTAGAGCTTTCTCACGGCTCACCTGGGGTTTGATCCCCAGCATAAATAAATGAATAAACAAACAAACACACAAGTGTAGTGGAAGCATTTCATGCAGTGGGGAGTGGAGGCCTTTCTTGACATCCACTGTTTTTTTTTTAAATGAGAGGGACAGTAAGAGAGAGAGAGTGACCTAGAGAGAATCAATTTTTATTTAGTTTTCTTGTGGCTTTCTTTACTCTGAGATTTCACTGTGTACGTGATGCTGGGATTTGAATCCGCAAACTGGCGCCGTAAGTGCTGAGCCATCGCTCCAGCCCCGCATCCATTCCCGTATCCATGTGGCTCTATCACTTTCTCCGTAGCATCCTTTCTCCTTACATTCTTAGGAAGTGCGGCCAGATGGAGAGAATGAAAATGCACACCTTGAGAAATACAACCTCCTAGAGCTTTGACATTTCAGAGTGGTCCTCATGTCTGGATAGATTGAACGCGTTGTGTGATTCTTCAAAATGGTCTTCTGTTTGAACAATGATAGCTGCACACAAAATACACAACTGAGTGTCGGAGCAACGAAAGCCACACGAAAAACTAAATAAAATCCATTCTCTCTTGCTGTCCCTCTTTCTCTCACAAACCAAAACAACAACAATGAAAAAAACTTTACATCAAAAAAAATCAAATAGGGGCTGGAGTGGTGGTTCAGTGGTTACGGCGCTTGCCCATCATGCTCAAGTACACGGGTTCAAACCCCAGCAACCCATGTACACAACTAAGTGTCAGAGGAACGAAAGCCATGTGAAAAATTAATAAAATTTTATTCTCTCTGTCTCTCTCTCTCACTGTCCTTCTCTCTTAAGAAAAAAATCAAATAACCCAATTAATAAATGGGCAAAAGTACTACACAGACACTTTTCAACAGAAGAAATATAAATGGCCAACAATACATGAAAAATGTTCAACATCATCTCAAATTAGGGAAATGCAAATCAAAACTACCCTGAGGTTTCAACTCATACCAGTCAGAATGACAGTCATCAAGGATACAAATAAGGGCTGGAGCAGTGGCTCAGCGGTTATGACACTTGCCTGGCATGCACAAGGACGCAGGTTCAAACTTAGCACCATGTATACAACTAAGTGTCAGAGTAATGAAAGCCACATGAAAAACTAAATAAAATTGATCTGCTCTTTCTCTCTCTCACGGTCCCTCTCTCTTTAAAAGCAAAAAACAAAAAAACAAACAAACAAACAAAAAAAAACAAATAATAATAAATTCTGGAGAGGATATGGAAAAAAAGGAACACTTTATACTGTTGGTGGGACTGTAAATGTACAACCTTTATGGAAATCAAAATGGAGGCTCCTCAAAAGACTAGGCATGGCTGGGGTGCAATGGTGCACGCCTGTAATCCCTGATACTCAGGAGGCTGAGGCAGGAGGCTTGCAAGTTCAAATCCAGCCTCAGCAACTTAGGGAGACCCTGTCTGAAAGTAAAAAATAAAACAGGCTGAGGATGTGGCTCAGTGGTTAAGCGTTCCTGGGATCAATTCCTGGTTTAAAAAAAAAAGAAAAAAAGGAAGAATGAAAAGAAAATACTAGGCGTGGAATCACCATATGCCCAGCTAACACCCAGCTATGGCACTTCTCAGCATTTACCCTGAAGAATGTTAAAGTACTGTTACTACGTGACGCATGAATACCCATGTTTATAGCAACACGATTCACAATAGTTAAACTATGGAACCAGTCTAGGTGTCCACCATTGGATGAATGGATAAAGAAAATGTGGTACATACACACAATGGATTTTATTCAGCCATAAAGACCAATGAAAATACAATATTTGTAGGAAAATGGATAGAACTTTCATGTTAAGTGAGATAAAGTCAAACTCAGAAGGTTAAGGGTCATACGTTTTCTCTCATATGTGGAAGCTAGGGAGGAAAAAGGAAAGCAAAGTTGCCCGGGGTGGTTCTTAAAAATCAAAGGGAGATCAGTAGCAGAAAGGGACCAATGGGGTGGGAGTGTGGGAAACGCTGGGGAGAGATTATTGGCCAAAGTATATTGTTATATTGTGTGCATGCACAAATACATGACAACAAATACACATACATACATACAAATACATGACAACATACACAACTATAATGCACCAATAAAGAAATGTGGGGCCCGTGGGGGGAAGTGATGCAACTTCTGCATTGTCCCCTGGGTGCCTGCACTGGTCCTGAGCTGCTCTGAAAGCAGCGTGACTTCTCTGAGGCATTTGAGAGGAAGCCCAAAATTGCCCACAAGTTAGAGTCCACATGGAGAAACTGCAACTCTCTGAAGAAGAGAGAGAAAGGCCCAGTGGGCATCTAGCAGCTTCAGCCCCAGCTGCTTCAGTTCTACCTACTGATTGCTGGGAGCCCCTGAGTTGGAAATGTCCAGCCAGGAGCTCCCCAAATTCCTGACCCACAGAAATCACAGGATAGTGAAATGATTGCTCTTATTTCCTCCTCACCTTTTTTTTTTACTTTCAACGCGGGGAATCAAACCCAAAGTGTCCTGTGCATGTTAGGCAGGGGCTTTACCACTGGGGTACATCCTTAGCCCTGATGGTTGCTACTTTAAACCACTAAGTTGTGGGGTGATTTTCGCATTGCAATAGTAACTGGAATGTTTCCTAAAATAGACGAGAACG
>PVKS010000439.1:58605-77101 GCA_004027875.1 Aplodontia rufa
GAGGAGGAGGAGGAGGAGGAGGAGGAGGAGGAGGAGGAGGAGGAGGAGATGGGACTGTGGCTCAGTGTTAGAGCTATTGCTTAATGTGCACAAAGTCTTAGGGGTTTGATACCCAGAAAGAGGGGTGGGGAGGGAGAGAGAGAGAGGAAAACAAAATAGAATGATGGTGATAAAAAGCAGAGGCTGGGAATGTAGCTCAGTAGCACAGTGCTTGCCTAGCGTGTTTGTAGACTTTGAGTTCAATCTCTAGTACTCAAAAAAGAAAAGAAAAGAAAAGCAGAAATCAGTGAAGCTGAAAAGAAATTTAGTGAATTGATAATGTATAAAATTAGGTATTTGTAAAAGCTGACAAAGTAGATAAAAAAAAAAAAAAGAAAAAAGCACATATAAACAAAATTAGTAATGAGGAACTATAGAATTTATAGAAATTAAAGAAATAAGAGGTTACAAAGAACTTCATTCCAATACATTAAAAATTTACATAACACAGACAAAGTCCTAGAATAAGAGTCTATTGGCTGGATTCACTGGTGCACACCTGTAATCCATTTACCTGGGAGGCTGAGGCAAGATGATTGCAAGTTCTAGGTCAGCCTCAGCAACTTAGCAAGACCCTGTCTCAAAATAGAAAATAAAAAGGGCTGAGAATGTAGCTCAGTGGTAGAGTACCCTTGAGTTCAATTCCCAGTACTGCAATGGCAGGGGTGGAATTTATCATGGTGACTCAGGAAGAGTAAGAAGAGTCTGTAAATCTGAAATGGATGCTACCAGCTACATGTGGCTATTGATGCTTGAAACAGGGCTACTACAGCTGAGGGACAAAGTTGACATTTTATTTAATTGTGAGTAGCTTAAAATTAAATTTAAAAACTGGTAGCATGTAAAGTGTTTTTCCATTAAATACAATTGTTCTGGTAGGACTCTTTCACTGTAACCATTGCATCTCAGGAGCGATCATTACTGCATGGTGGTGGTGGGGTGTGTGAGTGTGTGTATGGGGGACAGGTATACGGTTTCTTGTATCACCCCTAAATACTTCATGGATCTTGTTGGTGTTAATGGATTGATTCAGACGGAATGAATTTCTTCTCCGAGCAGATGTAATATTGGAATGGGTTTATTTGAATATTTTATGAAGACAAAATGAGAAAGCATGATTTACATAGGAATTACTATGTAAATAATAATTGGTAATTAAATTGAAATGCTTATTATTCAGTTATGACATAATTAGTTTTTCTAGTTAAAATAAGAATAGATGAATTTTTTTAATTTAAAGTAGAAAGCATATGATTGATGAAGAGTTTGGGTGTCACATAGAAGCTGGAACCACGACCAGAACAGTAAAGAAAAGGAGAACCTGGAATAAGTCACAAATGTCACCAGGGGTAACAACTACAACTTGAGGTGGCCAAGGAAATGGCCAAAGCTATTTGCTGATATGTGATGATGTCACTGCTCTGAAACATATATGCTTGTGGGATTCTTGTGTTTTAAATATTTCTGCTTTCATTTCCAGTAGTTATTGATTGCTGTAGCTCACGCCAAAAATTCACTTTATGCTCTTCAATAATTTTAAGAGTGTAGAAGAGTTCTGAGGTGAAAATGTTTGAGAACTGCTGATCTAGGGCAAAGAAATGGCAAAGTTTAAGTGGAATGTTATTGTGGCATTATGAACTAGAAGGATTCACTGGAACATTTAAAAATGTGGACTTTTTAAAATGAGGAACTGGCTTCATTTTTAAGGAAATCCTCCTTCCTCCCTTCCTTCCTTTTACCCTTCCTGCATCTAGGTCCTCAGATTGTCCTGGTCCACTGTACTTGAGTGTGGAGTTAGAAGACTACAATTGAGGCTCTTTCCTCTTTTATCCCCATGCAGAATGACCTATCTTGTGGTGCTCTTTACAGGGCCCAGTTCCTTGAATGCAAAGGCTAAATGGAGGTAATTTTACCAGGAAACAAAATTTTCACTTTTTTAAACAGATAACTTTTGAGGACATGGTCACTTCATTCCACAGAATTATTTTGGTCAGAGAAATGAGGAAGATGGAGTAGGCAGAAATCCTCAGTGAATAGTTTGAAAGTGTCAACAGAGGGAGCCTTTGACATCACAGGGTTAATAAAGGAGACTCCTTGGAATGACAGCAGCAAAAGGCAATTTCCACTGCTGCTATAGCACTCTGGGGCCATTCTGATCTGGTTGTCCCTCCAATCCTGAGAAGCCCAACCAATTTCCAGTAGCCAGCTGTGAGACTGGCCACTGACCTGGGTTATAACTCTGACAGTTATTTGCAAAGCCTCAAGGGAAGAAAGCAGTCTGTAAAGATCCTGAGGCTCACAGACACATTCTGTTATATATTTATTATAGAAGAGGGAGTCTTATATCCTTTACAATGTCTTTTTTTCACAGATTTAAATGGTGGTAACCAAGCATTTTTTTTTATTTTAAAGTTCTTATTCCCTTTCTTTTTCTTTCTTTCTTTCTTTTTATTAATAGAGAGGGACAGTGAGAAAGAGAGAATCAAATTTTATGTAGTTTTTCATGTGGCTTTCATTGCTCCAACACTTTGTTGTGTACTTGGTGCTGGGGTTCGAACCTGTATCCTTGTGCATGCTAGGCAACCGAACAACAGCTGAGCCACCCCTCCAGCCCCACTAAGTATATTTTTAAAAGGCTATTTTTAGAAAAGTTCTTTTATCACAGCAAAATTGAATGGGAAGTATGGAATTCTCATACTGTCCCCACAAAGGGGTAACTTTTCCTACTATTAACATCCTGCCCCACAGTGGTTCATTTGCTACCATTGCTGAATCTACTTTGAGATATCACCCAAAGCCCAAAGTTAACATTCAGGGTTCATTCTTGATGTTGTACATCCTATTGGTTTTGATGAATACATAAAAAAACAGATATTCACTATTTAACATATATATATATGTATACACAAATATAGATATATATATAATTTATATGTTTAAGAGAGAAAGAGAAAGAGAATCAATTTTATTTATTCATCTGGTTTTTGTTTCTCTGACATTTAGTTGTGTATGTGGTGCTAGGGTTCAAACCCTGGTCTTTATGCATGCCAGGTAGGTGATCCAACTGAGACAGTTTTAGGAGAGATAGTAAAATGGCTAGGTATTCAAGACAAAGGGTAGAGGACAAAAGGTAGAGAGTGATTGACAGAGCATACACAGGGCCTTCATATGCAAATGACATGAGGCTCACCTGTGGGATCAACTACTTTGTCCCTGAGGCAGGAAAACTAAGAAGTAGGGGTAGACACAGGTGCAAACTTGGAAAAATAATTGCTACCTGTTTTGCATAGATTTTAACCAATGACTTTGGTACTAAGTTTCAATGCCTGCTTTGCATAGGTTTCAACTAATGATGTGGATGCATTTCTCAATGCCTGCTTTGCAGGAATGTTAATTATGGTCATACCCCAAATCAATATAACCCCTGGATTGACCTCCATTAGAAAGTATCCTGCTTCTAGGTACCCCTCTGCCTTGCAGAGTCTCTGGTCTTCTTCCTAAATAAATCCTACTCCTTTTACTCCCCCTTCCATGGTTGTCCATGAATTTTATTCTTCAAATTCATGAGACAAGAACCTAGAAGATTGGCGCTGATTTCCTGGGATGAATTTCTACCACACTAAGAGCTGCAACACCCAGCTTTTAGCTGGGTAGCTGCTAATACTATTTCAGCTGCAGACACCTGCAGCCAGCCCAAACTCCCAGTTTTAACTGGGAATGGCTGCAAACACTAGAAGCTGGCTATTTTGGCTGCTGGAATCTGTAGTCGGGACCAGACTCCATTCGCCAGTGGGAGCAGAGAATACGGCCTCATCTCAGAAACCCGGCATCACAACCACTAAGCCACTGCTCCAAACCCATTTCACATTGAACAAATAGTTTCCCTGTCTCTATGATCCTCCGTGCTCTGTGTATTCATCCCTCCCTCCTTTCAGTAACACCTGGCAACCACTCATTGTTTTTCCTTCCAGCATTGGAGATTGTACCCAGGGTCACTCTACCACTTCGCTAAACCTCCAGTCCTTTTCTTTTTTTTTTTGAGGCAGAGTCTTGCCAAGTTGCTGAGGTGCTTGCTAATTTGCTGAGGCTGGCCCTGAACTTGAATCCTTCCACCTCACTTGTGGCGATTACAGGAATGTGTCCCACTGATTTTTTTTTCTATCATAATTTGGCCTTGCCCAGAATGTCATATAGTTGGTGTCTCACAGCATGTTTCTTTTTTGGAATGGTGGTATCTTCTTTCATGATTTCGTTTCTGCCTGTTCATATTAACCTCTCTTTACCTGTGTAGGAGATGGTGTCTGATAAATAGAAAGAAAAAGCATGCTACAAAATGTAACCTGGGAAACTCTTTCAGCCACATGGCCTGGGGATGATAAAGCCCTGAGGGAGGCAAGAAAAGAGGACTCCTGTGGTTAGAGAACTGTGTTTAGAGGGGCTTTGGGTGGCAAGAGAGCCTTAGAAGCAGGAGCGAGGCCCAGAGCTGGGGCAGTGCTGTGCAGGTTCGGGGAAGGCATTAGATTTTTTCAAGTGTAACAGGAAGCCATTAGAGGGTTTTAAGCAGAGTAATCGGAATTCATTTACATTTTAAAAATAACACGCAGACGGCTGAAGAAAAGTGATTGTATGTAGGTGGACTCCAGAAGCAGCCTCCAGATTAGGGAACTACTGCAGTAGCTAAAGCAAAAGATGGTGGTGGTTTGCTCTGGAGTGACAGCAGTGCCTCGGGTGAGAAGCACAGGGATTGGAGACATTTTGAAGGTTAGATTTGTTAATGGATTGAACATCAGTGAGAGAGAACGTTAGAAACCTAACTTGCTGGTTTCAGAAGGGGGCAGATTTAAAAAAAATAGTAAAGACTGACACAGTGAGGGAACTTCTGTGTGTTGGGGGGCGGGAGGAAGTGGGGGAGAAAAAACTGCTGTACATGTAAACATGACTTTGACGTGATGTTTCTCAACATTATATGCTGAAAAATTTCAAAGAGCAAACTGGACGAATTTTAACGACGAATATCCATATAACCCACCTTCTAAAATTTACACTGTACTATCCAACTATCCATGCCCCTATCAGCCTTACATTTGGAGTGCATTTAAATTGCAGAAACCAAAGCATTTCCTTATAAATTCACATCAGCACTCCTGTTTTCATTTTGTTTTGATCTAAAGTTTATATGTAAGGTGAAATGCACAAACCTTAAGTGTACATTCGCTGAGTTCTGACAGCGCCTACACCTGTCCACACCTTAAATTGAGATGCAAGGGGGTCATAATAGAACTGGCTGCGGGATGTGGGAATTTGGCGCTCAGAGGAAAGGTTTCTGCTTGAAATGTAAATTTGGGAATCATCAAAACATAGTTTTATTTGGATACTGGTCGAAAACACCCATGTGTATAGGGGGAAGGGAAAGTTGTGCCCCCAGAGTTCAGCCTTTAGAGGTCGACCGGGGGAGCCGGAACGGGGTATGGGAGGTCAGGGGTTGGGCGAGCCTGGGCGAGCCTGAGCTAGCCGGCGCAGCCCGGGTCCTGGAAAGCGCTTCTGCTAGACGCCGCGGGAGGTACTCTTAACCGCCCGGGTGGCCAGAAAACTCAGGAGGCCGCGGAGCTGGGGCGGGGGAAGGTTCGGGGGAGCAGAACGTAAGGAGGTCCCGGCACCGGGCGGTCAGGTCAGCCGGGAAGAGCGACAAAATGAGGAGAAGGGGGTGCAGAGGGACAGGGAGGAGGCGGGAGCCGGGAGAGGCGGGAAGGAGGGGGGCTGCGAGCCGAGCGGAGGCGCGGGCAGGGGCGGAGTCGCCGCTGCGGCCGGCCGGGGGGCGGGCGGAGGGAGGGGGTGTGTGCGCGGGTCACATGGTCGCGACTGCCCTCCCTATCAGCCGCCCTCGCCGCCGCGGTGCGCTGGCTGCAGGAAGCCGCCGCGCCGCCGCTTTTGTTGTCAGGGACCCTGCGAGGAGCGCCGCTCTCCGGGCGCCGCCACCCTCTGCCTGTACCCCGCTTTTAAGCGGCAGGGCCTGGGTCCCGGGCGCCCCGCCGGCCCTGCCCATGAGGGGGTCCCGCGACCACCGCCGCCTCCAACCCGGGGCGGCGCGGTGCTGAGCTGCAGCGCCGCTGCCCCCTCTGCGGGAAGCGAGCGGCCTCAGCCCCCTCCCCGAGGGCACCATGGAGGTGAATGCGGGTAAGAGCGGGACTGCGGTGTGGGCACGGCGGAGGGGGCTCCCAGAGCTCGCTTGGGCTTTTGGGGGGCGGCGACGAGGGGGTTGCCCACAGGGCCGGCGGGGCGGGCTGCCGCGCGCTGTGGGTCCGCCTTGGACTCGGTTCCCGTCGCCCCCCAGGCCTCTCGGTGCTGGCCCTTCGGACTCCGGGCAAAGCCGCAGCACGGCCCGGCGGCGCCCGGCCCGGCCCCCCCCTCACATGGCCGGGCCGCGCGAGCCACGTGCGCGCTGTGTTTACGTTCGGCGGCGCGCGGGCGCCGGTTGGCTGGGCGGGCTCGTGACGCGGCATTACATAATGGGCGCTAAGGCGGCGGTGGCGGGCGGGGACACGTGAGGCCGCTCGGCTCTGTGACCCACATTCCCCGGGGCCGCAGGGACACGTGGGGGTGGGGGCGCGCGCGCGCGCGCTCGTCGTCAGAGAGCACCGCAGCCTCCCGGGAGGCCCCGCCCCTTTGGAACTCTCCGTGCTGTGACGTGGCAGCGATTCCCTCCTCCCCCGCGGGGTTGCACACTGCGGAGGAGGCGGCGCGTGCGCGCTGGCGGAGCCCGCCGGCTGGGCCGCCCCGAGGCGGACTACGGCGCCGCAGTGCGCGGGCTTACAGCCGCTAGGTGACCCCGACGCGGAGTCCGAGCTGAGCCGGCGCTTGAGGATGCTGCAGCCGCTAACCTTGCTGATCTCTAGGAAGGGGCGCGGGGCCCGGGCGCGCAAAAGCTGACGCGAGTGCCCGGAGGAAGGCGTGTTCTTGCCCACGGGAGACTCCGGCCCTCGGAAGCGCTTTGATCCCGAGTCACCTGCCGTGGGGGTGCCGCCTGGATGTTGCCGCCCCCTCCCCAAAGAAAAGTTTCTTGTAGGACCACCTGCCTTACACACCCACTGCGTTAGAAACTGCTCGACGTTCCCCTCGGGCTGGGATTTTACTGTAAACGTGTCACACTGTAACTGTGGTCAGAACGAGTCAGGTGATCATAGGTGACTCCCAGACCCTTTGGAAGTCGTCACTGTCTTCTTTTGTCTTACTGAAGAATGAACCCAAGGACTCTCCCATGGTAGGCAAGCACTCTGCCCCTGAGATACATCCTTATTCTCATTTTTTAAAGGGAAGGGGAGAGAATAAATTTTAGTTTTTTTATGTGGCCTTTGTTTTTCTGTTCAGTCTTCATTTAAATTTAAAAAAAATTAAATCTATGGGTCGCTCACCTTAAGTGAACCCGATAAAGAGGTTTATTCATCTTTTTATGTTGCTACACAATAATAAGGCGCTCCCTGACAACCTAGTCTGCCCCAAACAATGATGGTCTTTAAACCTAAAGCAAAGTTAGAGAAGCAGCCAGTTTTTGTTAATTTTTGTTTTACCAACCTCTGCAAATCATGCTTTGAGAACACACATATTGTAATTTTTTTGACCAATAATACAAATAAAGTCATTTTCTTATTTGTTGATTACCTATAGGCCTACTTAGTCTTATGGAATTAAGCTTTTAAATGGTAGACATTTAGAGGTTATCAGGTTCACCCTATTCAGGTTTTGCATCCTATTAGGTGTGTTGGCTCAGGTGGTGGAAGTTTTTCTCTGGTTTGACCCTTCCTGGAACATGGTGACTAAACCTTACTTAGATTTTTTCATCCAGTTTTTGTTTTTCCGATATTTAATTGTGTATGTGGTGCAGAGGTTTGAACCCGGGTCCTTGCCCATGCCGGGTAAATGCTTTACCACTGAGCCACCTCTCCAGCTCCATGATGGCTGATTTTAATGTTCACTTTCAGAGATAACAAAAATTCTCCTGCGTGACTTGACAGCTCCTTTTTGCCATTCTTTTCAGTTGTTCAGTTCTCATTCCTTTGTTTTTACTTAGTGTTATTTTTTTCTGACCACTCATCATCATCCTTGGCTTTGGGATGTGGCATCCAGAAGTGAATAGGCTCCTGTGGAAGTGGTTGGACAACTACCAAGTGCCAAGTTGCCTTCTTTGTTTTTTGAACTGTGCTGCAAACGAATTCTCTGGCAGACTTAGTTTTTTTGGCATGTTGCTTTGCTGACTCACAGTAACCTTGCAGTCATCTAGGACCTTTTTTATGTGAACTATTGTGAAGCTAGATTTCAAACCTAGTGCAGATAATTGCTTGACCTGAGGTGTAGGAATTTGCAATTACCCTTCTTTAATTTTCTCTCATTCATTTGGCCCCAGGTTCAAGACTGTCAGACAGTTAGCTAGTATATTAATCGTTTTTTTTTGCGGATGTTTACTTCAGATTGTAAACATTGACCAGGGTGGGGCCAAATTCAGTGCTGGGAGGCATACCTCTTGCCCTTCTCCTTGGGTTTGGTATCAGTTGACACATGCAACCAGTGATCATTTTATCTTACAGACCTGTAATTCATGACCCACCGTGTCTACTCTGCATAACTAACACACATGTGAAATGGTTAAATGAGAAGTTGTATAGAGAAATTAACTATATAATTCTGTCACAGAAGGATTTTGATTGATTATACTGAATTCTGTAAAGTAAATGATGACTCACTACATATCTTTTGTAACCATGGCTATAATTCACATTTTATTTTTTTTGAATCAAGATTGTTTTTCATTATATTTTTACATATTGAAGGGGTTTTTGTTACACTTTCATACTTGCACACATTATATATCCCCCTTTACCCTCCCAGACTTCTCCCTCTCCCTCCACCCCCTTCCCACCCGCTTCGTTCCCCCATCCCGTGTCTTCAGGGTTGCCCCCAATTCTATTGATAATCCATGTTTGATGAGTCTGTTGTCTAAACTTATTGTTGTCTCACTCTTTATTGTCCTCTAGCTTCCACATATGAGAGAAAACATTTGAATTTTTGGGTTTGGCTAATTTCACTCAGCATGATTTTCTCCATCTCCATCTACTTAACCAGCAAAGACTATGATTTCATTTTTCTTTTAAATAGCTGAGTAGAATTCCGTGTGTGTGTGTGTGTGTGTGTGTGTGTGTGTGTGTGTGTATACCACAGTTTCTTGATCCATTCATCCAGTGATAAGCATCAGGGTTGACTCCATGATTTATTATGTTTACAAATCTGTGTTCTGTGTTTTCCCAAACTTGGGTGGGGGGAATCAGAGGGACATAAGGACAAAGGAATCTTCACTAGGAGAAATAACAAAATAATGGAAAGAATGAGAAGTGAAATAGGAAGCTGCTTGACTAGTTAGCGGGTTAAGGGACTCAGAAAGGAGTGTGGAGATAATCTACAGAGCAAACCACTGGATCCATGACATTAAAAAATGAAGGAAAGAAGAAAGGAAAAGGGGTTTAGATTTGTTTGAGCTATTCTGACCTCTGCCAGTGTGAAAATGCGACATAAGAATCAGCACTATCTGTTGATCACTGAGTCAGGCCCCTTATGCGGTGCCCTTGAATTCCTTTAAGGAAGGTACTGTTGCCCCCATCTTAGAGGTGAGGGGCTAAGTAAATCCAAGTTAAACAATTTAGGATAGCAGTAGAGCAAGAACTTGAACCCACAGATTGTTAGCTAGTATGCTATAAAAGATACTAGCGTACATAACATTGGAAAGTGAGTGCACAGCTTGGCCTGAAGGAAATACTGCAAGGATCCATGTGGTTTGCAGTACTGTGGGGTCTTAGCGGGTGGGAGAGGAGGCCGTGTGTGGGGCTTCCCAGTGTCTGTCAGCATTCATCTCTCTTTTTTAACCTTGTTGCTAGTTAAGCTGGCTTGCTTTTTTCAGGCACAGGGTTATACCTTAGTCTCCTTTTTCCAGCAATTTGCATGAAAGCAAAGTACTGTTTATTTTACAGAATAAGCTCTTTTTTGTCACCCATTTAGGAATGAATCCCACAATACATCATTTAATAATTTCTTGTACTTTGATTCTGTCACCTTTGCTCTGCTTGCCACTTGTGATCTTTGCCCTCTTCATGCTCTTGTTTGATCCTCAGCATTTCAGTTATTTGTATGAAGTATTGCTCCCGTTTACATGGGCGTTTCCCTGATTGTTCTGAGGCTTTTTAGGGAAGAGACCATGCTGTTCTCCCTGACACCGAGGACATAGTTGGAAGCTTAGTGCTTCCATTTGCTCTACCCCCTCTTGGGGGAAACTTCATAATCCACTTTTAAGATGAGAAAACTAAAGCTTCTCAGTGGTAAAAATGTTTTATTCTAAGTCACAAGGCAAAAAAAAGTACAGTCGTGACTTGACATCCAGTTTTCTTGCCAGGAGGGTGGGCAGGCCTGGAAAAGGGGTAAGAAAACTCCACTGTGTGCAGGAGTGGTGCTTTCCAGCGGTGCAAATTGCATATTGACTTCTGGCTTGTCTGCACTTGACCACTGGGTAAGCCCTAGCCTGGGAACCTGGCCCAGTGCCAGGGTCCTTTTTAGCTAAAAATAGAGAAGACTCTGCCTCAGCTAATTTTAGCTCAAGGCCTCTTAACAAGTATGTTCAGCTTGTTTCCGGAGGTGTTGGGACTTGCTGGTTTGGGGATTTTACCTTTCTTGCTTTCTCATCAAAAACTGTGTGCAGAAAGCACTTTAATAATTCTTTTTCTGAATAACTTTGGCAGATACTCCCGTTTTATGGACGATGACTCAGGGTTAGAGGGATTGAAGGTGGCTTGCTGGCTCAGGTGTTTGCAGTAGGAAGTGGTAGTCTACTCTGGGTGGTGTAACCTCCACTGTCAGCTGGATTCCTTAACCACTCTGAGCGGAGTTCTTTTCTATAAAATGGGTGAAAGCAAGTTGGTTCACAAGATTCTTATGAGGATGAAAAGTGACGTGAAGTTGTGTCGTTTTATGCTTGGCTTCTGATAGGTACGTGATGCCTGTAGTTTTACTTCCCTTTCTTCACTGGGTTGAGGAACTGCTTGGTGTAGTCCTTACCGTCTAGGAAATTAAAATTTAACCCATTGGGGTTTCTGAACATTATGTTGGTAGATTGGTGTGTAGTAGCAAGAGTACATGTTCCAGACAACTGATTCAGTCCTGCTGGGAGCATGCAGCTGCCTCTAGGTGGGTCATCTTTTTTTAAAGAAGGAGAGAGGTGATTTTTATTTTTTCATCTGGCCTTTGTTTCTCTGATACTTGGTTGTATTTGTGTTGCTGGGGTTTGAACCTGGGTCCTCCCTCATGCCTAGTAAGCTCTCCACCCGCTGAACCACTGCTCCAGCCCTAGGTGGGTCATCTTTGTATCCGTAATGCCAATGCTCGAGCTCTCTAAAGATGGGGAAGGCGTGTTAATTGGGTTGATAATAGCATAGTAACTCTTCTTAGGTTTCAGTTTGGAACTTTTGTGAAGGGAGTTGATTTTCAGGAAGTTAATCACAACACTTTCCACTGATGTCAGTGCTTTTATCTAGCTCTTAAGCCATCTAGATAGCTCTGCTTTCTATAAGTTTATTTCTAAGTAGAGGTGGTTAGAAGACTTTGTGAACAAATATGACTGATTCAGAATGCTAGCCCTAGGAAGGTCGTACTTTAAGAAAAATAATTTTCTCATCTTTTATCCTTCTGAGATGTTAGATGTGAATTTAGTACCTAAATTCCTTTTCTTTCCAAAGGATAGTCCTTGGGAGTTTACTGAGGACTGAAAATAATGGTTTTTCTTGGTTTCCTGTATTGAATGCAGACATAGGCATAAAAAAGGTATCAGTTTGCTAGCACCTGGAATTCCTATATGAACTTCAGATCTCTCAAGTTTTATAAAGAGTGGTTTTACCTGAATTCAAGCACATGTCAGTTTTTACAACTGTGGGCCAATTTGTGTTTGACTTCACTGTAGCCATTTTAAACTCCAGTTTACAAGGAGCCTATTAAAATGCATATCTCTTTTCTTTCTTTTTTTTTTTTTTTCTTGGTACTGAGGCTATATGGGGATTGAACCCAAGGGTGCTGTACCATTGAGCTGTATCCCCAGCCCTTTTTTGAGACAGGGCCTCATTCAGTTGCTGAGACTAGCTATCTGTGAACTTGCAGTCCTTCTGCCTCAGCCTCTCCAGTTGCTGGGATAATAGGCCCAAGCCACTGTACCAGGCAAACACATGTTTCTGAGGGTACCTTCTCCAGTCTGGGCAGGGCCTTGGAAACAAGTATTTTGAAAAAGCACCAGGTAGCTTTGGTGATATGTATTTTATATAATTTGTTGTGTGATGAAAATAAAGTTGGTATGATGTTTCTTTGTGTGTAGATTCTTAGGCGCTTTTAGATTTTAAAATTAGTGGTAGATGGGAAATATCCATGGTCATTTCCCTACAGGTGAAGTAGTTGGCTTGTGACAGTGTTCCTCAAACTTGAGTGTGCACCAGAATGATCAAGAGGACTTCCTAACATTTCTGATAAAGATCTGAGAGTGGGCCTCAGAATTTACATTTCTAACAAATTTGCAGGTGACACCTGGTGCCCAGGTCCAGGGACCACACTTTGAGAATGGTTGGTTTGTAGGAGGGACCACATTGCAGGTAAAATATTAGTTGTAAAGCTATAGCTTCTCTCTGGGCATGTGAAATCAGCAAGACAGCATATGGCAAGCTGTTAATCTTGAGCAGATTAACAGCTCCCACCTCCACTGATGCCAGGCATATACTGAATGAATAGCATTATGAATGGGATTGTCCATATTTATTTTATCATTAAGTGAGGTACATATAGTTGAATTTACACATATTAAATTTGTGTGTGATAAGAAACATCGTGTGTTTCTTGGCAGAGTAGGCATCTGTCTTCTCTTCTGAGTTGGTGGTTGTGTTTTGTTTCTCAGGGTTTCCCAGATTGAGTGCATAAATTGGTGATTTAATATGTATCTCATACCCTATTTCAACATAACAGACTAAAAGTGGTTGTAAATTTCTCGGTTCTTTTCTTCTGTGAATGGAAATTGGAATTGTTTTGGCCCCAACTTCTTGCTCTGTGTGTGTTTGTTTAAATGACTGATATGATAAATCATGACTTCTCATCTTAAAAAAAAAAGAAATTGGGGAGTCATTTCTCTTTAGCAGAAGGTGTTTTTATCTCAGTGAATACTTAAATTGCACTTGTTACTTTGGGAAGGTGCAGAACTCTTACTTCCTGCTCTATATTGATATGTAGACTGTTGTCAGGAAGCGGGTGTGTGTTATGCTTGTGGCTTCCTGGTAATATTTGACGCTGCTTGGGATCTGTTTAAGATGTGGGCTTTATAAAAGTGGACAAGTAGGCCTTAAAAACTATTTATAGGGGGCTGGAGCGATGGTTCAGCAGTTTCAGCATTTTCCTGGCAAGCACGAGGACCTGGGTTCAAACCCCAGCACCATGTACACAACTGAGTGTTGGAGCAATGAAGGCCATGTGAAAAACTAAAGTTGTTTCTCTCTCTTTCTCACTGTCCCTCTCTCTTTAAAAAAAAAAAAATTATTTATGGCAGGCATATTTGTCTGAAACATGTATAGAAAATTAAGCCTGCACCTGCTGCTTATGGTAGATGAGAAGTAGATGGAAACAGGAAAACAGTAGGTCTGTATAAGATGTTGGGACAGTAATGGAAGAGAGTTAATTAACCTTTATATATACCGCTCACTGAAGAAGCCAGTAAATATTTATTGATGATGGAAGGAAGAAGAAACCACAGTGGACCTTGGCAGGGATGATGAAAATAACTTGTTGGGCTTGAGATTTGGAAAAATAGTGTGTTTGGTCTTGAGGTCACTGCGGCAACATTTTATCTATTTGAGAGAAGTTTAAAATTATACCCTGAAAATAATTTTAAGGGCTGTGTCTTAACCTGGAAGGTCCAGGCCAGTTTTCACGGGGTTGTAGAGGTTATCGATGAACTGATGAGCGGTGTTTTCAGAGTAGATCCGTGGGGGTTGCATTATTGCAGCCTTGCTGTTCTCTTGCAGCACGTGTTCTTCCTTCCAGCCTCTTTCATGTGTACTGTAGATAGAGTCTGGATCCCTTAAGAGCCGCCTGGAGTCTGCAAGTCCAGTGGCAGAATGAGGTGGAGGCTGGAGAGGACTTGGGATTAATGGATAGTTACAGACAACTTCAGAGCATCAAAACGGAAAGGGTTGGGAATAACAGCAATGAAAAGTTCCCCGTTGTGAGATAAACTACTTTATCTGGAGTTGCAAAGGTTACATCTGTTCTCCATCAGCCTATGTTTCAGCCAAGGGCTGGGGGAAGCCCATGATGAACTCATTGTTTTATGACTCTGTCTGATGAGGGGATAATGGAGGAGGCAAGGAGAGGACCAGAACCAGATTTCTTTACAGCCAGAACAGTTTGTTTACTGTTAAGTTATGAAGTCACTCAGATTATTTCTAGTCCTTTTAGGAAAAGAATAGAAAATGAAAGGCTTTAGGGTTGGTCTGTGTGGTCAGAGTAACCAAGCCAGTGAGGACCTTCTCACTTATTAAAAATATCAATGGCACCTTCTCACTTACTAAATCAGTGGGATTTACATGTGTTTTGGCCTTTGTGGAAGCAGGAAGAGTAATAGGAAATAAGGGAATAGGTTCCTTTTTACTTTTGATATGAGCAAGCATTTTGTTTTTTTTAAAGAGAAGGACAGTGAGAGAGAAACACACACACAAACACATACACTTACAGAGAATCAATTTTTATTGAGTTTTTCACATGGCTTTTGTTGCTCTGACACCTAGCTGTGCACATGGGTGCTGGGGTTTGAACTCGTGTACTTTATGCATGCTGGGCAAGTGCTGTAACTGCCAGCCCCATAAGCAAACATTTAATACTAGTAACCTGTTTCTAAAGTTAGCGACTTTGACAATTAAGTAAATTAGTATGTTCAGATTTGCAAAAATAAAAAAAAAATATATATTGTGTCTAACTGTCTGATTTTCCTCTGTTTTCCAGGAGGTGTGATCGCCTATATCAGTTCTTCCAGCTCCGCTTCTAGCCCTGCTTCTTGTCACAGCGAGGGTTCTGAGAATAGCTTCCAGTCCTCCTCTTCTTCTGTTCCATCTTCTCCAAATAGCTCTAATTCTGATACCAATGGTAATCCCAAGAATGGTGATCTCTCCAATATTGAAGTCATCCTGAAGAATGATCGACTAGATTGTTCTATGAAAACAAGCAAATCGAGTGCTCCAGGGATGACAAAGAGTCATAGTGGTGTGACAAGTAAGTCACTTAGTATTGTAAAGGCTGCTGCCATTAATTGCATGTGGGGTTTATTTGATCAACTTTTTTTTGGAGGACCATTATATTTCTGAGTATATTTTCATTCCCTTCTGGGTGATCATGGGCCAGTATGGAAGAAAGCAACAGTGAATTTAAAAGCCTGGGGGGGCTTAAGATGTAGTATTGTTCTCTGCCTGAACATAACTTCTGGTTATATTCTAGTGTACCCCCTTTACTACGTATTCATAGTTACCTAGAAAGAACACTTGAACAGCGAGAGCATGAAAAGGGGTTTACATTCCTGAGTTTGGAGTTGGGAACATTTGGGGTTAGATAACAAAGCAGGATTGGGATAGCCAGTGAGTGGTGGGATCTGGGCTTCTGAGTGAGTGTAGTAGCAGCAAGAACTGGCAGAGGGGAGGGTCAGAAGGATTTGCTTCCTTAGGTGAGTTGAAGGAGTACATGCTTTGTATCTTTTATTGATTGATTTCTTTTCCTAAAATCTTACTTTTTATCCAGGAGAATTATTTTCTTAGTTCTGCTTGCATATCTACTGCAAAGCAACTACACATTTATAAAATTTCAGTGTACACTTAAAATTATCAAGAAAGGAATAAAATATCACTTTGATGTATTTTTGGCAGCTCCATAAGCTATTTTTAAAAGAAAACTATAGAGGGGCTGGAGTGGTGGCTAGCGGGTAGGGTGCTTGCCTGGCATGCATGAGGACACGGGTTTGAACTCCAGCACCACATATACAACTAAGTGTTGGAGCAGTGACAGCCACATGAAAAACTAGATAAAATTGATTTTCCCTTTCTCTCTCACTGTTCCTCTCTATTAAAAAAAAACAACAAACAAACTGTGGCTAGGCATGGTGGTACACTCCTGTAATCCTCGCAGCTTGTGAGACTGAGGCAGGAGAATCACAAGTCAAGGCCAATCTCAGCAATTTAGCACTAGACCCTGATTCAAAATACAAAAAGAAGAAGGACTAGGGATGTAGTCAGTGGCAAAGCACCCCAGGGTTCCAATCTCCAGCAACAACAACAACAAAAGAACACTCTGATTTCCTTTTGTTAGTAGGGTGTAGAGATTTTTCTTTTACATTATGAAAGCAGATGTGTATCTTGTAAGTTGAATGAAATAAAATACTCAGTTGGAAAGAAAACCGCTTTTAAGTTCTTGAAGCTCTTCACTTCATGTTTGTTTCTGCTCTAGAATTTAGTGGCATGGTTCTGCTGTGCAAAGTCTGTGGGGATGTGGCATCAGGATTCCACTATGGAGTTCATGCTTGTGAAGGCTGTAAGGTAAAGCATGCTTTTGTTTCCTTGAACTACAGATTCTGAGGTTAAATAAATTGGGGTTAGGTTTGCAGATTTCCTCAATTGACTATCTGGGTGGAGGGGAAAAGTCAGCTCTTTCTCTTAAGCTTGATGCATTTTATATGGTGCATAAACATAAATTGTTTTGAAAAATATTCTTAATGCAGTAAAAGTTCTTTTTCTTAACCGTATTTATCAAAATACATTTGCTGTCTCAGTTAAACAGACTTACGGTGTGAGACACATGTACCAAATGCATTCATTAACATGTGAGGCACAGTCCTGGGAGGTTGGGAAGCAGCATGGAGCAAAACAGACAAAGCTCTGCTATTGCTTTGTTTAAACCAAACTTTGAATTAGGTCTTGGTTGGCTTTGTGTTGCAGTAACAAAATACTGCAGCCTGGGTGTTTTAGTCAGCTTTTTGCTGCTCTGACCCAAGGACCTGACAAGAACAATTTTAGGAGGAAAGTTTATTTAGGGACTTAAGGTTTTGGAGGTCTTAATTTCTCGGGCTCAAGGTGAGGCTGAAAAGCATGGTGGCAGACGTGGCTCCAGGGAGCTGGGACCTCAAGTCATCACAATGGGAAGCAGAGCAGAGAGGGAAACTCCACCCAGATTCAGAACATGTACTCCAAAGGCATGCCTCAATGACCCATCTCCAGCCACACTCCACCTGCCTTCAGTTGCCAGCTAATCCCCATAGAAAGATCAAATCACTGATTGGATTAAGGCTTTTGCAACCCAGTCATTTCATCTCAGCCTTCCTGAATTGTCACGTGAGAGCTTTTGGGGGATACCTCACATTGACACTATAATACTGGGTAATTTATAAAATTTATTTGGCTGAAAGTTTTGGATGCTGGGAAGTCTTAGATCAATAGACTGTGTCTGGTGAGGGTCTTCTTCCTTTATTGTAACATGGTATAAAGCATCGTGGAGGTGGAGAGGGAGGAAGAGCAAATAAAAATATGAAGCATGTACATTGAGAAAGGGCTGGATTCAATTTTATAACAAATTCACTCTCAATAACAACATAATCCATTCATGAAGGCTGAGCCCTCGTGACCTATCACCTCTTAAAGGTCCCACCCCTTGACACTGCTGCATGGGGGATTAAGTTTCCAGCACATGATCTTTGAAGATGGTCACAGGCAAATCATAGCAGGTCTTAGCTACATTGGCAGTCTGATGTATCTGGTACCAAGAGCTGGGAATGATTGCTAATTACTTATAAAAATGTAATATTTTAAGAAATGCCAAATGAGTAAAGCTTGAATATAAATTGAGCACTTGAAAAAGCTATGATGATTTTGTAAGTTTAATTGAGTATTTCCTAGCTATCACTAGTATAGGGTGTTGATCAGATGGTTCCAAGATGAGATAGTCTCATTTTGTATACAGGGGTCAGTCATTCAACCAATAGCATTTTCTCCGCAGTATCTGACAGACTTTTCTTTTGTTATCAAAAATTAGCATGGTGATGATACATGTTCTTGTTTTTTGACTGAAGGCTAGAAACAGGAATCCAGTTTGGCAGGATGTGGTAGGTGAACAAGATAATGAATGTACATGATGAAAGAGGAGATCTTTTCTAGGGTGACTCAAGAGTAAATTGGGAATTTGGTAACTTTTTTTTATTAGATGGATATAGAGATACAATTGAGGGGGAAACATTATCAAACATTCAAGAACCAATGTATATAAACTTAGTTATCCAGGGCTAATGCCATATCATGGATGTCCAGCTTGGGTTCCCCCTGTTGCTGTTTCCCCCAGAAGAACTCCTGAGTTAAATGGGTGTCTGGTA
>PVKS010000439.1:77201-198247 GCA_004027875.1 Aplodontia rufa
ATATATATATATTATTTTTTACAAAAATGCGAAGTAACTGTGAGACAGGTATTAGTCTCACTTTATAGGTAGAAAATAAAAGCCCAGCTGCATGAGGTTCATTGTGTATTCTTGATAAATACATACATGGGTTCAGTGCCCTCTTAAAACGTGTTTATCTGGGGCTGGAGCAGTGGCTTGGTGGTTACAGCGCTTGTCTGGCATGCAGGAAGACCTGGGTTTGAACCCCAGCACCATGTACACAAGGAAGTGTCCTCCTGAGTAACAAATGCCACATGAAAAGCTAAATAAAATTGATTCTCTTTTTCTTTCTCTCTCACTGTCCTCCTTTCTTTAAAAAAAGTGTTTAATTCTTACACAATCCAAGTATATTATATCACAGTACTAAAATATAAAAATGTCATATCCCATGGTACTGAGTAAATATTTATGAAATGTGTAGTCAGTCATAACATGCAGGGAAAACTCAGTTTAAAATGACTTTGGTAGCTGGTTGTGGTGGCACAGGCCTGTAAATCCAGCTCCTTGAGAGGTTGAGGCAGGAGGACTGCAAGTTTGAGGAAGCCTGGACAACTTAGTAAGACCCTGTCCCCTATCTTTTTTTTTTTTTTTTAAAGTGGGGAGCTGGGATTAGAACTCCCATAGCATCCTTGGGTTCAATTCTGTGGTGTAAGGGGTGGGAGGTGGTTGGGGAAGAAGGAAATAACTTTGGTAATTGTTCTTTAGTTTTCTGTTTTCCTGGGAACCATTAAGCTGGCGTTCTTGGAGGATCCATCAGGGCATGTGCTTAAATTGTCTGTGTAGCAGGCAGCTGTTTGTAGCCCTTTATGGGAACTCATCTCTCCCCTTGGATGGTTAGCTGGTCTGTGGGTGTGCTCAACACCTGTTGCTGACACTAGCCAGGGACATCTGGCATGTACAAGTGGGCCTTTGCCTTGTTAGCTGGTAATGGTTAAGGAAAGACCAACCTCTACCAACATAATTCAGGGTTCTGAATTATGAGGGAATTACAGCTATTAAACACATTTCTCCATCAACTTTTTAAGAATCAGTCATTCCTATTTCAAAACTTTTGACATTTGTTTATAATTAAAAGTACGAGATGGCAAATGTGGCTGTAGGTGGGGTCTTGGTAACGGTGCAATGTAGTAAAGGGGGGCTTTGGACCAGCACAGGGAATTCTCATGGGGAAGGATAATTTGGTTTGGCCAGTGTATGGACAGCACTTGCTTATCCATAACGCAGGAATCCAGTTAAATTCTGTATTGATATTATATTTCCCTCTGTCCTAAGCTGAAATTATTTCCCAGGTGTAGCTCGTGATATGTTAGGTGTGGGAGCACTGCTTTTGAGGAGTTCATTTGGATGTTTCTAAAGGATGGGTAAATCTTCCTTTGTTCTTAGGGATTCTTTCGGAGAAGTATTCAGCAAAACATCCAATACAAGAAGTGCCTGAAGAATGAAAACTGCTCTATAATGAGAATGAATAGGAACAGATGTCAGCAGTGTCGCTTCAAAAAGTGTCTGTCTGTGGGAATGTCGAGAGACGGTATGTTTCCAGTTCAAACAGTGTGTTTAAAGTATATAAAGCTGGGCTTCTATTCCTTAGGATGAACCAGAGCTACAAGCCAGTTACTAACAGCCCTCATGTATTTAGAGTGAAGCAGATTTCAGAAAGCATGTTTTGACTCCTTGAGGACACTAAATTCAGTTTTTAGCATTCAAATGGCTTTTGACTTAACTTTTTTTTGTTGTTGTTGTTGATTCTTGTAAAAATATATTTTTTCCCCTGAACAGTTTGAAGACTTTTTCTAAGACAAAGATTTAGTTTTTCTTGATATGGGAATTTTTGACTTTTATCTTTTTCATTTCTTAGTATTACTAAGGAACTCGTTTCTTATGTGAATTGTCCATTAATTTTTCAGCCTGAGATAAAAATGCACAGATTCTGAACACATGCAAAAGAGATGCAAAATTGAAAGAAACATTAGGATCTGGAGTAGAGATGATTGTGAAATTCTGGCATAATCCATTTCCATGCAAAATTAAAGTGTGTTGATTTGTGAAATTCTTAGTATTACCTATGGTTGACATCACTGCAAGATTTGATTCTTGTACTTAGGGAAATAATTTTTGGATAGTGTCTTTTTGTAATATGATAGAGATGTGCAGTTTTCAGAGGGTTTGGTCTAGTGGGGTTAGTTACGAATTGCTAAGCATGAACTTCCTGTTCATCTAGACAGTGGTATTTAGGCAGTCTTCTTGATTACTCTTAACTATTAATATCTTCCTGATACAAAAATCAAATATGGCAGTGAAGAGTTTCTGGAATAAGAGATTTGAGCAATTAATTTTATTTTTGTCAATTGCCTGGAATTTTATAGTATTAGTAAGACTAGTGCTATAAAAATAATGAATGGAGGGGCTGGAGAGGTGGCTTGGTGGTTATGGCGCTTGCCTAGCATGTGCATGTGCGCGAGTTCAAACCCCAGCACCATGTACACGACGAAGTGTCTTAAGGAATGAAAGTCACATGAAAAACTAAGTAAAAATTGCTTCTCTCTTTCTCTCTCTCTCACTGTCCCCTCTTCTTAAAAAAAAAAAAAAATGGAGTCCGATATGGTAGAGCATGCCCATAATCCTAGTGACTTGGAAGGCTGAGGCAGGAGGAGTGCAAGTTCTAGGTCAGCCTCAGCAGCTTAGTGAGACCATGACTCCAAATAAAAAATGAAAAAGGGCTGGGGATGTAGAGCATCCCTAGCTTCAGTCCTAGTTCCATAGGTGGACAAAAATAGTGAATAGTTATGATTGCCCCAAAAGAATAAAACCAGTAATCATTTGTGAGGGAAGGAATCATGAAACATGATAAAATAGTTTCTTTGATAATGAAATTGTCAGGGACCACAATTAGACTAGCCAGGCTTTCTTGCTGGGTAGGCATATTAAATTTTTATTATCTTTGCCTAAATATTAAACTAGGAAGTAGCTTTTCTTTGCCTCAGGGATAGGATTATTGGGGCAGTATACTTTCTAAGACCAGCTTCTAAAACAGTGGAGGATGATTGATCTAATTTTATTTATCCATTGATTTTAATTAAAACCCAGCAAGTATATTTTCCAGTAACTGCATTTCTATTGAGTGTGTGTGTGTGTGTGTGTGTTTTAAAGTGATTTTCTTTCTTAGGAAGCTGAAAATGATAGAGTGCTTTTGGGGCACAGATAATTTAGTGGTTAGGTTCTTAAGAGTAAGGTTACAAATGTGAATCAATGAGTTAAATGTTTAGGAAGTGATTGTACCTACCACATTCCATTAGTGTTCATGGACGTGGGTTTTGATTATTCCCTCACACATGCTGGAAAATAGCCCTAGGCCTTGTTAATAGGTGCTATTTAGTAAAGCTGGTCTGTTTCAAACTATGGTTTTCATGAGTTAATTTTACATTTCTTTCTTAGATTTTACCTATAAAATATCCAGGAAATAAATCTCCTTAGCTTTGATTTTGGAGAAGAATGGAAAAATTTCCTTTTGTTTCCTTCTTCCTTTGGAGCATCAACATCAGGTTTAGAAAAATTTGATCCAGAGACGTCTAGATGTTGTTTACTTGTATGAATAAGATCATAGGTATCAGAGATAATTTTTTTGTTATTCTTTGTACTAAGAGATCTTACTTAGAATTTAGATGTTAAATATCTTTTTCTTCAATAGCTGTTCGGTTTGGTCGTATTCCTAAGCGTGAAAAACAGAGGATGCTAATTGAAATGCAAAGTGCGATGAAGACCATGATGAACGGCCAGTTCAGCGGTCACTTGCAGAGTGACACATTAGTAGAGCATCATGAACAGACAGCTTTACCAGCCCAGGAACAGCTGCGACCAAAGCCCCAGCTGGAGCAAGAAAACATCAAAAGCTCTCCTCCTCCCTCTTCTGATTTTGCAAAGGAAGAAGTGATTGGCATGGTGACCAGAGCCCACAAGGATACCTTTATGTATAATCAAGAGCAGCGAGAAAACTCAGCTGAGAGCATGCAGCCCCAGAGGGGAGAACGGATTCCCAAGAACATGGAGCAATATAATTTAAATCACGACCATTGTGGCAATGGGCTTAACAGCCATTTTCCTTGTAGCGAGAGCCAGCAGCATCTCAATGGACAGTACAAAGGGAGGAACATAATGCATTACCCAAATGGGCATGCCATTTGTCTTGCAAATGGACATTGTATGAACTTCTCCAATGCTTATACTCAAAGAGTATGTGATAGAGTTCCAATAGATGGATTTTCTCAGAATGAGAACAAGAATAGTTACCTGTGCAACACTGGAGGGAGGATGCATCTGGTATAGTGCAATCAATTTTTTGCTCACCTTGTATCAAGGAAAGCTTTGAAGGTTTTTCTTTTATTTGGGGATGTACCAACTCGGGAGGTGGGTCAGAAAGAAGCCTAAGAAATTTATAGAGTCAATTTTGTACAGTATTTAGGTCAAATAATTTTAATAAACAGCATCTGTTGAATGACCTAATTTCACACAAAGCTAGGTACGGGCATGTGATTTAATTGATACTGTGACTGGGATTAAGATTTCATGTAAAATACCATTCATAAAGAATTGGGCCTTTAATTCTGGGAAATCCCTTTGAAAATTTAGGTGGTGTGATTAATTAGTACCTTGTTAGCTTTGGAATTTTTTTTTCCCAAAAGAATTAATCTTTTTGCTTGTCATAGTCAGAACTTTGATTTTGGTGGAGAGAGGTTTTGTTGTTTTTATTTTTTTGAGAATGGGGTCTTGCTTTATTGCCCAGGGTGGCCTTGAGCTTCCGAGCTCAATCAGTCCTCCTGCCTCAGCCTCCTCATTAGCTGGGATGACAGGCGTGCACTACTGTAATCATTATAACGCAAAAAGGTCTTTGGGTATAGAACGTGAATGATTTATTGTTTGAAAATTTAGGAATATTTTAATTTAATAGACTAAGGATTTACTCAGCCTTCATTCTGTGAGCTAAGTTAATGCAATTCATATCATTCAAGTTTTTTCATCAAATAACAACATTCTACATGAAAATACAGTGTTCATGTTCAGCCAAAATTTCATCAAAAACAGCAATACTGCACCATTTCAAGTTTAAACCATGAGGTCCTTTGATAGTGCTTGGTATTTTCTACCACCAGGTAATTAAAATTGCCTTTTTTCATTTTCAAAAGGGTTGACTTTACCCCACTCTCCATGTTTAGATTTTTGTCCAAGTACTTGATTCCAGGATCTGTCTGTAAGATGGCCTTAAGTTTTGTTAAGCCTCATAGCTTCCTTAAAGAGGAAAACATCCCAAAGCATTCAAGTTCTGATTTCATGATTGTCTCCATGGTTTTAGAATCATCCCATTCCTGGATCTCAAGCCAATTTAATGAAAAATTAAAGTCTGGCTTTACTGATAGAATATATAGTTCACGTCTCATTATAGTGTTCTCCTGA
This sequence comes from Aplodontia rufa, assembly GCA_004027875.1. Taxonomy (NCBI): domain Eukaryota; kingdom Metazoa; phylum Chordata; class Mammalia; order Rodentia; family Aplodontiidae; genus Aplodontia; species Aplodontia rufa. The sequence continues at coordinate 82,668 of PVKS010000439.1, forward strand.
CTTCCTGGCTTTGTGTTTTTCCCTCCCTTAGTCAGTCTGCATTTAGAAGGTGCGCCTTGCATCTGTAGTCATTCTTAATTGAACGGTAGAGGTCAGTGACCTTTTCTTAAAAGTGAGACACCTTACTGCCTTCCTTTTGGAAATCACACGTTGTAATTCTGCCTATTTAGAAATAAGTGAGTTTTAAAATACTACTAAATACGGGTTTGAGTCCTTGACCTGTGACTGCCAGCTATGTGTGGACAAGTCACTAAATCTTTCAGAGTCATTTCCTTATCATAGTTATGAGCTGGGGTATATCTCTAGTGGAGTGCTCGCCTGGCATGCATGAGGCCCTGAGTTCTCAACCCTGGGGAATAAAAAGTTAATTATAATTGGCTATAATTAACAGGGTTGAGAAGCAAATATATGTGAATTTATTTTGAAAACCTTAAAGCACTATATACCAGCATAGGTTGGCAGCAGTATTAACAAAATAAATTCTTTAACCTGTGCAATAGGTTTTTGAAATAGATTACAGGCAATATTTTTGCCTAGGGTACCTCTCTTTATAGTAAGCTAATGGTTATTTAAATTGGGTTGCCATGAGACTTTTTTTAAATGGTGACAGTTATGTACTTTATCATACCTCTTTTCTTAAATTCTCAGACACCTTTCATTGACTATAATTTACTGTAAGTTAACTATGTAATTTATATGTATATTGTCATGAGGCTTCCTATTTTAAGGTGTGAGCAAATGGAGAATTTGTCAGTAGGTTTTACTTGTGTTTGGGGGTTATTTTCATCATAGGGTTTCTCATGATTGAGATGCAGCTTTTGACATTTTTTCACCACCTCTCATAATTTAAAAGTTTTTCTGTTTTGTGTATACTAGGTTTGTCCAATGAGTAAGTCTCCATATGTGGATCCACATAAATCAGGGCATGAAATCTGGGAAGAATTTTCCATGAGCTTCACTCCAGCAGTGAAAGAAGTGGTGGAATTTGCAAAGCGTATTCCGGGATTCAGAGATCTCTCTCAGCACGACCAGGTCAATCTTTTAAAAGCTGGGACTTTTGAGGTAGGTTTTATTTATCCTGGGTATTCGTATAGGATATGTAGTATCTCATTTTCTTTGTTGTTTTCATTAGTTTCTATTAGTGTTTATAGTTCAGAGTACAAAACTACCAACAAAAGAAGTACCATCCCAGGGTTTTGGTAAGAGATGAGGTGAATCCAGAGTTATTATGACTTAGGTGTTCTATATCTCCTGCATGTGAACTGCAAGTTCTAGTACTGTTTCTGGAGGTGGATTTGGTGGTTTCTGCAGAGTCTTAGATACCTCTTGAAAGCCTGGCCTGGTATTCACTGTGTTCAGTGCAGAATCAGAAGGGAGAATAGAATATGGTTTTTGTCTTTTAGGGTGTATAGAATATTCTGGGGATTTATCAGACATCTCTGTTGCCATCTCACATCCTTTGGGCCTCATCTTGCTTTGGGATCTGAGGCTATTTTTTTTACTCCCAGTTTCTTCTGTATTTGACCTGGGCTTGAGGCAGCCATTGCTGCTGGCTCTGGTTGGACCCAGCGAGCTGGTACCTTTCATTTCTGTCTGCTCCAGGGCTTCCCTGTTGTTAGGTGTAGCGTGAGAAGCGTTGGGACCTGCGCTCACTTAAGCCTAAGATAAGCAGTGGTGGTGGGAAGTTGATGTCCAGTGGGCCAGATCTTTGAATCTCTGATCCATAGGATAAGGGAACGGTGGGATGGTCCCTCAGAATGGAGCTGTCAGATGTCACTCTTGCTGATGAGTGGTGGCTGCTCAGTAATGCAACCCTTAACATTTGCTTGTTCTTCTGCCTCATTTCCTTTTTCCTCATTCCTGTTTTCTTATGTGCCAGTCCACAGACACTTCTGCCCCAGACTCTGTTTTCTGGAGTACTTGGACTAGAACAGAGAAGACGTTTTCATAAATAAAATAGCAATGGAGTGATTAAGAAATCGTGATTGCAGGATAGACTTTTTAGTTTGAAGGAGAACATTAGACTTAAGGTTCAAAGCCAGATGAGAAGTCAGTGATCAAGTACAGTTCACTTGTTTTGGAGGGGTAACTGCTGCCCAGAGAGGCCAAGAGATTTTTCTTGGACTTGGTGTCACTCCCTTTTGGACTGTCTTGGGTAAAACAAGTCCTTGCTTGGGAGCATTGAAAAAGGAAATTTGTTCAGTGTTCCTTTGATTATGAGAGAAATGTATGACATAGATGTTACCAGTTAGGGTAATGGAGGGAGTGCTGTAGGTAAATAAAGTGGCTATTCACTGGTTTGGTTTGAATGGCAGTCATCACTTGGTGTTTAGAACTCTTAATTGTGATGGTGTCTTGTGCCTGGTCTCTTTGGGTTATGTTTTCTTTTCTTTTTGTACCAGGGATTGAACCCAGGGGCTCTTTACCATGGAGCCACATCCCTATTCCTTTCTGTATTTTTATTTTGAGACAGGGTTTCACTGGGTTGCTTAATAGTTGCTTAGGGCCTTGCTAAGTTGCTGAGGCTGGCTTTGAATTCACAGTCCTTCTGTTTCAGCCTCCCAAGTCGCTGGGATTACAGGTGTCCGCCACTGCACCTGGCCTGGGTTATGGTTTCTTGAAGTAGTCTGATTAGAGTGCATTTGCTGCATTTGTCTTGTCTGCATTTGGTGTTTTGATGTTTCCAGGTGTTGTTACGTTGAAATATTACTTATTTTTACTTTGGGTACAGAGACCAAGTGATATATTTGGTAGTCTGTAATTTAATGCTTTTGGCCAAGCCCTGTTTTAAAACTTCTTGGCGTTATTGCCTATTTTAATTTTATATTTGCATTTCAAAATCTTTATTAATAGAGTGTTAGAGTATCACAGGACTCAAGTATTTTGTCTTTGGCTGCTAGAATTTCTCTTGATGTTCTTCTTGGAATATTTATTGCTTTGGTAGTGAAATTGCCTTAAGAAAATAAACTTTTTTCTTTGACAGCTTCCTTTTATATGTACAGTGTTACTTAAGTGACTTAAATACAGAATTATTTCTTAGTATTACTACTGAACTTCTCCAAATGCATTTAAGTCTTTTTGTTTTTCCAGGTTTTAATGGTCCGGTTTGCATCATTGTTTGATGCAAAGGAGCGTACTGTCACCTTCTTAAGTGGAAAGAAGTATAGTGTGGATGATTTACACTTGATGGGAGCAGGGGATCTGCTCAACTCTATGTTTGAATTCAGTGAGAAGCTAAATGCCCTACAGCTTAGTGATGAAGAGATGAGTTTGTTTACTGCAGTTGTCCTGGTATCTGCAGGTAAGCAAGCTGATTCTAAATTTAGAACATAGTGACAATGCAGGAGAAGGTGGCAGTTAACTAGGTCCCAGCAGGCTATTTAGAGGAAATGAGGCATTAAGGAAAGTGCTAGATTACAGAAATCTACTGTTTTTGCATAATTTTTTTTTTTTAAATAGAGGGTCAGTGAGACAGAAAGAGAGAATCAATTTTATTTAGTTTTTCATGTGGCTTTTGTTGCTCCGACACTTTTGTTGTGTATGTGGTGCTGGGGTACAAACCAGAGTCTTTGGGCATGCAAGCTACTGCTCCAGCCGCTCCAGCCCCCATAATTAATTTTTTAATAATGAAAAATAAGGAAAAAAGATATTAATAAACTGTTTACAATTTCTTTGAAAACATAAAAAATAATGCCAGTACAATTCAGGATGCTATTGTAATTTAAATAACGTTTAAATTTGCATTTAGCACTTGTAGTCTTCAGCATTCATAATTTTTTTTTTTATATAAAGAGAGAGGGACAGTGAGAGAGACAGAAAGAAAGAAACAAATTTATTTAGTTTTTCACATGGTGTTAATTGCTCCAACACTCAGTTGTGTACAGGGTGCTGGAGTTTGAACTCGGATCCTCGTGCTTGCCAGGCAAGCGCTGAAACTGCTGAGCCACTGCTCCAGCCCCAATTTTTGTGAGTCTAAATCTTTATTTCATGGATTTATTTTTGGGACATTGGATATTGCCAGATAGGTGGTTCAAATATGAATCTTAAGTTTTAATTATAATTTAAGTTACTTGAAAATGTCAGTGAGTATTTTTTTTTTTTAAAGAAGGACAGTGAAAGAGAAAGAGAGACAGAGAGGATCAATTTTTATTGAGTTTTTCACATGACTCTCATTGCTCTGACACTGAGTTGTGTACGTGGGTGCTGGGGTTTGAACCCGCATACTTGAGTGTGCCAGGCAAGTGCTGTAACCGCCGAGCCACTGCTTCAGCCCCTGTTAATGAATATTAAGAGCAAAGAAATGTGATTATTGAGTTATGATTTTAGCCCAGCTTTTCTGTGTGACTTAGGTAAGTAATTTATCCTTTTGGGTCCTGTTAAAGGAAGGGGATGTACCATGTGAACTGAGTGTGATGTTAGTTACCATTTGAATGAATGATCAAGTTTTTTGAGTCTGTACATTCAATATTTATTTATATGAGTCACTTTTGGTGTTTCCCAATTTCCCTGTCGTTTTGAATTTATATTGCTATTGTTTCCAACAAGAAATTTTGAATTCAGACAATGGCCATTAAGACACAGATTGTTACTCCCAATAGCAAATTGGAAATTCAGACACTGATTTTCCTGGGGAGGGGGGAGCATCGTTCTTAGTGCCAGCCATTTTTAGGTATCACTTAATTTTATTTTAAAGCATATTTTGGGAATTTCACAGTGTTTTGATATGACTCTAAATTTCCCATTTGTTTCCAGCTCTGTAAAGGAACCAGTGCTAGATACTGTGAGAGTTATGGCCTCTTGATTAGAGAACAAATCCTTTGTGTAACTCAAAAGGCTTTTATATCAGTAGGATAAATAAAGACGTGCCATTTGGAAGTCAAATTTGGCTTCTTTTTCTGACCAGCTCTACCTGTATAACTAAAAATGTATTTATGTCATGGGTTAGTATGAACGTCAGTAAGGGAAGCCTGTTTTCTTATTAAGCTGGTGGCTCTTGCATTTTACTGTTCTTGCAGAGTCTCTTGATTAGTAATTAATATTGATTTAAATTGACATCAGATCAATCAATTTTTATGAAATTAGAGATAATCAATACTAGTTAAATTCTTTTTTAGGATGTATTACTATTTTTTTTTAAATGAGGGAGGGACAGTGAGAGATCAAATTCTTTTTAAAAAAATTTTTTTATTTTTATTTTTTAAAGGGGGGGCAGAGAGGGAGAGAGAGAGAGAAAGAGAAAGAATCAGTTTTATTTAGTTTTTCATGTGGCTTTCCTTGCTCTGAGACTTGGCTGTGTACGTGGTGCTGGGATTTGAACTCAGGTCCTGGGGAATGCCAGGCAAGTGCCATAATCACTGAGGCACTAGTTAAATTCTTTATCTGATGAATATTTTTCCTATGTGGTAGGTACTTAGGGAAGACAAAAAGCATTAAGACACAAGGTTACTCTCAAAGTGTTTTTGTTCTTTTTGAGAGACAGAACTAACACAGAAACCTTTATGGTACTAAACTATAATTCTGACTGAGGTAGGCTGGAATTAGGAAAGAAGATGAAGTGATAAGAGAAGACTTTGTGTGGGGAACATGGAAGGTGAGCTGGAATTTGAAGGTTGGATTATTAAATTTTTCTAGTATTGAAAAGATGGAAAAGCCTGATAATGGGGCAGGGGAAGGGGCAGGTGGCCAGAGCATGCAGTGTCTGTCAAAGTGGGTCAGGACTTGAGAGTTAGAAGAGCATGGGTTTGTGGGGTAATAGCTATGAGAACAGAAGTGGTGGAAGCTTTAACTGAACTACAGGTGGTGGAAAGTCTGTCACCTCTTCAATAGGGGAGTGATCAGGTGTGAACAAAGCCTTGCTTAACGTTAGTCCTGCATTTTTATCATGGGTGGATTAGGTAGGTAAATCACCAGACTGGAGAGTGGGTTGAGAGGATGCAGAGCGTAGGAGTGAGGTAGTAGAATGAATGCTTCTGGAACAGGGGAGGGGAGCTGAAGAGGAAGGGCCAGGTCCCAAGGTAGTTGAGGGAGGACAGTGAAGGGAGCCCTGTGCGGGAGCTGTGCTACTTACGTATTTCACTTAGGTTTCCACTAGACATGTGTCTTTATTTTGTTTTAGTCCTCTTGAAAAAGGCTGTCCCCTTGATTCTTAGATTAATATGATTATTTGAAAAATTAGAAAAATTTACTATGACAATTCAGATGCTAATAACCCTACCAGAAAGGACCTCTGTTCATTTACCTGTCCCTTCATCTCTCCATTCACCTGTGTATTGAACTGTGAAATATATAAAATATTTAAAAAATTAAGCAAGAAAGACTGATTATAAAAGAATGCAATGCTGGGTGCAGTGGTGCACACCTGTGATCCTAGTGGGTTGGGAGGCTGAGGCAGAAGGATTGCAAGTTCAAAAATGAAGAATACGAACAATGACAGGTGCTGGAGGGGCTGCGGAAAAAGAGGAACACTCACATTGCTGGTGGGACTGCAAACTGGTACAGCCACTATGGAAAGCAGTGTGGAGACTCCTCAAAAAATTAGGGCTGGAACCGCCTTTTGACCTAGCTATCCCACTCCTGGGTATTTTTCCATAAGAGTTAGAATCAGCATATTATAGAGATGTGGCTTCATCAATGTTTATAGCAGCTCAATTTACTATAGCTAGACTATGGAACTAACCCAGATGCCCCTCACTCGAAAAGTTGATTGAAAAACTTTGGTACGTATATACAATGGAATTCTACTTGGCTATTAGAGAAAATGATATTATGGCATTTGTTGCCAAATGGATGGAGATGGAAAAAATTATGCTGAGTGAAGTATCCCAAACTCAGAGACTCAAAGGCTGAATGTTTTCTCTCATTTGTGGAAGCTAGAATACAACCAATACAGTATGATAGATGGCTAAGCTAATAATAACCTCAATGTGTATGAAGTTTTACACCAACTGGGGGAATCTTGCCTAGGATGCTGGGGGGACTTAAGGAGAGGGAAGCAGGGAGGGGGGAGGGAATAGGAACGATATCCAGGAGACTGGAGGGAGGGAGTATGGGGGAATCAACTCAGAGGGAAACCTTTGACTTCCATGAAAAGTGTTTAACACGGGAGTTTTAGGGGGAAACATGAAGCCATGGGGAACCTAAGGGGGAAAACCATGGAATGGCATCAGCCTTGGTTTATTCTGTGAATATACATTTGTTTTTTATTGTTTGATAATGATTCCCTCCTAATTGTAAGTCCATATTTAACGAATTTAAAAAAAAAGGATTGCAAGTTCAAAGCCAGCTTCAGCAAATTGTGAGGCCCTAAGTAACTTAGCCAGACCCTGTCTCAAATTTAAAAATGGGTTGGGGATGTATGTACCTCAGTGGTTCAGCACCCCTGGGTTTGATCCCTGGCACCCCCCCTAAAGAAAAAGGAATGCAATGTTATGTCTATGTTTGAAGATACACTAGCGTATCAAAATGCACTTTTCATGTCAGTTTAAATTTTTACTACTTGAAGTCACCTGCTGTTTTAGAAATTTTTTATTAAGGAGTTATTGTGCAATCATAAGTGGATATAAAATAACGATATGCTATCCTTTTGTTCTTAAACCAGAATTACCCCCACATCACCCACACCGCAGTCTCTTGATCATCTGCTATTTTTAAGGCAGTATCAGATGAGAAAATAAAATTCAAAAACTCCAGAGAAGAACATAAAATAAAAAGTCAGGAGGGCTGGAGTGGTGGCTCGGCGGTTACAGCGCTTGCCTGGCATGCTTGAGTACCCAAGTTCAAACCCCAGCATCATGTACACAGCAAAGTCTCGGAGCAGGAAAGGTCACATGAAAAACTAAATAAAAATTGTTTCTCTCTTTATCTCTCTGCCCCTCTCTCTTTAAAAAAAAAAAGTTGGTGCTTCCTTCCTCTAATCTAAACTTCATTGTTCTATCTTTTTAATTCTCTGATGGTTGACACTCACCACTGGATATACTGCTTCTCTTTTATTTAACAGATATAAAAATGCCTCACATTTTCTCTAAATTTTCACTTTTTGGGTTTCATTTGTAATTTAAATACATTAACATTTTTTGTTTCTTCACTTTTGTATAATCTCTATGGATAGTTTAGGTAAAATTTCCTCTTTCTGCAGAGTATCTTCCTTCCACCATATCTTGGCCTTTTTGCTATACTGTGGCTTCTGTGTAATCAGGAATTAAAACATTTACATCCTGTTCTGTAACTGATTGTTTATCATGCTTCATTTGTCAACTTCAAAGTTGAAATGTAATAAATCATATTTGCAGTATTAATAATTATGTAAACAGTGCTCATAGTGGTCACACAGTGGGGCAAAAATGATTGAGGAGCTGATGCATGTATGATTATGTCAAAATAAACCCCACTATTTGGTATAACTATAATGCATCAAAAAAAAAATTAAAAAAAAAAGGGGTAATGTAAATCTGCCCCAGACTACTGCACCTAAAGGGGAGTGTTCCGTGTGTTGAGTAACATGATTGTTTATCTTCTCTATATTCTCTTCAAAATGGCGTTTCCTTTTCTTTGGAATCTGTAGTTGCCTTCTGGTTTTTTTTTTTTTTTTTGTCATTTATTTAAAATATTTTTTGGGTTGTCAGAAGAAATGCTAGCTGATTTCTAGATCTCGTTGTTTAATTCTGTCCCCATAACCTCTCATGTGAGCTAGGACGTGTTATCCTTAGTTATACAGGCAAGGGGTTTGAGCAATAGAAGAGTTCAGTGATTTACTAAGGTCACATTTTTAATAACTGGCTAAGCAGGTGTTTGAGCTTCCAGTGCCTGGCTTCAAAGCCTTCCCACTATTCTGCTCATGAGAAATAGCTCTAGCTGCTAAGGGAGAGGGAAATCGCAACATAATGCTTGTCTGTGAGATTGGAAGAGTCCTGCTACCATGGAAGGGGCGTTACACCTGCAAGGCAGACTTTTTTCAGGTTGTGTGAAGTGCTGGCACTCCTTTCTGGTTGAAGGTTAGGGACTGGCATGAGGGTATTTGGCCAAGACTCGTCGAGAGATTTCAGTTGTCTTTATGGACACATCCTAGAGGGGTTGGTGATGCGTACAGGCTTTTGGGAGTGGGATGAAGAACCAGAGGACAGAGGTGAGTGTGCAGCTTAATTCAGTGCATTGTTTAGAAGATGAGTTTCCACTTTGGTTTGTGCATTCAACGTTATAGTCTGCAGTAGATTGTTGTTTATGATCCACGCAAATTTATAATTGGATCCTGTGGCTTCAAAATCATAAACACCATGATTTTAGAAATTGAGGTGTCTGTAAAATGTAATTTGATATGCCTTTTAGGTATAGGCATCCATTTTCCTGAAGTTCTAAGTTGTATTAAAAAAAAGCATAGGTTGGGGCTGGAGCAGTGGCTTGGCGGTTATGGCGCTTGCCTGGCAAGTTTGAGTACTTGAGTTTGAACCCCAGCACCACGTACACAACAAAGTGTCGGAGGAAGGAAAGTCACATGAAAAACTTAATAAAAGTTGCTTCCCTTTCTCTCTCTACTGTCCCTCTCTCTTAAAAAAAAAAAAAAGAAAGCATAGGTCATCTAAACACCAAATAATCATGGAAGGACCAATTGCTCATGATCCTAGTTCCCAAACATCCTTCCCTCCTTGGCATTGGTTTCTGTGTTTGTCTGTGTATAGGTTATTTTGAGGGGACCACTGCCATTCTTTCTCTTTTTGGCACTGTAAAATTCTTTGATAAGATCCAGACAATTACATTCTTCTGCTAAAACTTTTTAAAGGAAAGAATTTTGGTTTATTTTGTTCATCGCTGATTCTCAGGCACCTAGGAGAATAGCCAGCACGCACTCTGAGTTTGGTGAATGATTTAATAAGTTGCAAGGATTTTTTTTTTATTAGAGCTTTATGGTTACACGTGTGGTTGGGTTCATCCCAGCAAACTCATAAAAGCATGAAAATTGATTTCAGTTCATGATCCCTACCTTTTCCTTCTTATCCTTCCCCCTTCTGTCTTTCTTCCTCTCTCCCCTTTGCAAGGATGTTTTTAAAAAACCAGTTAATTGAATATCAAAGGCAAGAAAGACACTTGGAAGTATTTTGGAAAGTTTTAAGTATTTTTATAACTTTATGATCAGCTAAAAGTCAAATGCCAAGAGAATAAGGTCTTTTGTTTGAAAAAACTTAATTCTCCAAATCTGTAGTTAGTTGAGCTTGTTTATTTTTGTACAAGGATTAGCATAGTTGTAAGTTCGAATTTTTCTGCGTATAATATAAGCACAGCCAGGCATGGTGGTGCATTGTGTAATCCCAGTTACTTGGGAGGCTGAGGCAGGATTGCAGGTTTAAGACCAGTATGAGTAACCTGGTGAGACCATGTCTCAAAATAAGAAAGGTGGGACTGGAGCAGTGGTTCATCATGCAAAAGGACCTCAGCATATACATAATTAAGTGTCAGAGAAACAAAGGTTAGATGAAAAAAATAAAATTATTTCTCTTCCTTTCTTTAAAAAGAAACGAAAAAACAAAAAATCAAAAAATCAAAATAAAAAAAGGCTGGTATGTAGCTCAGTGGTAGAAACCTTGCTTAGCATGTGCAAGGCCCTGGGTTCCACTCCCTGTGTGCACCACCCCCATCGTTTTTTCCCTCAGGAAAAAATGAACCTGTTTACATTATCTGTTCCTGCACAGACTGCATCACGCTTTCCCCTTGCTATTAGATTCTAGTCCTCAGTCTAAATGCTTGCATTGCACGTGGGCTCACTCTCTCTTTCTCACCAGGGATTGAACCCTGGGGCGCTTATCCACTGAGCCACATCCCCAGCCCTTTTTATTTTTTTATCTAGAGACAGGGTCTTGCTAAGTTACTTAGGGCCTTGCTACATTACTGAGACTGGCTTTGAATTTGAGATCCTCCTCCTCAGCCTCCTGGGCCGAGCCGTTGGGTTTACAGGTGTAAGTGGACATTTTCAATGACCAGATTTAATGGAAGACATCCTCAGCATCCTTGTGAAAAATGAAAGGATGGAGAAGTTTGCCTCTTTATAGAAAAAATATTTTTAGTTACAGCCACCTTGTAATGGGGGCCATTGCATGTTTCTAGTGCACCACTGCCTCCTTTTGTAAAGAGAGGAAATGACCCTTGCTGATGAAAAATGCCTGTGGCAAACTACATGTGGTTTGGTTGATTTTATGATACTTTTATTGGTGGTTTGTGTTAAATCATAAATTTATTAACATTTTGTATGCCAAGGTTAATGAAGTATGCTAAATGAAAGTGAGTACAGGGTAATATAACTAGTAAAATAAGGTTGTATGGTGTATTAGTTATCTATTACTGCATAATAAATTACCCCTAAACTTAGTGCCTTAAAAATGCAAGATTTCACATTTTTTGAGGCTTGGAAATATAGTCGTGGCTTAGAGACATTCTCCTGGCTCAGGGTTTCTTAGGAGATTGGGTCAAGCTGTGGACAGGGTAACCTCATGTGAAAGCTTGAAGATGGAAGGATCTGCTTCCAGGGTTTTGTGGTTATTGGAAGGATTCAGCTCCTCGAAAGCTCTTGTGCTGAGCCTTTCACTTCCCTGTGACCTGTTGGTTGGAGACCACTCTCATTTCCTCTCTCTGGGGACCTCTCCATAGGGCAGTTCACAGTGTGCTTAGCTGACTCTTCTCAGAGTGAGATTTAGAGGACCTAAGGTGGAAGTTGCAAGTTTTTGAATCCTAAACTCAGAAGTGATATCCTCTGCCGAATTTTATTCATTAGAAATGAGCCTGACAGTCTAGACCAAGAAAGAGGAGTAGTTTACACAAAGGTGTGAACACCAGTGTGAGGGGAAGCATTGGAGGTCACTTTAGAGGTTCCATACTTACCATGCATGGACTATAGTTCCTATGTAATAAAAATATATATCTGTGTTACATTATGCATTTTATCTTGCCAATTGGGAACCAAAAGATGACATCTGATTTAAAAGATCAGAACCTCTTGTTTTTTTTTGTGACTAAAAATTCCAAACACTAAATAATTTAGATTTATCAAATATATTGTGTGTTATGTGTGCATTTTAATAGTTAGAAAACTTGTCATTGAGATTTAAAAAATGTTGTCAATTATCTTTTGCCTTCGTTCCAAAGTATAAGCCTTTATTTGATTTCATTAGTGAGATTGATGAGCAAGAATTGTATTTTTTTTTTTTATTGTTAACAATTTGTCCTCTCCTTCATATTTCTGTATTCCTTGCTTCCTTTTAGATCGATCTGGAATAGAAAACGTCAACTCAGTGGAGGCTTTGCAGGAAACTCTCATTCGTGCACTAAGGACCTTAATAATGAAAAACCATCCAAATGAGGCCTCTATTTTTACAAAACTACTTCTAAAGTTGCCAGATCTTCGATCTTTAAACAACATGCACTCTGAAGAACTCTTGGCCTTTAAAGTTCATCCTTAAGGCTTTTGTTTATTTGAACATGAACTGATGCTAACTGTAAATTTTGTGCTAAAATGCTTATTTATATGTGTATACCATAAGTGGAGATAGAAAAGACTTTTAAGACAATTCAAGATTGTAGGCTATCTCTGTAATCAAACAGTAGCTGTTTGGATCAAGAACTCTTCAGCCATGATTAGACATTGACTGCATCTCCCCAATAGACCAATCAGCTGTGTCGCACTTAAACTGGAGAAGTTACACTGAATTGTAATCACACTGAATGTTAGACTTTTTCATCTGCCAAAACCAAAAACCATTTGATCTCCCTGTGATACATTATAAAACGCACAATCACAAGTATAGGAGGACCTAGAAATTAGTCCTTTGTGGTAGAAGTTGTGTTGAATGTTGGAAATCTTGGTATTATCACAGGACTGTTAGATCTGGTTATTGAAAAGACTTCTGGGAGTTGAGAGAGCTCCGCATTTGTATTTTACTCTGCCACTGTTAAAGTATGTAATCCTGGGCAAGTACTTGGTTGTGGAAAATGAGAATCGATAGTGTCCCCAATGCCCCACCTCACAGAGATTATAAGAAATGTCTACAAAGCATATTTACCTCTTGGGAGATAGGCACTATGTGAATAAGGTAAAAAGTTTGTTATTAGTTATTCATCGTAATAATCTTTTCTTCCACGCATTTCTGGGAAACCATTTCACACTTCACACCAATTCATTATTCAGGGTTCCTGCATATGTGTGGGGTATCCTACTGATACATGCAAAGTTTATGGATACATCAAATACATAGTATGTGTATATAGTATGTATGTGAATAGTTATACATAAATATATTTCTTCACAATATTTTAAACTGTGAAGAACTTTATCATACAATAAACTTAAGAGGTGTCAGAAGACCCCAATTAGGTGCATTTTACTTGTTGATGATGACATAACCATTGCTTTAAAATGTTTAGACAGTAGAATATTGAATTTACGCTCTATTTTTGTTTAAGTGACATTTAATGTCAAAGTGCAACAGGCAGTCCAAAATTTAAAGTACATAATGTTGGAGTTCACCTTTGGTAAACTCTTTGGTTCAAGGTACTAGTTTAAAAGTTCGTGCAGACTCTGCCTTGTGCTATAAAGGTTGCATTGCTGCCCTTCGTACACATGCTGCAGCTTGGGATCAGGAATGGATTCTTTCTGGAGAACTAATTAAGGAAACTTTACTATGTTGGCACGTGTGCTGTGTGTCCTGAGTTCACTTCTTTTTTTCCTAAATAACACTACAGGGATTTTGTCAAACTAGATGTAATCTATAATTTGAAAAATAATTTAGTGTATGACATACAGGCATGGAAATGGTATAGTCAGAAAGACTTTCATCCAATGTCTAGTGGCTTTATTAAATAAATAAGATTAGCCTCTGTTTATGGCAGTGGGAGGAACAGCCAAAGTTGAGAATTTCATGTGTGTTTTTCTGTTTCCCTGAAAAATAGAAGGTAATTGGATTTTGGGGTAAAGTTTGTCTTCTTTATATAAAATTGAAAAATGTTTGGAGCTCACTTTACTGTACTAAGCCTGTTATTTTCCTGACATGTGAACAGAATGCCTTATTTTTTAATCTTGTTTAACTTGTTGCTACTGGGATTTGAATTTCTGTGGCACTTGTTAAGTAAGTTAAAAAACGATAAAACCTCTCATTATAAGAGGGAAGGTGATGGTGATGTCTGTAACACAATATAAACCACAATTGTGATTTACCTTAAGTAGGTTTGACTGTTAGGGAATATAGTTAGAATTTTCGTGAATTCTTTACATGATAGCATTATCTTTTTATAATTTCCTAAGATAAACAGTTGCATAGTTTTCTTCTATGGGGTATAGAAACAACTTTTTGAAGTACTATTGAAAACCTCAGAGATCACGTTCTTAATTTTTGCCTTTTGCATAAGCCTCTTTATAACATGTATCTTTAAAACCATTAAGTCTTTAGGAATGTGTGACCAGAACTATGTTAGTATTGCTTGTAAAACTTTAGTTAGGTTCAATATATACGTGTATGCATCCACACATAGGCATATAAATTCTCATTTTGTCTTGTAAAATTTTGTTTGAATAAATTTCTCCTGTAGGTAATGGGAACAAAATAGTTCATATACCACTCATAGCATTTCTGTATTTGAAAATAGCCCAGTATAAAACTTCTAATTCTAAAATTAAACCAGCAGCCTATTACAAGCACATTTTTTTGACTGAGTCATGGTTACAAACTTACTAACTGCAAAGCCACAAGCAGTTTAGGGAACTTCTGAGTCTGTGGGACACTGTTGATTAACAATGTACTGTACGATTTAAGTGATGCTTTAACTCTCATTTTACATTTTAAAGTTAAAATGTGGGCATTATGTCAGCAAACTTAAGGGCATTATGTTAGCAAGCTAAAACTTTTTTTTTTCCTGTGCTTTTAATGTACGTCTGTGTGATCTGAGAGAGGACTCCAGCATTCAGAGAAATAGCTGGGGAAAGGGGAAACATCTTGGAATGAAGTTTGTTCTTAGAGTGATAGTTTAAATACAGATTAAAAAATTCGAAGGAAATTTCAGTGCATTAAGTGTATAGCTTTCATATCTACATTTCAAGAAATTACCATTGTAACTTGATAAGAGGTGATTTATTTTATGCAAACATCATTGCAAAGCAAGGTGTAGAAGCTCGGCTAGATTTATTACTGTGCACGAGAGTAAATACTTATCAGTTATTCTTTTTCTTTTCCAATATAAAGTTTGCTGAATGTACAAGAAGAGTTTATCACTTAGGATATAGAATTTTTTTAGGGGTTGGGGGGAGGGGCTCTGTCAGAATATGGTTACCTATAAACAAAGACTGTATTGATTTGATCCAAAAAATAAACTTGAAGTTATTCTTGAGCTAACATGGAAAAATGGCTTTTGTTTTAAAAAGAAAATATATTGTTGACAGGATATGAGTTGTTTATTTTCTACATATTGTAATTGATGAGGACATGGGTAATATCTTCATGTTTCTGAGAAGTAATGTGTACATGGGGGAAGGGGATAATAAATATTATTTCTAACTGAGAGTGGTGTTTGGTGTCTACCTCCCTCGCGTTTTTGTAGAACCACTTATAATTTAATGTACTCTGAGCATAGCAGGACCCCCGATGTAAATTTGACTCAGTGGGGAAAACCATGTACATAGGGCTTTTACAAAAAGATTTCAGAACTTGTTTAGTGATTCCAGCAAGAAGTGCTGCTGTTTTCTGTCACGCAGGCTGAATGGTGGTCCCCGTGTTTGAGGAGGTCTTTACGGGAGCTGAAAGGGAAAGCTTGATTTAAGCAAGAGCAGCCCTGGCCATCAGTGGGGTAAATGCTCAGCAACACTGCCCTCTCTCCCTCCTCACAGGCACCCACACCAGCCAGCCAGCCGTTGCTTGAATGGGACATGCCCACTGCTTTTCTGTGGATATTAATACACGATAGGTAGGAGAAGTCAGCTCCTTGATCAGTAACTTTGCAGATGCTGGGTGATGTGAGGTTGCTTAGATGTCTTCATGTCGGTCCTATTCTCTAACATGCATTGTGAATTCTTTAAGGAGTCCTTTTCTTGGGTGCCGTTTGCCCCAGACTTTCTCCACAAAGTAACCCTTCCCTCCTTTTTCCCCTTTGGAAATTGTGCTTTCAGGAAAAAACAGAACCCCTTGTTAATCTTAAATCCACTTTGGGTATTGATCAGAATGTTGACCGAATTCAGTGGATTATTATCCAAATTTTGCGTTTTATTTTGTTCCCCCGTTTTTTTGGCATAGCCTAGGATATCACTGAACTCCAAATGAATCTGTGGTCATCAGAAAACAAAAAGGGGAGAATTCCTGCTAAATTTTACAACTTGTCTATGAATAAAGACTCTGGATTTGTGGATCTGGTTTTAGTTTTCACACTCAGTTGGTCCTGTAGTAAAATTTGTAATGTTTGCTTTACTGAGTTTTCAGTTGGTTTAAAAGTTTAGAAACAGCTGGGGCATGTGTTCTAGTAGCCAGGGAAGGATTGCCCCTCACTGCTGAGCGTTGCTTGCTGGTGGGGGGATTGCCAGACACCAAAGGATCAGATGCATTTAGGACAACACTGAGTGGACTTGGGACCCTGGAGGGCAGTCTTGGATGAAGCTCCGCCCCCTCTAGAGGGTGGACTGGGGCCCTGGCCCCAGAATGTGAACTTGCTATGAATTTTTACATGAACCTTGCCTAGGTTCCTGGGGGATGTAGGGAAGGGGGCAGGGAATAGGAAGGACATCAAGGAGACCAGAGGGAGGTATTATGGGGGAATCTAATCAGGGGAACCTCCAACCTCCAGGAGAAGTCCAGTTAACTTGGGGCTTGAGTAGGGGGAAACATGGAACCATGGGGAACCAAAGGGGGGGAAACCATGGTCTGGCACCAGTCTTGGCTTGCTCTGTCATTACACTTTTGTTGTTGATTGTTTGACGATGAATCCCTCCTAATTGTAAGACCATGTTTATCGAATAAAGGAAAAAAAGAATTAACGTAACTGTTTAACCTAAAATACCCAAGAAGGTGGGATCTATGTTTTTCTAAAACTCAAACGACAAAATACACAGGTGAATATGGTGTTCCTGGTGTTTTTTCCCTAATGGAGTCTGCGAGTCACATATGGTCTTCTAAAGTTTCTGAGGTAAGATGTGTGCGTTTTCTGTTGCCTCCTTTTCTTCTGAACACCTATCCTTAACCTCAGCACCCCCATTACCTTGTTGCTTACTGCGTTTTCATCTACTTGTTTTTTGCCTACAATAGCCATTCCACTTCCTGTTCAGGCTTTGCAGTTAACGGTTGGTAGGGTGGTTCCCAAAGTGGAAAGCACCTACTCTTCATTCTCAACTTCTTGCTCCCTATGAAGGCCACCCTTTTTCTTAACTGTTGTATCTGACATGATTTTGGAGGAACAATGGTTTAGTCATTTACTGATGCACGCATTTGTGGAACTTCCTGGGTAAAAAGGTTTCCATGAAGAGCCAGGGGGCTAATCCTGATCATGCTGGGGGAGTTGTGTGCACCTGGAGCCCGAGGGCTTCCAATCATAGCATCTTCAAGAACAATCACCAGGCCTTGTGATCTAGCCGTAATGTGCTGCAGCTGGCTTCAAGGACTCTTGAGATCTGTTACTTCCCAGGAATTTAGGGGGCCAGTGATAAACACACCAATTATTAAAAATGAAGTTACATAAGCTTTCAGTGAATTATCCTAAAAAAAGTAATATTCAAATCTCACCACTCTCCAGTGTTACTATTTATGTTTTTGAGGTTACCTGCCTTAATTCTTATTGGTATGGTGGGAATACTTTATAATACTGTGTTCCTGTGCATCTTTCCTGCTAGTGATGGTACTTTTGTAGCTCTGAATTGGCCAGGGTGGGGTTATTTGTACCATGGAAGTCTACAGATATTGTGAAAAGTATGATTTGTTTTGAATGTCTAGACTTAAAAGTGATGGTGAGAACGTTAACACGGACTGAATATAAAAAAGCATGTCGTGTGTATGCTGTGAATAGCATGTAAAATTGGAAAATGTTCCCGTAATTGAGAACTACCATCTGATTCATCAAATTAGCTGCTCCATCGTTAGCAAGTCAAGTTGTAGTGTAGTTTTCCTTGTTTCTTTTTTTTTTTTTTTTTACTAATTAATATACGTTAAATATCAATCAGCTTTTATATCAGAACCGTACTTGTCAGTTTTAACTTTGGCAAAAATCAAGTGTTGCATTCTGGAAGAACTAAACTGGTTGTATGGAATTTACAGTACAGATTATTGTATGTTTTATAAACTGTGCTGTGTATCCTTTCACTAAAATAAATGCACACGTAACAGGTTTTCCTCCCCAGGGGGCTGGATGGTAAATGGTTACCAGTGCACCACTATTTTCACACATTAATTCGTGTGCTCCTAACTTCAGGAGGCAATAAAATAAAGTGATTATTACAGGAAGCGAAATACAGCCAAAGACCCTTCGCCAACAGGGAGGGCCGACACAGCCGTCTCTTTTCCTCCCAGATGAGTCTGCTCCAAGACCACACATCCATGGAGTCACTGCAGCGCACACTCTGCTGTGTGGTTTTTCCTCTCAGCATAACAGTTCTGAGATTCATTTATGTCGTTCATACACTGGTAGGTTATTTCCTTTTTATCGCAAAATGGTATTTTGTACAGATATACCATGGTTTATTCTTCTTACTGCATGGATGTCTGGGCTGTTTGCAGATTGTGGTTCTCATGGGCAACCCCAGGAGGAGCACTCCTTTGTAGTTGGACTCCTGTGATTCGAACCAGGCGTAGGTAGAATCTGTGCTAAGTTCTAAGTGCAGGAAGCACTCTAATAGAATGCATGAGAGAAAGAACTGAGTCGTAGAGAATTAATCCTGTTTCGGGTCTTACAGGAGGAGCAGTGCATCTGTTAGAAGATGCTTAAAGGCCTGTCTAAAAGGGAGTTCAACAATAAAGACCAATACCAAAGTATAAGACCAATGGAGGCAGGGCAATTCCGAGCTGGCTTGGTGGCCCCACAAATGCCATCAAAAGCAGAGGATCTTACTTCATACCTATTAAGATGGCAACTATCCAAAAAAAAAAAAAAATTGTGCTGGAGTGGCAGCTCAGCAATTGGAGCACTTGCCTGGCATGTGCGAGGATCTGGGTTCCAACCCCAACACCATGTACCTAACTTGGAGAAACAAAGGCCAGAAGAAAAAATACAATTAATTCTCTAATTCTCTCATTTTTTAAAAAATAAGGGTTGCTGAGGATGTGACGATATTAAAACCCTTTGTATGGAATTTTAAAATGCAGCCATTGTGGAAGAGTGTGACAGGACCTCAGAAAATTAAAACTAGGCCAGGTGTGGGGGTACACTCCTTTAATCCCCGCAAATTGGGACGCTGAGGCAGGAGGATCACAAGTTCAAGGCCAGCCTCAGCAAACCTGTCTCCAAAAAAAGAAAAAAAAAAGAGGGGGAGAGGGAGAAGGGTGTTCCTGGGGGAATGTAGCTCAGTGGTTAAGTGCCCTTGGGTTCAATTCATAGTACAAAAAACAAAACCAGCACAGAACTGTGATCTAGCTATCCTATTCCTAGATGTATATTCCAAGAAATTGAAAGCAGAATCTCCAAGAGATATCCACACTCAGCATTATTTACAATAGCCCAAAGGTGGAAGCAAGCCAAGTGTCCCCCAACGAATGGATGGATAAACAATGTATAAATACATGGAAAGAGAGCAACACAGCCAAGGTTGCAGCCTGAGCACCAACACCAGGGAAGTAGGTTCAAGTGATGGCACGCACCTGTGCTCCCGGCTACCTGTGAGGCTGAGCAGGAGCACGGAGCACGGGAGTTTCGGGCAGCGTGGGGAGGCCTCCTCCTAAGAATTAGAACATCACTCCCACGTGGCCCACGCTGGTGGTCAAAGATAAGAACTAGAGGCATCGCTGCAGCCTGGGCTCCTGGCTTTCTCGCCACTTCCTGCAGACCGACCACTCAGGCTGGGCCTGATCTGAGGGAGCCACACCCTGTTTGCTTATATACGCTTCTTGCAGCCATTGCGCACTCTCTGCCTCCTTCTTTCCTGGACAAATTGTGTCCTCCCTGCTGGGATCTGTAAGTAGGCATCTTCAAACTTGTTTCCCTTTGCAGTGATGAATTTGTGCCTGCCGCGTGAAGAACCAGGGGCTGCCCCAGGTTGGGTTTTCCCTGGGATGTTGCCGGGAACACAAGGTCAGGCTGCAAGCATCAAGAGCCATGGTCAGACAGAGCCACAAGGGCCTCTGCCCATAAAGTAGTCCCCCCCCTGAAAACCTGCAAGTTTCACTGTTCTTGGTTTCATTACCTATGGTCAACATATCTAAAAATATTAAATGGAAAATTCCAGAAATAATTTGTAAGTTTTTAAATTGCTGTGCTGTTCTACAGGATGGGATGAAATCTCGTGCCATCCCATTCCATCCTGTCTAGGATGTCAGTCATCCTTGCATTCTGTATGCTACGTATGTGTAGAGAAAACATGGTATGTAATACCCTCAGGCCTATGGCTAAGCGCACTGGCAGTGCGGCTTGCCTGTGTGGAGACCATCAGAAGAGGGTTGTACCTGGAGTGTAGCCTGGAAAAGCGCCTGGGTTATGGGCTGGTGTGTCCCTTTAGAGGGGAGAGTGCACCGAGGGAGGGGAATGAGAGTTGGTCTTCTCAATTGAGGCCTCTCCCTGGGAGAGTCCTCTTTTCCCCAATCCTCTGCTTCCGACAGGAGAACACACCGTTACCCTCATCGACTTGCCTAACTTTGCAGTGAGGGAGAATTGCTGGTCCAATTATCAGGGCACAGGGGCCCCCATTTGTGGGCCAGGGTTGAGTAATGTTCAGGGTTATTGTGCTTTTAAGTTTGGTGTCTCTGTAGGGTACAGCTTTCATGGTTGTGTTCCCCCATGGGGCAAACACCCCTGGCCAATCCCTCCTGAGCCTGCACCTGGCTGTGAGCCTCAGGTTGGAATCCTTTCTATTTCAGATGTGGTCAGGAGGGAGCCATGGGGTCTGCTGTCTCTAGTTGGCTGGGATTAGATGCAGACTTTCTCCTCTGGGTGTTTCTCGAAGGGCAGTCCTTCTCCTGCACATCAGCAGCACCTGGGAACTGGTCAGAATTGCAGATTCTAAGACACGGGCTCAGACCTCCCAGATGAGCACGTAGGGCTGGTTCCCAGCTGCCTGGCTTTTAGCAAGTTCTCCAGGTGATTTCCATATAGTTAATACAGAGAACTACACGTCTAGAGGAAAACAGCTTGGTTTGTTAGTTGGCTAGGGCTTCTGTAACAAAGGACCCTACCTACACTGGGTGGGTGGATAAAAGTTAATTTTTTCACAGCCCTGGAGGTGGGTGGGTGGGAGGTGGAGTCTGAGGTCAAGGTGTGGGCAGGGTTGGTTCCTTCTGAGGGTTTGGAGGGAAGAATCTGTTCCTGGTGTCTCTTGACCTGTAGCTGACCACCTGACCATCTCCTCCCCTGTCTTCATATCATCCTCCCTCTGTGTGCTGGGATCCAGAAATTTTCCTCTTTTTATAAAGGTACCCACTAGTCAGATTGAATTAGGGCCTGCCCTAATGTCTGTTTGTTTTTTTTTGGGGGGGGAATGCAAGTACTGGGGATCGAACCTAGGAGTGGTCTGCCTGTGAAGTACAACTTTGGTTCTTTTTAAAAATTTATTTTGAGGGGCTGGAGCGGCGGCTCGATGGTTACGGTGCTTGCCTGGCATGCGCAAGGACACTGGTTCAAACTCCAGCATCCATGTACACAACTAAGTGTCAGAGCAACAAAAGTCATGTGAAAAACTGTAATGTAAAAACTGTCATGTAAAAATTGTGTCTGTGTGTGTCTGTGTCAAATAAAATTTTATTTTGAGACAGGGTCTTGGTAAAGTGCCCAAGCTGTCTTGGAACTTAGGATCCTCCTGCCTTAGATTTCTGAGTGGCTGGGATTATAGGTGTGTGCCACCACACCCAGCCTAATAATCTCATTTAAAAAAATTTTAGCCCCCTCCCTCCCAATGCTGGAGATTGAACCCAGTGTCTTGTGCTTGTTAGGCAAACTTTCTACCACTGAGTTACACCCCCAGCCCTTTAATGACCTAATTTTAACCGTCCTCCCCCTTAAAGACTATCATCTCCAATAAGTTAACCTACTGAGGTATGATGGGATAGGATTTTGAAATAGAAAGTTTTGGGATACAGTTCAGTTCATGACACTTGGGAAACCTGGTCATTTAGTGACTTACATGTCTGTCTTCAATCCCCCATTTGAGCAGATAGAGGTCAAAGACTGGGTCTTCCTCTATTTGTCTTTCAAAAATGCTTTGTATTAATATAAGTTTAACCGACTATTAATGAGAGGGCTTATTCATGTTTATCAGGGTCTTCCTTTGCAAAGCACAGATCTCTAGACTTAATGACTGTGAGCCGTTTATACAGAGGTCTGATGTGGGACCCTGGGCTACTTACTGCTGCAATAGATTTCTGAATTGCTTAACCTTTCTTTTCTTTTTTTTTTTTTTTGAGAGAGGAACAATTTTATTTAGTTTTTCATCTGGTTTTCATCGCTCTGACACTTAGTTGTGTATGTGGCCCTGGGGTTCAAACCCGGGTCCTCACACTTGCCAGGCAAGCACCGTAATCGCTGAGCCATCCCTCCAGCCCCTGCTTAATCTTTCTTGCTACTTGTGTGCAGTGTGTGTATAGAGGGAAAATTCTTCGGGGGACAAAAAAGAGGCTTAACTTTTTCAGAAACTTTTTGTTGGTTTCTTTTCTGAGAGCTTTTTGAAAAGTCAGAAATAGCCCTGCTTCATTCAAACATAGCAAAGGATTCTAGGTGATGGTATTTTTATGCACTCAAAGCCAGACCATAAAAAGCAAGATAATTGTCATTGAGAGGTATCACACTTTATTTGCTAGGGACTTTCTATTGTTGCTTTTCAATTTAATAGACAGTAGAATTACAAGTTGTTATGGAAACCTTCCCATTACCAATGCTGCCTGGGCCTTAAAGACACAGAAACCACATTTTGTTTTCTTACATAGAGCTGATGTTGTTATAAAACAGAGTGGAGCAAAGTGAATGTGGATTTAGAGCCGGCATCCGGCTCCCTCTTCTGTCCCTTTCCCTCCCCTCTGTGGTTTCTGTGTTTACCAGGCCTCTGAATAGCCCAGTGTTTGAAATTGTATAATTTGGTCTCTGGAATTCTTTCAAGAAAACAACCACATTGCTGTCTCCCGTGCAGTTTTGCTGGTCAGAAGCTTTGGGGATGGTTGGCATCTATGTAGTTAATAAACTCCAGCTCCTACCCAGGGTTTGACAAATGAAAGACTTCGGTTGTTTCTGTGACTACATTTCGATCATTCAGGTGGGACATTCGAAGAAGGTGCCAAAGTAATAAGACACGTCCAACTTCAAGGAAGCCAGAAGGGCCTGGCAGATCTAGGGATCTATCCTTGGTTATGCCAAGAAACTGAATTAGTAGGCTAAGCTTGAGGAAACGCTGGAAATCTTGGCAACCGCACTAAATGGATTTTCTCACTCCTTTGAGCTTTGCCCACAGCCACAGAATGCATTATATTACAAAGCTAATTATAAAAGTTCTGGAGAGTCTCGGCAAGGCTGATGCATCCGATAAGCTGATTTCTGAACAGACCTCAAGCCTAGGCGGCATGCTTGAGAAGGTAGATAAAACCTTAGCTGTAAAACTGCAATCGCCTGAAGTTGGCTGGCTATGAAAGTTGAGATTTTACTGGGATATATTTATTTTCTCTCAGTTTAGAAAATCATTTAGTACTTTTTTTTTTTTTATGGTTGTGTTAAGGGAGGAGTGAATTTTTTTTTTTTTTTTTTTTTTTTTTTTTTTGGATGTAAAAAAATCCCTTGAAGTAGGGTCAATACTAAAACATGGTTGTCCACCCTGGCATTGGGGTGATTTTTGTCTTTGCCATATAACTCCTTTGAGAACCTGGGATAATCTCAGAACATCACAGGTAACTAAGTTTATAAAATGGATAAGCAGAGCAGGAATTTAGGCTGGGGAGGGACCTTAGAGATCATCTATTGCAACACTACTAAGACTTTTTTCTCACCAGGGCACATGTAATGGGTGTTTTAGTTTGGGGCCTCCCTACGTAGGCTTGGAACAAGAAGCTGAAGTTATGCCACTGCCCATTCATGCTGGGAACCCCTTGTGTGTGCTCAGAATTATCCTTCCAGGGGACAAGGGAGGTGGGTGCTTATCCACTACTCTCTCTTTGGCTCAGTATTGTCCCTGAGAGTTGAGTTAGTTCCCATACAACAGACAAATACCTGAGGCTGAGAAGACCTAGCGTCCCATCTGTTTTAACCTGAGGCTGGGGTCACCCCAAAATTGGCAGTAGGGGAGTTCTGCAAGGAACTTGGCCAAATCGTACTGAGTTTGGACCAGTTGGGATTCAAAAGAAAGACTCAATTCTGGAGTGATCAGTCTAAAGAATTTATTAGGGGGGCTGGAGCTGTGGCTCAGCTGTTATGGAGCTTGCGTTGTATGCATGAGGACACGGGTTTGAACCCCAACACCACGTACACAACTGAGTGTTGGAGCAACGAAAACCAAGTGGAAGACTAAATAAAATTGTTTCTCTTTCTCTTACTGTTACTCTGTCTCAAAAAAAAATTATTAGGGGAGAACTTATGAATAGAGGGCCTTACGCATAGTGTGTTCCAGAGATGGAGAGCAAGATAAGACTTTCTGCGTAGGTCTGTCCGAGTTGGTAGTGTTTAAGGAGTTTGGCTCAGGGCGGCATGGGCTGGTTTCTGCATGGTTAGAAATGTGTTTGATCGTCCAGCATTTCCAGCAACATTCTAAACCAGTTTATCTATATTTAGGAATATTTAAAGCCACGGCTTGGGCTTCAACCTGCAGGGGAAAAAACATGTGGCTGAAAAACAGGAAATCACAGTGATCAAAGGGCTCTGGATTCCTGGATCAGGCCAAAGGAAGGTTTAAGTCTCTGTAAAATCTTGAAATACCTCCCATTAAAAGATGGGGATCTGGGGGCTAGAGCGGTGGCTTGGAGGTTACAGAGCTTGCCCGGCATGCTCAAGGACACGGGGTCAAACCCCAGCACCACGTACACAACTGTCAGAGCAACGAACGCTGTGTGAAAAACTCAATAAAAATCGATTCTCTTTTTCTCTCACTTTCCTTCTCTTAAAAGAAAAAAAAGTGGGGATCTTTTGGTGTCCTTTCTTGAAGGCAGGCAGGCTTTTGAGTGCTTTGACCAATAGAATATGAGAAAGGTGACTTTCATGTAACTTCCATGGTCAGGTCAGACCAAGCTGCTGCTTCGGTTGCTGGGACACTTGTAGTTGGAGCTTTTGTCTGCTGCGTCACGAGTCCAAATATCCTGAGGCTGCTGAACTGGGGAGGTCGTGTGGAGGTTCTCTGGCCCACCTGAGCACCCAGCCAATGCCCTACCATCAACTGCCGCTGGGCAAGGGCTCCCTCTTTTTTTCTTCATTATAATATATAAATTTATTTGATAATCTTTAAAACTGATCAATGCATCTTAATGTATTAGTGGGGATACACTGAAGTGTTAGAACATTTCAAAATTGACAAGTTGGATATTCCAATGTATTATGTGGAACATTACTTTTTATTAAACTACAAAGAAATGGATTTCAAGGAAGATTTATGAACATGCTCTGTAGGAATATAGTAAAATTCATTGATGCAAATCTTTTAAAATAATTTTTCAATCTTTTTTGACAAGTTCTAGTCCTTAGCATGAGGATAGCATTTCTATTAATTTTTTTATTAAGGAGTTGAGTTATTATACAATCATAAATGCATATAAAGTAACAATATGATATGCATATGTTCTTAAACCAGAATTACCCACACACCCCAATCTCTTGATTCTTCTATGTTTCGCCTCTATAAGTGATATAAATACTTAGATTGTGAATATTCCAGAATTAAATGATTGCATAAGTACTATTTGGATTCTCAGGGGGGTAGAGCATGCTAGATTGTTGATTGCCTCCCTAGGTACCTCCCTATTCTCCCTCCCACTCCCCTGCCCCACCTGCCCCTCCCCATCCACTCCACTACATATCTGTGTTGCCCTAGATTTTGTCTTGTTACACCTTTGCTGGGTCTAATACCTGAGTTTGACAACCTTTCACCCAAGCCTGGCTTTAGCTCCAGCTTCCACAAATAAGGGAAAACCTTTGAGCCTTGACTCTCTGGGCCGGGCTACCTTCACTCAACATGCTTTCTTTCCATTGCAAGGGCACCACCTGGAACATCTGATACCGTTGAACCTTCAGCCCCAACGAACCCCTGACTGCAGCTCATGGAGTGACCCCAAGTGAAGACTGCACTCAAATTCCGTCTGAAACCCTGATTCCCGGAATCTGTGAGTAAAATGAAATGATTGTTGTTTTGCATTTCTAAGTTCAAGGTTATTTTGCTATGTAGCAAGAGTAACTAGAACACATACACAATTTCCAGGACCCTGGGAGGTAATCCTGTTTTTCTTCCCCAATCAATAAAATGATGGTAAGTGTACTATTTTTATAAGGATAACTTTGACTCCATTTTAACTCCTATTTGAAAAATAAGCTGTTGAAAAAGTACACATGTGTATACTGGTAACACCCACAACTGATGGCCAGTTAATCTATCCATACTCACCTTTTAAATTCATTTTGATTCAATGCATACAGCCTTTTTAAATTAAAAAACATAAATTTGAACACATTCCTTTTGTTTCAAAGCCTGTTCTCTAAGGCCCTTTCGTCTTCAAAACTGTTCCTGGTCAGTGTCACCAACTCTTCTCCCTGAGCCCAGAGGCTCAGCTGCCCAGCGTGGGATGGGCGTGTGGAGGAGATGCCCTAACATGAGTTTGGGGGGAGGCCGGCTTGTCGTTTCCCAGGGGCGGCAATGGAAGCCCAGGGCTTGTGTTTGTAGGATTTCCCAGCTGCAATACCTGCAGATAATATTTCGAACAGGGCTTGGTGAAGGGGCTGGCAGCTTGAACTCACGCTGTGCTCTTGCGGCCTCACTGTGGAATTCTCCAGTGTTCCGCTGTTCTCGGTTGCGGAGATGGCTGGAAGGTTGGTTGGACTGACTGTGGCCACGGAAGGACCATTTCATTGTTTTACCAGAGCAGTTAGAATTCAGGGCCAAAGAAGGGAAGGCCTTGCCTTTGCTAGTTGCTCCACGATATGAGAATTCAATTGGGACTAAAAAAATTTAAGAATTTGATATTCTGGGCGAGGGTTCAAGAGTGTATGGTTTGAAATTTTGGGGTCTATTTGAGGGACTGGGAGAAGAAAATTCTCTAAAATTTTAGCCTCAAAAGCATTTGGACTGGGAGGTCCCTCCAAAAGAGGAAGTCGGTGTTGTTTGGTGTAATACACTGTAATCAATAATGGAAATATGTTCAAAAGCAGGTGGATTCCACTTTTCTTGGTCAAACATTTGAGCTTTGAGAAGAGCTGGGTGTGGTGGTGGAGCACACCTGTAATCCCAGCAGCTCGGGAGGCTGAGGCAGGAGGATGACACGTTTGAGGTCAGCTTCAACAATTTGAGGAAGCACAAAGCAACGTAGGCCCTGACACACACACACACACACACACACACACACACACAGAGGCTGGGGATGTAGCTCAGTTGTAAAGCGCTGAGTTCAATTCCCAGTACCAACCCCCCCAAAAAAAATTCTTAAAGATTTATCCGAGAAGAGATTAATTTGTGCAGATGAATCTGTGTGTGTGTGTGTGTGTGTGTGAGAGAGAAGAGGACAGTGAGAGACAGAATCCATTTTATTTAGTTTTTCTTGTGGCTTTCGTTGCTCCAACACTCCATTATGTACATGGTGCTGGGGTTCAAACCTATATCCTTGCATATGGCAGGCAAGCTCCATAACCACTGAGCCACCACTCCAGCCCCTGTGCAGACAGATCTTTACCACAGATTCTAAAGGGTTAGATTGTAACATTCTTCAGGACTCAAGAAATGCAACTTGATATCTTCCATCAATAGAACACTGTAACACCATCAACAATGTTGGGATATTGGTTTGATTCTTTAAAATCTTTTTAAAGGGAGTGTACCCAGGGGCACTTAACCACTGAGCCACATCCCCAGTCCTTTCTGTTTTTTGAGACTGGCTAAGCTGTTTAGGGCCTCACTAAATTCCTAAGGCTGGCCTCAAACTTGTGATCCTCCTGCCTGAGACTCCCGAGGTGCTGGGGTTACAGGTATGTGCGACTGAGCCTGGCTTCTGCTCATTTTGGTTTTAGTGTTAGGTGAGAAGTGCTAGGAAAATGCCCACCGAAGTTCTGAAGGTACTCTCTAACTTAACACACTGAGAGTATAAATTGGTGAGTGTAGAGTGTGCATTTGTGTTTTGAAAAGTTAGCTTTTTCCTCTGTCCCTTATATTCCTTATAACCTGGACATTACGTAACAGGTGAATTTATAGCTTCAGTACATGGAAGGCCATGTGGCCATGTGGCAGGTTCATATAGCACCATAGCTGTTTATTTAGCTGATGGTTCTAAAGGTCAGTCTTCAGTTTGGGCTGGGCTCAGCGGTTGAGATCGGGTCTAGGCTGGGCTGGGTTGATGTTGGATGGGCTTATTCCGGTGCCTCCGGACAGCTGGTGGCTTGGCTGGCTCCACTGGCTTGCGGTGGACTCAGCTAGGGTGGCGCAGAGGGCTGGCCTCTCCCTGTGACTCAGTCATCCTTGCATATGCTGGTTTGGGCTCAGTCAGGTGGCCGCATGGGTTTCATGGGAGACATGCCTGTCAATCTCAGGCCAGTTCAGATCCCAGAAGTGACAAAAAAGATGGAAGGAATTGATGTTACGTTGTCAGGGTGTAGGTGCAAGGAGGGAAAGAGCTGTGACCCTCTCTTCACTCTGTCACCCTGGGCTTATGATTTACCACCTTATATATGGACCAGTAGCAGAAGAATGTCCCAGGCTGCTGTTGAATGTGGAAGTTTCTGAGAAATTAGATGCTCAGAATGTGTCAGTCACAAAAAATCCATAAAAATGAGTGTTTTGAGCTTTGGGACAGCAAGTTAGCCATTGGTGAGGAGCTTTCACCAAAAACTGGTGCAGGAACTTAATGTGGCATTTGCCTGTCTGACACATCATTTTGTCTCTGCATCTCTGCTATAGAATAAGGACATCAAGCCGGGCGTGGTGGCACATGCCTGTAATGCTAGCAGCTCAGGAGGCTGAGGCAGGAGGATCACAAGTTCAAGGCTAGCCTCAGTAACGTAGAGAGTCCCTAAGCAAATTAGTGAGACCCTATCTGAAAATAAAATATAAAAAGGACCGGAGATATGGCTCAGTGGTTAAGCGTTCCTGGGTTCAATCCCCAGTACCAAAACCAAACCAAAACCAAACCAAAATTCAGCCATCTGAAAACGTAACTACCAGGGAATAAAAATTGTAGATTCTAGAAGCTGGTGAATCCTGGCAGTGTGGGGGAGCACCGTGTTAGGGTGGGATCACTAACCCTTTTAGAGGCTGCGGCTGCCACCTGCTTTGTAGATACAGACGCAGGCTTTCCACTGGACTGGCTTGTATTTATTGGGGGGTGATCACTGTTTTGAAAGTTTAGGGGGACGTGAGAGTACACTGCAAATATTGGAAAGACTCACGTGCACTTCAATCTTGTGTTGTCTCAGAAGGAGATTGGGAAATTATAGACAAAGCTATAAGAATTACAGCAAGCTGGCTTTAATGAACGACTTTTCTGGAGTTATCTGTAGTGGGGAGTTGAGGGATTTAAAGAAGAGCCCCACCCCACCTGCGAGGCACGTGTGTGGCCACATGTACTGGGAGGGAAGAGGGGATGTTTGGTGGTGGTGGTGGTGATGGGGGTGGGGAGTTGCTTTTCGGCCCTATAAAGGGAATATTTCATAATCCTAGTCATGGGGCTGGAGCAGTGGCTCAGCAGTTATGGTGCTTGCCTGGCATGCGCGAGGATACGAGTTCAAACCCAGCATCACGTATACAATGAAGTGTCGGAGCAGCAAAAGCCACATGAAAAACAAAATAAAATTGATTCTCTCGCTTACTGTCCCTCTCTTTAAAAAAAATTTGGATAATCCTAGTTGTGGCTTTACATTTGTCAGAGGTAGCTGGTGGGGTGGAAAGGGTGTGGCTTTCTGGGTTCCTGGCTTTAAGATTTTGGGTAAGGAACTTAAACTTCCGAATTTGCTTCCACATCTGTAAAATGGGCAGGGTTTAAAGAGTCACGAAGATGTGGGATACCATGAACAGTTCTTGGCACCTAATAGGTACAAAAATGGTGACTGTTGTATATTTAGAATCATATGATCAGTGTTAATTCTTCAAATACATCTTGAATGTCTGTGATGTAAACTTAGCTAAGTGCCAGGATCCAACGGTGAAATGGGCACTGTTTTTGAATTTGTTCCTCCCACCCCTCCAGGGGTTTTACAGTTAGTGAGGAAGAAACAGAAGCAATTGCAATACAGTTTGATAAGCAATTACAATGAATGTTAATTTCTATCTACAAATATTGAGTGCCTATTCTCTGTGGGGCCTTTTGCTAACTACTTGGTAGATGGTGATAAGAATAGATTTTTATTATTCTGTGGGGGTAGTTGTTAGGGATGATGACTTCTGCAGGATTTTTTTCTAAAGGAGCGGGGAGAGAAATAGTTTTTTAGTTTTCCACATGGCTTTTGTTGCTCCAAGACTTGTTGTGTACATGGGGCTGGGGTTTGAACTCGCATGCTTGAACATGCCAGGCAAGCACCATAACCGCCGAGCCACCGCTCCAGCCCATTCTGCAGGATTTTGGAGTAGAAGAACAACATCAAGAAGGCTACACGTACACAGCAATTAGAAACAATGATATTGCAGCCTTTGAAGGCAAATGGATGGCTATGGAAGAAATTATGCTGAGCGAAATAAACATAACTCACAGAACCAAGGGTCGAATGTCTCTACTCATCTGTGGAGGTTGGGACTAGACCCTGGCCATTGAGAAAGGAGGTTTATTATCATGTGTTAAATCCAGATAAGGTGTAATGTTATATAGCCTAATACTTTTTCTTAGAGATATAGTGGGTAAGGGAAGGGAGGGATACGGGTGAGCAATTGGGGGGGGCACTCCTGGGTGTAAATCTAGTATCCAGAAACTATACACATTTTATACTATTTTGTTAAAAAACTTCTATGGTTGTTCAAAAAAAAAATGCTACACAATGGGGCTGGAGTGGTGGCTCAGCAGCTATGGCACTTGGTTGGCACGTGCGAGTACATGGGTTCAAACCCCAGCACCACTTACACAGCAAAGTCTCGGAGCAACAAGGGCCACGTGAAAAACTAAATAAAACTGATTCTTTCTCTCTCACGGTCTCTCTCTCCTTTTAAAAAAAAAAAAAAAAAAAAAAAAAAAGCTACACCAGTCATTTCTAAACAATCTATCGATAAGAACATGGCCCCAAATTCGATTACTCTGACTGCAGCCAGACCCAAGGCAGTGTGAGCTGCGATTCTTCCTCAGCAGGGGGCGCTCCAGCACCAGGGATGGCTTTGAACGGGACATGCAGTGAAACAAGGACGTTTTTGGTTCATGTTTATTTTTCAGGCTAAAAAGGAAAGCTGTTAGGAAAAATAAACAGTTTATCAGGCATTGTGACAAAGACACTTGAGGGGAAAGACAAGCTGTCGCTTCAAGGACAGGAAGAAAAATGCCTGCATCTGTAGAAGCAAGGGATAGATGCGTGTGGGCCCTTGTTAAAAGCATCATGAAATAAGGAAAGCAAAACATCAGCAATAAAAGGGAAGATGAAGAAAACAGACAATCGAAATCATCTGCCAGCCAGGATGGAGGCGCACAGCCTTGGGAGAAGGATGTGGGGGAGTATCAGCAATTTGAAGAAATGAAGACCACTGCAATGTAATTGGGACTCATTCTAAGCATTCAGATCCCCAGTTCCTTCAGACGCCGGAGCTCCTGAGTAATTGGTTTCAGCTGCTCAGACCACATCCCACCCTTGTTTTCTAACTCAGTAGTTTGGCGTCATTAGCACATAAACACTTGCACCTAATGACAAGTGCAGGATTTCAGGAGGGAAATTGCTTCAGTGTTACCCGGAGCTGCAAAGGAGCAGAAAGGGACGGTTGAATTAGGAATTCAGTTTTAGTGAAAGGGATGGGGATGGGAGCAGCTAAATTAGAATGAGTTTACTGTGAAAATGGTTGGAGATGTCCTGGTTCGAGCTTCACTTTCTCCACTTGGCCATTAAGATGATTTTTCTCAAAAACTTCTCTGCATTTACCTTGCTGTATCAAATCACCAGGTCAGACAGTCTTTTTTTTGAGGGGGGGGGCAAGGTTGTTTCCCACATTTTTTACTGGTGCATTATAGTTGTACAGAACACATAATGATTGGATTTGTTATTAAGTGTCTGTACATGTGCACAATATAACAATATACTCGGGCCAATATCGCTGCCCAGCACTTCCTCCCACCCCTTCATCCCTTTCCTCTGCTGACCTCCCTTTGATTTTTCATGAGATCTTCCCTTCCTCCATCTTTTTCCTTTTTCCTCTCTAGTTCACATGAGAGAAAACTTAAAACTTTTGACCTTCTGAGATTGCTTATTTCTCTTAATGGTCTCTAGTTCCATTCATTTTCCTGAAAATGACATAATTTTTTTTGCTTTATTTTTTAAAAATATATTAAGGAATTGTTGTACAATCATACATGCATCTAAAGTAACAATATGATATGCATAGATGCATAAACCACAATTACCCCCTAGATCTCTCCCTATTCTCCCTCCCTCTCCCCTCCCCCACCTACTCTATCCTTCATTTTTCTTTGATTGAATAAAACTTTATTGTGTATATATACCACATTTTCTTTGATAGCTACTTGGGTGGGTGCTATAGTTTGGCTATTGTGAAATATTTGGCTATAAACATGAGAGTTCATGTATCCCTTTAGGATGATGATTTTAATTCTTTAGGATAAATATTAAGAAATGGTATAGCTGGGTCATACGGTGGTTGTAAGCCTAGTTTTTAAAAAAAATTTTTTAAAAGGACAGTGAGAGAATCAATTTTTATTGAGTTTTTCACATGGCTTTTGTTTCTCTGACGCTTAGTTGTGTAGGTGGTGCTGGGGTTTGAATCCGTGTAGTTTCGTAACCGCTGAGCCCGCTCCAGCCCTCCAAGCCTAGTCTTTTGAGGAGCCTCCATACTGATTTCCATAGTGGTTGGGGCTAAGGTTTTTGATGAAACACTGTTTCTCGTGGTTTACTTTTTCTTGGAGAGAGGTACAATCAAAATACATTAATCTGAAACTAACCCATAAAGCCCAGAAGGGTGAGCGATTGTTAGACTGGTCATGAGGACTTAGCCGCAGGCTGCAATATTTAGAGTCAAATTAATGTGGAGTAGAGGGAAGAGAAGTGGGTGGGAGGGGAAATACTGGGGACTGAATTAGAAAAAGTGAACTATGTGCTTTTATAAAAATGTCAACATTTATTCTATTGTCAAGTATATCTAAAAAGAATGGGGTTGAAAGAAGGGAGGGGAAGGGGAAATACAGGGAACTGAGTTAAAACCAGCTTTTATAACTCTGCCAATGTTGTCGTGTATACTTAAAAAAAAAAAAGAGGAAGGAAGGGGAGGGGAAAATGAGAGACTGAATTAGAGCAAGTTAAACTCTATGCTTTTCATAACTATGTCATTGTATAATCTTATGTACACCTAAAAAAGAACCAATTAAATTAAAAAGTGGGATATTCAAAGACTTAAATAATGCAGTAGAATAATAATGATGATACAAGCACTTCTGAAATCTTAGTGTGTATCAAAATTGCGCAAAGCCAGGGCTGGAGAGGTTGCTCAGTGGTTACGGCGCTTGCCTGGCACGTGCAAGTACTCGAGTTCAAACCCCAGCACCATGTATACAATGAAGTCTCAGAGCAACGAAAGCCAAGTGAAAAACTAAATAAAAATTGATTTTCTGTCTCTCTCACTGTCCCCTCTTTCTTAAAAAAAAAAAAAAAAAAAAAATTTGCGCAATGCTTCCTTAAGACGCAGCTTACTGGGCCCCACTCCCAGAGTTTTTGAATCACGAGGGCTGGGGTGTAGTCATAGCATGTGTGTTTCTGACAAATTCTGGGTGATGGCAATCCACATGGTCCTGGAATCTTACTTTGGGAGCCACTGACTTAGATATTTACTGAAAAATTTTTTAATTTGGATATGGCTTTGGTATTTACTGTCCTATGGTTATATAGGATCAGACTGAGGTTTTTAAACTTTTTAAATTTTATTTTTAAAGATGGAAAGCGAGAGAATGAATCAATGTTATTTCATTTTTCATCTGGTCTTTGCTTCTGACACTTAGTTGTGTGCCACATGGTGCTGGGGTTTGAACCCATGTCCCTGAGCATGCTAGACAAGCACTCTAAGTGCTGAGCCACCACTCCAGCTGCAGACTCAGGTTTTTAATGAACAGAGGGAGTGGGACAGAGTACAGATACTTATTGAACCTCGTTCTATTCTGGGTTCATGTCCTTGATCTTCTACTTTTCCCGGTGACAGCGCAGAGTAAATGTACTCTCTGCATTCTGCATGTGTGGACGCTGAGTCCTGACGATGTTTCCAGAGATCTAGGTAGTAAGTGACTGATCTGGGTTTGCAGCCAAGTGTGCTTGACTTTAAAGGCTGCTGCACAGGACTTCCAAATGTCCGTCACAGTCTGACTGATTGAATATCTCAGATTTCAGTTTGCCCTGAACATGCTTGACCAACCAGGGCAGATTCCTTGATTTCAGGACCTGATTGCATTTCTAAGGATATAAGTCGTACCTGTCTCCAGGGCTGGTTCACTGAGACAGCGTTAGTGGGAGTGCCTAGTTGAGTGTCTGGCACGTAGAAAAAAGTGAGACGTGGGTGTGGTGGTACATGCCTGTAAGTCTCAGCGGCTTGGGAGGCTGAGGCAGGAGGATCTCAAGTTCAAAGCCAGCCTCAGCAACTTAGCGAGTCCCTAAGCAACTTAGCGAGACCCTGCATCAAAATAAAAAAATAAAAAGGACTGGGGATGTGGTTCAGTGGCTAAGCACCACTTGGGTTCAATCCACGTTACCTAAATAAGTGGGAAAGCTGTGGCCAGGACAGAGGCACCCCAATTCTGGTTTGCCCTGGGGACTTTGAAGCCCCTGTGTGGGGAGGAAGGGAGCAATTTTGCTTGTTACTTAAGAAAACCTATGAGTGCCTGCACTCCTCTAGAAGAGCCTGTTGATGGATTTGCCTCATGTCACCCAGTCACTCTGATGGTGCCCATGCTGCCTTTTCTCAGCAGTGCTGTCGAGAGGAATTGCACACACTCTAGCTGAGCTATCCAGAAGCCCTGTGCATTCTAACTACTGGCCTGACTTGGAAATTTTGTATGTGTGTGATCGAAGGTATTTAGCTTTTTACTTGGAAATAATTTCAGACTCACAGATAATACAGGGAAAGGCAGGCATGGTGGTACCGTCTGTCATCCTAAGGACTCAGGAGGCTGAGGCAGCAGGATCACAAACTTGAGGTCAGCCTCAGCAACTTAGTGAGACCCTGTCTCAAAAAGTAAACAGGACTGAAGATGTAGCTCAGTGGAAAAGCACCCGTGGGCTCAATCTCTAGTACCAGAAAACACAAAAAATGAACTGCCCTGTACCCTAGGGAATTCCCATGTATCCTTTTAAACATTTTACAATATGTATATGTAATGTTATTTGTGTATGTAATGTCTATGTATGTGAGCTTCAGTAGGTATTTATGACCCAGGACATCTGCTGATGTAAGCATAACAGTTACTATATATATATAATATACTATATTATATTGATATATATAAATGTTATATATATACAAACATACATATATACACACACAAGCAATATGTACTATCTGTATGTGTATTTATTGTATATATAAGAATGTTAGATTTCCTGTATAACATGTACACATGTATACTCTTTATTTTATTCTTTCTGGTACCAGTGATTGAACACAGGGGCACTTAAACACTGAGTTACATCCCCAGCTATTTTTATTTTGAGATAGGGCCTCATTAAATTGCTGAGGTTAGCCTCAAATTTGCAAGCCTTCTGCCTTAGCCTCCTGAGTTTCTGGGATTATAGGCATATGCCACCATGCCCAGCTATATTTATCTACCTACCAACCAATCATCATCCATTTTTGTGCCTGTGCCTCACATGGCCCAGGACGGGTGCAGCTGCCCACCCCTAGGGCTGCTGAGGGCTGTTCTACCCTTGTGTTTGGCAGCAGAGCTCAGGGCTCTTGGTTTGAAATGGTATTATCTTCCCCCACCCCACCTTCACCTGGTATTTCTGCTATCTTTGTTATTTCCAAGTCTGTTTCTATTGACTGACTTTTCTCCTGGGTGTGGGTCATATTTTCCTGCTTTTCTGCATAATTTTAAAATTAGATGTTGACATTATAAATGGTATTTTGTTGAGATTTGGACTTTGTTGTGTAAATACGATTGACGTTTGTTTTGGTGGGCAATGAACTTGCCTGCACATCAGCCTGCTTCTTTCTAGGCGTGGTTTTTGGGTTGTTGGATCTGGTCCAGAGCAGCCTTTCTTCTTCTGCTAAGGCGTGGTGCATCTGGGTCTTTCTCAATGTCTTTGTATTCAGTGAAGCCTGTCTGCTGTGGCTGGGGGGACGTCAAAACACTTCCCAGCCCAGAATGTGCTCTGGGAATTACAGCTCACAGCTATCTTGCAGGTGTCCCCTGCCCGTCCCCCAGCTTTGTGGCGCTTTAACCAAAGTGTATATAGAGTATATTCCGACAAGGACTCTAGGAGGACTTACGCAGATTTCCGAATCTTTTTCTGCATAGCTCCCTCCTCTCTGGTACTCTGGTGCATACATTCCAGCGCTCTCTCCCTGTATGTAACATCCACAGCTCATTTGTGCTAGCACCGTGGAGTAGGTTGCTGACAGACCTGGAGCTGGGGTCTGAGAAGGTTTGCTGAGAAATGCTTACAGGGAAGATCCTGTGGGGATGGGCTGGACAGGTGCTTTCCCAGAAAGTCCGGCGGGGACAGGCTGGATGGGGGCACCTCTGTTTGACACAGTGCTCTGGTGCTTTGCCAAAAAATAGCATCTCCATTCCACCATGACACCTTGTGCAGTGGTGGCTGGTGGGATGAGCACTTCTGTCTCTGCAGCGCCCTCATGTGCTCAGGTAGCAGGGAGAGTGGCTTTACATGCTAGGCTACAAGCAGCAGTGACATCACTGGCTTAGTTTACTGTCACATTGTGTGACCAGCATCCCAACAAACTTGCGTGCATTCAAGACAGGAGTTCCCAACAGGTAACACTACTTGCCCCTAATTCCTAGCATGCGCGAGAGAAAGGCAGGTCCTATGAGATAATGCGTATCTGTACATTCTCGCCTGGCCCCGCTGTTTCCTGAAGTTGACTAAATGTATGGGAAGAGGAGGGGACACTTCAGGGACAGGGTGAGGTACTGTCCTCTCTTGAAGGAGGGTTTTCCAGAGAAGTGGACCGATAGGATATACGTATCTACAGAGGAGGATGCGTACTATGGAAACTGGCTCATGCAGTTGCTCAAGATGGGGAACCAGAGAAGCAAGCGGGGTAATTCAGTCTGAGTCCAGAGGACTGAGAATTACGGGAGGTAAAGGTCCAAGCCTAGGTGGGTGGGGCATGGAGTCTGCAGGTGCAGGAAC
This sequence comes from Aplodontia rufa, assembly GCA_004027875.1. Classification (NCBI taxonomy): domain Eukaryota; kingdom Metazoa; phylum Chordata; class Mammalia; order Rodentia; family Aplodontiidae; genus Aplodontia; species Aplodontia rufa. The sequence goes on from PVKS010000439.1 coordinate 120,462, forward strand.
CAGGAGCTCTGATGTCCCAGGGCAGGAGAAAAAGGATGGGGGAGAGTGGGAGGGGGGAGGGAGGGAAGGGAGCAGAGGAGGGAGGAGAGAGGTGGGGATGAGGAGAGGGCAGAGAGCGCCCTTCCTTCACTTTTTTGTCCTATCTGGGAGCTCAGCAGTTGGATTGCCACAACTAATGTCTTACCAACTACTGGGTATCCCTCAACTCGGTCAAGCTGATGCGTAGCTTAAGCACCACACTAGAGTCCCAAGACCTTACTTTTTAAATTTCTTTTCATTTTTTGAGAGAGTTAATTTTTTAGTGTCCATCAGGCTTTTGTTTCTCGAACACTTAGCTGTGTGTGCGGTGCTGGGGTTTGAACCTGGGTCCTTGCGCATGCAAGGCAAGTGCTCTACTGCTGAGCCGCTGCTCCAGACCTCAAGTGCTTATCTTCATCCCTTCAACCTGGTTTCTGCCAGATGCTGCCTGGGTTCCCTGCCCCTTGCCAACCTCTAGAAGTTGCCTCCACAGAAAACTGGGGCAAGGTTGGGGCTTTTCCCTTGCTTGTTTCCGGATCACATCCTACTTGAGCCAGGGCAGCGGTTTCATGTCTTGTTTGCTTGGTGTGTGTTGTGGGAGTTTTGTCCTGTACCACTCCTCTGTCCACAGATGCAACCATCCGCACACCCTGATTTGGCTATATCCTGCTTACTGCTGTCTCAGGCTCAGCTCAATCTCTTCCCCTCTGGGGAACATGTGTGATTTGCACCAGTTTGATTTAAGGGCTCCTCCCTCTACTAATTTATGTTCTCCCTCACTGACCCTGCCAGCTATACACACCATGAACATGTGTGAGTGCACAGATTGTGATAGCTATGTCATTAGTCCATGCACGGCCCTTAAAATATCATAGATGCTCAATAAATGCATAAATGCTCATTGAACAAATAGAGTGCATAGAATTGGGGCTGGAGTGGTGGCTCAGTGGTAAACATTTAACCCCAGTGCCACATATACAACAAAGCGTCAGAGCAACAAAAATAGCATGAAAAACTAAAATTGACACTTTCTCTCCCTCTCACTGTCCTTCTAAAAAAAAAAATACTGTCTTTCTCAAAAAAAAAAAAAAGTACATAGAATTATGTCAGGTTCTGGTGTTTATTTTTTAAACCTGAAGGTCTATCAAGAATGTTCCTCATTTGTCTTGTACTTCTCAGAGTCCTCTGTTCTGGTCCCTGAAACTTGATAACAAGTTACTGCCTGTGTTGACCTATACAGAAACATAGGGAAAGTTTGCCCTAATTCATTTATGACATGTGAAAAAAATGACTGTCCATCAGAACATATGATTTCCCATCAGGGAGGCTTGTTCTTGGGACAGGGTTGCTAATTTTAGCCAATAAAGAAACATGAAAAATAAGACACCTGGTTAAATTTGATCTTTGGATTCAATATTTGGGACATACTTATACTAAAATATAATCTTTAAAAACTGAAACTGAAATTTCACTAGGTGTCCTATGTTTTATCTGGGAAGCAGTTGCTGAGCCAGGGACTCTAATTCTCAGCTCCCTTGCCCCTGAGCAGTTCTCACCCATGCACTGTGGGGAGAAGCATGTGTGGTGGAGCCACTTGCGGTGTGCCTTCCACCGTTTTTCCTCATTTGCCTGAATGAAGAGGACCGTGAGACCCTAGGTGAGGAGCCAGCTACCAGGAGAGGAGAAACCTGAGTCCCTGCACTGTGCGTGGTGAGAGCCACTCACAGCCTGCTTGGTTCTATTCTGAGAGAGATGCCAACCTTGCTTATGTTAAGACAGTAAAGCTATAGGACTTATTTGTTGTAGCATTTAATAATACCTGATTCCATGTTCCATTTAAAAAAAAAAAAAAAAACAAAAAAAAACAAAAAACAAAACTGAATGTAGGGGCTGGAGCGATGGCTCAGCCAGTACAGTGCTTGCCTGGCATGTGTAAGGATGCGGGTTCAAGCCCCAGCACCATGTATACAATGAAGTGTCAGAGCAAAGAAAGCCACGTGAAAAACTAAAGAAAATTGATTCTCTCACTGTCCCTCTCTTAAAAACAAAACAACAAAAATCCCAAACAAAAAAACTGGTGTGAATTTTTTCCTTGAGATTCATGGCCTACTTGATAGCTCCAGTCACATATTTCAAAGATACCTCAAAGTGTACATGTCCAAACATGAGCTTATGATATTTACCAGCTCCAAATTGGTCATGTGCTCTTCTACTGAGCAGTCTAATCATCGTCCATATTTTTTTCTTTTGTACTGGAGATTGAACATAGCGGGGCTCAACCACCAAGTCACATTCCCAGCCTCCCTTCTTGTTAAAATTTTTGAGACAGGGTCTTGCTAAATTGCTTAGGGCCTCACTAAATTGCTGAGGCTGGCCTTGAACTTGAGATCCTCCTATCTCAGCCTCTTGAGCTGCTGGGATTACAGGCAAGCACCCTTGCACCCAGCCATCATCTATTCTTTTAGTTGACATGTTCAAATTGCACTATTTATGGGGTACCATGTCACATTTCGATACATGTATACATTGTACAGCTCTCAAATCATAGTAAGCATTGCTGTCCCTTCAAACATTTATCATTGTGGTGAAAACATTCAAAATCCTTTGTTTGAAATATACCGTCCATCAGTGTTATCTGATATGTTATCACCCATCCATCCAACTTCCTTCTGTCTCAGTGTCAGTCCACTGTGACCTGTCTTCATTTTACTTTCTAGATCTATCTTTGAGCACCTACTTTTCTTGTATTGTCATTGCTACCACCCCTTTTTTCTTTGGCAGGGACTAGGGCCACTGCCCACACCCTGTTATCCCCTGATTTCAGTTCAGAGTCCATTTTTGTAACTTGCAGCTGGGGTTGATCTTTTCCAAACCAACATCTCTCCTCACTCCCCTGGCACAAACTCTTGATGGATTCCGGTTGCTGTAAGGAAGAGGACTAGAGCCTGCCTTACGTTCTTCACGGTTGGCATCTGCGTGTCCAGCCTCACTGCCTTCTTGCTCCCTCCTCATTTCCAAGTATCGGCCTCCACGCATCCTCACCCCATCAGCTTCTGTTCTCAGCTGAACACAACCTTAAGCTCTTTCTTTTCAGAACCCAAGCCAGTCAGTCTCAGGGAAGCCTTTTCTAACTTCTCTCAACCAGTTCCCACTTTTAAAAATTCTCATAGCTTGTTCAACATCTCTAGCAATTAGGAAGTGCAAATAAAAAACTGCATTAAGATTTCACCTCACTCGGGCTGGAGCGGTGGCTTGGCGGTTACGGCGCTTGCCTGGCATGTGCAAGTACACGGGTTCAAACCCCAGCACCCACACACACAGCTAAGTGTCAGAGCAACGAAAGCCATGTGATAAACTCAATAAAAATTGATTGTCTCTGTCTCTCTCTCTCACTGTCCTTCTCCCTTAAAAAAAAAATTTCACCTCACTCTAGTCAGAATGGCAAAGATCAAGAATACAAACAACAAATGCTAGATAGGGTGTGGGGGAAAAAGGAACCCTTATACATTGTTGGTGGGACTGCAAACTAGTACAACCACTCTGGAAAGCAGTACAGAAACTCCTCAAAAAATTAGGGATGGAACCACCATATGACCCAGATATCCCACTCCTGGGGATTTTCCCAGAAGATGTAAAGTTGGCATACTACAGAGACACAGCTGTATCAATGTTTATAGAAGCTCAATTTACTATAGCTAAACTACGGAACCAACCCAGATGCCCATCATTGGATGAATGGATCAAGAAACTGTGGTATATATATATGCCATTGGGTTCTACTAAGCTATTTTAAAAAATGAAATCATGGCCTTTGCTAGTAAATGGATGGAGATGGAGAAAATAGTGTTGAGTGAAATTGGCCAAACCCGGAAACTCAAGGGCCAAATATTTTCTCTCATATGTGGAAGCTAGGATATAATATAGGAAAGAATGAGAACAATAATTTTAGACAATAGACTCATCAAACAGGGATTATGAATGGAACTGGAGGCAGCCTCACAGACTAGGGGCGTGGGGGAGAGGTGGGGAGGGGGAAAGTGTCGGGAGGACATATGACGTGTTCATGTATGGAAGTGTAGCAACAAACCTTCAATATGTAAAGCTATAATGAAAAACTAAAATCTTGTTAAAAATGCTCATAGCTGCAAGTAGAAGGTGTGTGTGTGTATGTGTGTGTTTGTAGCCCTTGCCATAGTAGTGATTCTTGTTTTCATTTAGCTATATGGGGCTGTGACTTAATACTCATCTTCCCACCTGTGAGCACCTAAGGACAGAAAATGTCTTTCTTGTGCTCATTACTAGATTTGCAATACACCTTTACATCAGGTAGGGATCTAACCTAAGTGGGTATCTAATTGTTCCCAAAACCTTTATTAAGTAAGCCTCCTGTCTGTACTAGTCCTAAATACTGTTTGCATGGGGGAGCGCATTCTGATCTATGATAATCTCTTCTGAAATTTCCTGTTTTCTTTCTTTGCTTATTATTGTGCTACTGCCACGTCTGAGAAATCTTTTGATATCTTGTGGTCTTACTTTTAGAACATTTCTTGAGTATCAAACATTTTCTCATCCAGATGAAATTTACAATCAATTTGTTAAGTTTCATTATAAAATCATACTAGGATTTTTAGTTTTCATTGAGAATTTATGGATTAATTTGGGAAAAGAATGATTTCAGAACAATGAGTCTTGTTACCAGGGTTGGAATATGTCTTCCTTCATCAGGCCACCTTTTATGTTCTAGAGTAAATTTTTGTAGTTTTACGTTCATATTATATTCGTAGGTAATTTATAATTTTTGTTATGGAAAAATGGAATTTTTTAAATTTTCATTTAAAAAAATTTCATTTGCATTGAAAGTCATTCAATTTGAGGTTTTGTTAGGTCAGCCGTCTGTCCTACTGCTTCAACATAAATTCTAATATCAACAGATGAGAGAAACCATTCGGCCCTTTAGTCTTTGAGCTTAGGAGACTTCACTAAGCATAATTCTGTCCATCTCCATCCATTTGATTTTGAAAGCTATAATATCGTCCTCTCTAATGGCCGAGTAGTATTCCATAGTATATATGAACCAAAGCTTTTGCATCCACTCCTCAAGTGAGGGGCATCTGAGTTGGTTCCATAATCTAGCTATAGTAAATTGAGCTGCTATAAACATTGATGAAGCCACATCGCTATAATACGCTGATTCTAAATCTTTTGGGGAAATTCCCAGGAGTGGGATAGCTGGGTCGTAAGGTGGTTCCATCCTTAATTTTTTGAGGATTCTCCACACTGCTTTCCATAGTGGCTGAACCAGTTTGCAGTCCCACCAGCAGTGTGGTAGTGTTCCTCTTTTCCCACAGCCCCTCCAGCATCTGTCGTTGTTTGTATTTTTCATTTTTGCCACTCTAACAGGAGTGAGGTGGTACAGAGAATCAATTTTTATTGAGTTTTTCACATGGCTTTTGTTGTTTTGACACTTAGTTCTGTACGTGGTGCTGGTGTTTGAACCTACGTACTGGCACATGCAGGGCAAGCGCCGCAACTGCAGAGCCACAGCTCCAGCCCCTTCTTCTAGCCTTTTAAAACAGAGCCCCTACTGTTACCTGTTGTCCCTCAATGGGCAAGAGCACACCGAACTTCTTGCTCCTGTCCACTACACCTTAGCACCTGTTGAACAATCTCTCCCCATTTCCTTGCCTCCTTCTCTCCCTGGCCCCTGGTAGCCACCATCCTATTCTTCTCTTCTATGAGGTTTTCAAAATAATATTTTTCCCCCTGCCCTAGAACCATTTCGTCCTCTCTTGCCCTCCAGCTCTCTCTTCCTGAGCCTCCTGCTGTCTTCAGCCTAGAAGTCCTTGCTAGTGCCGCACTCCTATCTGATTCTGAGGTTGCTCTCAGAGCCGAGAATGGTACACTCCAGAGGTTTCGGCTACCATGAGGGGAGCCAACCTGTTGCTCCCCCCGGGATTTCCACTTGAGTGCACGTGAAAGTCGTGGTTTGCACATCCGTGAAGGGGTTTTGTAGCTAGCTGCATTTCTTGGTTGAGTCTGGGTTCACTTGAAACCATTTTCATTACAGCTTGCTGAAAAGTCCCACGGATACTCACGGTTCATTTCTGTTTGTCATTCATAGAGAACCCCTGAGAATATTTAAGTCATGGAAAAAATACCTGTGGATTTTTACAGGGCCTGGATTACTGAGCCCTTTTTACTGCCTCTCAATCTTCCCCTCATCCTACTGAGCCTCGCAAGAGTCGCTTCGCATTCTTTTCCGGGCCCCACCGGGGAGCCAGCTTCCCTTCTGCGCCCGGGCACCTAGCGTACGCCTGCATTGCAGCGCGCTTGGCAACAGACTGAGATGACTTGTTCACATAATCATTTCCCCCAACCAACCAGGGGAACTCCAGGTGGGTCTTGCTCATCTTTGGTTCTAGGCTTTGGGACAGACTATGACCTGGTACAAGCATTGAGTTATATAACCATTGAGTTATATCAGGTCATTGCCTGTGAATGAACAGAACTGTGAAGCAGTTCTTAAGCCGCTTGGACATCAGAGGTGTCAAAGACTGAAAAAAGACTCACTGTCTCACTGGAGTGAATTTATTACAGTTTGCCTGGGACTTTCCCAGTTTTAGCACTGAATATTCTCTGTCATGGGAAATCCCCCCTGAGGCAGGCAAACTTGGCCGTGAGGTCTCCCTAGCTCTGAGCTTGTATAATTTCTGGAAGCTTAGCCTCGAATGAGACTTGATGCAGGTAATTTGTTGGATCTGTTGTCAAGTTGCCCAGGTGAGGGGCTAGGGAGAGCAAGGGAGAAGGAAGCGGATACATTAATGACGTCAGTGTTGGGAGCTGTGGGACCTGGAGTGTTCTGATGTCTCTCAGAACAGTGTATCAGCCACCAGTCCCTATTATTTGAGACTTGGCTGGGGGCTGGAAACGCCCTCCTGTGAGTGCTTGGTGAGACCCCTGGGCTCTGGAGCTTTGGAGGGGTCCCATGAGGTGCATGCTTAGTGGGAGTTGAGTTGAGATCCCTGAGTATCTGAAGGGAAAAAGGAGGCTGAGTTCAGTGAGTTGGAGCACTGGAGGTGTCCACATGCCCTAATCTTAGGATTTGTTCTGAATCTGGATTCCATCTCTAATATCAGTTCTTTTCACATGTATGTGTGTGTATGAGAGACAGACAGACCTGGGATTACTTTTAAAAGTGGAGCACAGATTCAGGGTCAGCTTACTTGCCCAGCCTAGCCTATCTGCTTCCTGTTCACCAGAGTATGATTTAGACCTACGAGACCTTCACCTTGCAGCTTCTCCTGGGCTCATGAATTTCGTCCTTTCCCCTTGTTTGCAGGGTGGGAATAAACATCTGTAAGCATATTGAGGGCCAAAGAGTAAATCTGACCAGAAAAGAAAACCAAATAATTGTGAAAGATGAAATGCGTGACATCCCAGTGCAATAGAGATTGTCATTAATTAACTGGCCAGCATCACTGCTAATTAATCTGAGGCTGGGCTTAGTTTTAAAGAGAAGGTGTTGATTTTTCAAGCCAGCTCAGGGATTAAATTGATGCCGCCTTACAGGTGTTGTTGGACTGAACTAAGAACAATGTGTGTTCTTTCCTAATAAAGAGCTCCCTCTTCATTATTAAAGAATAAATTTATTTAACTACCAAAGTGAAAGTCAAATGGGGCATAAAGGTTTAAAAGAATAGTTCCTTGCTCTCTGCATCTGTCAGTCCTGGGCCATTCATTTGGCTGTTGCTTCCAGGATTTCTAAGGGCTCACATTCCTAAAGGTGGTCCCGATTCTTTGTTTCCTGACAAACCCATTTTATTGACTAATTTTGCCTTGTGGGACACAAGCATTTAGCTCTCTTCATGAGGCTCACCCACCTCTTATCCAACTGTGGTGCTCTCTCTGGTTTCCCCGTGTAGTCTAGTCAACCCTTCTGGGGGTAGAATATATGAATATTATTTCAGTCTTTCATGATTACACCCATGTGAATGTCATTGGCTGTGAAATCAAGGACAGCGCTAAGACTACGTAGGGAAGGAGGGATCTCCTCTACCCCACCCCACTTAGTTCTCACATGGGCTCTTTGACTGGAACTAGGAACCAAATTAATGCAAGGCAGATTATAAACAACAAAAGCATACCCATTTTATTAATTTTGCAGGAACATGGAGATCTTCCCTGGAAGGGGCCAAAAGCAAGACGCTTTTGGACCTTTTAGATGAAGAATGGTAACTTTCAGAGCAGTGATGAGGGGAAGGAGGGCCTTGAAGTCGGCAAGCTGTGGGGTGCAGACATGGAGTTGTTTAGAGATCCCTCTGGTGCCAGGCTCCCAGCTGATGGGAGTTGTCTCCCGGAAAGGATGATTTATGTGATGCTGTTAGGCACCCAGGGGAAAATGACAAATTCCCTCATCGTCCTAACTTCAGCTCAACAATCCTCAGCATATTAGGGAGAAATATTTTGGTTTCTTTGAATTATGATTCCTTTCTCACTATTTTTTTTCCTGAGTGGTTAATCTCATCAACATTGGCTCAGTTTTTCTTCTTACCTGCTGCTAATGTATTCCACACCGTCCGGCAGATGACCAGCCCGTCTGGCTTCCTTTCCCCTGACCTCCCCCGGAATCCTCCATCTTTCTGCTCTCTGGGCCTGCAGCTTTCCTGTGGCTTTTCTTTTTTCTTTGTTTTTAAAGAGAAAGTCAATTTTTATTAAATTTTTAGTCTGGTTTTGTTTTTCCTCCACTTAGTTGTGTACGTGGTGGTGTGGATCTAACCCAGGTCCTTGCGCATGCCAGACAAGTGCTGCACAGTTGAGCCACCTCTCGAGCCCCATGTGGCTTCTTTTTATTCTAGAAGTTTTGCCCCTTTCTACCCTATTGTGTCCCCTGTTTTCTAGAGCCACTGACTTCCTCTGTTTAGTGATTTGCCTCCATTTCTTATGGAAGCTTCTCTGATCTTATTCCCAGTGTTCTGAAATTCCACCATGATTGTGAGTGGGTCTCTTGACATTCACCGTGCCTAGCTCTCCATGGTTGGTTCCTATTCTTTTTATAAAGAGAGGACCGAGAGAGAGAGAATCAATTTTTATTGAGTTTTTCACATGACTTTTGTTGCTCTGACACTTAGTTGTGTACGTGGGTGCTGGGGTTTGAACTCGTGTACTTGTGCATGCCAGGCAAGCGCCATAAACGCTGAGCCACCGCTCCAGCCCCCTCCATGGTTGTTTTCTACCCAGGTATTCGCATGCTGCAGTCCTAGAGGTGTTCTTCCTCTTATTTTTTCACTCTTCATTTCGAGAACTGGGATTATTTAGATAGTGAACCTCATAGATTGTGCCTCTTACTCTTTTCTGTCCTCCTTACCTCTTTTATTCCCTTCCTTTGACTTCTCAATGGGAAGACCTCCTTGATTTACTTTTCCAAACTTCCTAATGATTTTCAAATTGTGATACAAAAGTTTTAGTTTCTAAAAATTCTTCCTCTTTCTTAAAAAAAAAAAAAACACACACACAAAAAAAACAACCAACCAACCAACAGCTTGCCTCTGGTACCTGGACATGACATGTCTCTTGTGACTCTAAGTATATGATTTTAAAAAAATTGACCCATAATAATAGTACCTATTTCTGGGGAATAGTGTGATAATTTGAACCGTGTGTATAATGTGTTAGGATTAAATCAGGGTAATTATCATTTTCATCTCCTTAAACACATATCGTTCCCTTGGGTTGCTCAATTTCTCCTAAGGAGTGTATTTCTGCCTCTAGACTGGGGGTTCTCTGGCTGGGCTGTGGGGTTCCTAAGAGTTTGGCTGGAAAGGAGGTTGGAAGGGCTCATATCCAGGAGACCTTCTGTCACTCAGCCCATTGACTTTAATCCCTGACTCTACCCCCAACCTTTCACTTTTCCAGGTCTTCCAGAATCGGGAGCCTCCGGGGTGCATTTCCCCAGAGGCTGGAGCATTCTTTCCCTGCAGCGGTTAGGGAAAAGAATTCTTCTCTGTCCCTTCTTTATTCTGCAGCCAAGGCAGTCCTACAGTGGAAGCTGTCACTCTTAGCTGGGCAAAACGTACTTCCTTGCCAGGGGATCTGGAAGGTACATTACTGTGTCCACACTGCTTCAGTGGTTTGGGATGCTCATTCTCAGAGACAGAGAAGAAATTAGACTATTACAGAAGTAGATAGATAGGTTTTTGAATCAACTGAATTTGAATGATCCCCATGACTTTTTGTCTTTCTGGATTTCATTATCATTTATAAATGTTAAATGTAAGGCCTGCCTCTTAGAGCTGTCATTGAGAGTTAGTCAATAATTTGTGAAATGTTCCTAAGCAGGGGCTGGTGTATAGTGGTTCTTTTCCCATCTGGATTTTCTTTCTTTCATCTCCCTCCCTCATGATTCCAGATTCTTCCTGAATGAAGTATAAAGTAAGAGAATGGTGTCATGTCTGGCTCAAAATAGGTATCATCATATAAAAAATGTTAGTGGTCCAATCCATGAGAAGGTTTCTGGCAATGTGTCAGACATCTCTGTTTCTAATTTTTTTAAAAATTTTTTTCTCTTAAATGTCTCTAAAAATTATACAAACACTGGACGAACATTTTTTCCACTGTAATGTATTTAAGCAAATGGAGTTTAAGTTCCTCTTGACCATTTCCCCAGAATCACTATTACCAATTTGGTGTTTCTCTTTTATGGCTCTAAGACCATTTATCATTTCCCCCTGTTGGTTCCTTTAGGGGAGAATAAGGGAATTTTCCACCTTTTCTCCATTACCTTTTATGCTCTGATTCTCTTCATTCCTACCTTCTTATGGATATACATCAGTGCTTTTCTGGTATAGATACTCAGAAATGCAATTGCAGGATCAAAAAAAATATGTCTCAAATTTCAATATTATGCAATTTTTTGCATTATATATTATACATTTGCAATATGTTAAATATATGCACTACATATTTGCAATATATGCACTACATATTTGCAAACAAATATGCAGAACAGCTTCCCAAGAAGTTTGCAGCCTCATGAAGTGATATGCCTTGTTGCATGCTAGCCAACAAAACTATCCAACTTCTCCTAATCAGATGAGCCTCAATTTATTTCTCATGGCTTTTTAGTTTACTTTTCATGGATGACAAGTGAAAAATGATATTATGGCATTTGCAGTCCAATGGATAGAGATGGAAAAATTTTTCCTAAGTGAAGTATCCCAAACTCAGACTCAAAGGCCAAATGTTTTCTCTCATTTGTGGAAGCTAGAATATAGCGGAAACAGTTTGTTAGATGGCTAACTTAACAATTACCTCAACATGTATGAATTCTTACATGATCATGGGGAACTGTGCTAAGATTCCTGGGGGACATAGGGAACGGGGAAGGGAATAGGAAGGACATCAAGGTGACCAGAGGGAGGTAGTATGGGTGAATCGAATCTGAGGGGAACCTCTGACTTCCATGAGAAGTCCAATTAACTTGGGTCTTAAGTAAAGTGAAACATGGAACCAGGGGGAACCCAAAGCGGGGAAACCATGGTCTGGCACCATTTTGGCTTGTTCTGTCATTACGCTGTTGTTCTTGATTGTTTGATGATGAACCCCTCCTAATTGTAAGACCATGTCTATTGAATAAAAAAAGTAAAAGAGACTTAGAGCTGGAGCAGCGGCTCAGCGGTTGGAGCATTTGCCCGGCATGCACAAGGACTCAGGTTTGAACCCCAGCGCCACATACAGAAATAAGTGTTGTAGAAACAAAGGCCAGATGAAAAAACAAACAAAATTGATTCTCTCTCTCCTTCTCTCTTAAAAAAAAAATGGGGGTGGGGATATGGCTCAGTGATTAAGCACCTGTGGGTTCCCCAGTGTGCCCCCCAAAAAAGAATTCTAGATTTTTTTCTAAAATTTGCATTTTTTTAAAACTTTGAATATTTGATCGATCTGGGATTTACTTTTGTGAATGATAAAAAATTGAAGTACTTTTAAATTTACTTGGAAGATACTAAAATTGTCAAGACTGTCAGTTGACAATTACTCAACTCTCAAAATTTACTGCATACTTCATCTTTTTTTTCCAATGAAAAAAGAATTTAAAAATGAACCATATTTAAAAAATCATATGCTAAATTTGTATTAATATACAATACATAGCTATATATGACAGGTATGTTTAGGATTTTTCTTTTTTGTATCATTTGTCTTCTCTAATACCACATGATTGCTTCTACTTAAAAACAAAATTGTCTATTCTTGGACTTTTTCTTATCCAGATGAATTTTAGAAGCACCTGTATCCTATTGCATGAAAATTGAGATTTCTTTGAATTTGGAAATCAAGGGGTATGTTGAGGACAGCTTTTATGAATTAGTTTACTATATTTTTATAGGTTTCTATAGATATTCCATATTTCTTGTTTCTATTGTAGAATGTTATTTGTTTTTCTGGTACCAGGGATTGAACACAAGGGCACTTAACTACCAAACCACACTCCCAGCCTATTTTATTTTTTGAGACAGGGTCTCCCGAAGTTGCTCAGGGCCTCGCTAAGCCTCTGGCTTTGAACTTGTGATCCTCCTGCCTTAACCTTTCAAGCTGCGGGCATTGCAGGCATGCACCACGGTGCCTAGCAATAGTAGTTTTTGTTGTAAACGGGATACTGATTTTTTTCCCATTTGGAAGTTTTTGGTTTTTAGTAGGACTGAATTTTTGTACATTAATTTTTATATCTTGTTACTTTGCTTTAATGTTTCGTCAGTTGGAGTTTTCATCCTATGTGATTTAGTTACAGCATTTTTTTCTTATTAAATTGGCTGACACTGTTACAGTTTTATAGTTTTAAGTAGTACTAGCAGCAGCAGCCGTAATAACAGGCCCCCCTATAATTGTACCTGACTTGAATGGAAAATCTAATGTTCACCATTAAGTTTGTTTGCTTTGATTTTTTGGAAGTTTCTTTGATCATTGATTCTAGCTTGTGGAGTTTTTTTTCCTTTTTTTTTTTTTTTTAAAGAAATGAGTATTAACTTTTATCACCGAATTTTCTATCATATTGAAAATGTTTAACATTTCTTTCTGGATCTGTTGAAGTAATTCAGTATGTAATAAAAAGTTTTTAAATGTGATCTAACAATGAATTCATGGAATCGATCATATTTTTCCATTATTTAAATCTAATGTTTTATAAATATTCTTCATATATGTTCATATGAGACTGGATTATTATTTTTTCTCTTATATAGTCTCTTCTGGTTTTAGTATCAGTATCATGCTAAACTCATGTTAATTAAACAGCTTCTCACTTTAGCTGTTCTGGACTCCTTTATGTAACATGGAAATTTATAACCATGAAGGTTTGGCAGAACCACATAATAAAATCATAGGAATTTGATGGCAGTTTAAGGGAGGGGACCTTTGCTTGCTTTTAGTATCTTTGTGGGGTGTGTGTGTGTGTGTGTGTGTGTGTGTGTTTGTGTTCTATTTAGGTATAAAGGAATGTCTTCACATATTTACGTGGATAGATTGGTGAGGAAGAATTTCAATTTCTTTGTTTCGTGGCTTTTAAGTTGTGTTATAGTATGACCTGAAGGGTTTCTTCTTTCTGGAGCTTTTGAGGTCTTTGTGGCATAATGTGTAGTTCTGTGAATGTTCCATGTGTATTTGAGGATAAATTGGGTGCAAAATTATCTGTGTGTGTCTTTAGTGTAAGTATGTTGGTTGCATTATTTAAATATGCAATATTCCTAGTTATGTTGTGTCTACTTGGAGATTTGAGTGAGACGTATAAAAAGGCTTTGGTTGAACTTGATTACATTTTTTTTATTTCCATTCCTCCTAATGTGTCTCAAGTTAACATGTCCTTCAGGTCTCATGGTGGTTACCTTTATATTGAAAACAATCAATTTATTTTTTTGAGATAAAATCTAGCTAGTTCATAATTACCTTTAGAGCCAGGCCCCTGCCTGTGCGCACTGAGTTCAACAAGAGTGGTTGATTCCCACGGCCTTCAGTGGTGTCTGTCTGTGCTGCATGCCAAGCCAGTCACTGTGGATTGGAAGGCGTGGGCTGGTCTAAGGGGGAGACCGGTAAAATTACACAACCATGTGAAACGTGATAATAGAGGCACTTACAGAGTGAAGGGATGGTACCGAGGGTGGAGTGTGGGGTGGTCTGTCACTTGGTGGTCCAATGTGACCGTGCCTCTCAGTCTAGCATCGTCCATTCTCCTTGATGCTGGGCTGAGCCCGTCACTCATTTCTTAACAATAGCATGCAGCAGAAATGACACCATGATTTTTCTTTCATACTTTTAATCTTTTGTGCGGGTGTGTGTGCCTGTGTGTTGCACTCTGTGAGAATTTCTTGCCTGATTAATGGCTTCTCAGCTGGACCCATTGTTCTGCTTGTCTCTCCCACCCACTACCCAGATGTCTCACTGGTTCTTTCCCCAGTCCTTCTTTCATAGTTCCTCTGTTTGTGCCATTGACTTTTTTCCTTGGGTGTCAGCTCTGTCTGTTGAGCTTAGGACCTTTGTTTCCTGATGTTCGCTTCCTGCAACTGTGAGAACATTATTGTACCTGTGCTTACCTGGATGGAGTTGATTTCCAGTTTGTCCATCTGTGAATGCTGTATATATGTCCTACTGCCTCTAGGGCAGAGAAGTGTGGTGCTGATGGGATGCTCGGGCCCCATTGCCCCATTATGTGATGGTGAGATCCCATGCTGATTCTGGTGTTTCCAGCTGCCCAGGGACTGTGTCTCTTGCATCCAAGTATCTGCTCCTGTTTCTCTCTGCTTGGTACTGATGGTGGGGGTGAAGCACTTGGATGCCCCTACCTGTTGGCTTCTCTGGTTGCCCAGCTGCATCTCACCCCACTGCCCAGCTTGGGTTTCTCCTGGGGAGACTCCATCTTCACAGAGCCCTCCCCTGTGTGAATTGCGCTGGTCCTTCCTCCTTTGATGTGGTTGCATCTGCTTTCTGTCTGTGTTCCTGAGATGTTCATCTTTAGGTAAAATGACTGGGGATAAAAATATAACCAAGAATTGAGAGCTGGCGTGACAGATAGGAAATCTTGATTATTCATGTTAGCTCAGAACTCAGACCTGTTAAGAGCATTTTGAGTTTAATAGAAATAAATGTAGGGTCTGGAAATTAGTTTTAAAAGAGCAATTACACGAGCATACAATGGAGAAAACCCACTTCGGTAACCGTTCATGACCCAAAAATCTAGCGTATCTGGTGTAGCACAAATGTTAAAAGGCATGGCACAGCCTGCTGAAGTAGTCTCTCCGGTTTTGGAGACACCTTCTACCATGCTGCAGTGTCTCTAATGTATTGCAAACTTTTTTTTTTTCTTTTTAAAGAGGGAAGCTTTAAACTTAATTTACATGAATAAGTGACAGTTTTTCTGTTAAATTGGTTTTACATTCCTCTTTTTGTTTTAAAACCACATTCTGGTTGGCTTTTCATCTGTCCATACTAAGGGGACGAGGGAGAGTGTTTTAGTCAACTTTGCCTCACAATGACCAAAAGACCTGACGAGAACAATTTAGAGGAGGGAAAGATTATTTGGGCTCATGGTTTCAGGGGATCAGTCTATGGCTGCCTGACCCTGTGGCTCTGGGCCTGAGATGAGGCAGAACACCATGGTGGAAGGGCCAGCAGAGGAAAGCAGCTCAGGACATAGCAACCAGGAAGCAGAGAGATACCCAAATCCCAAAGTTACCCCCCCCCCCAGTGACCCACCTCCTCCAGCTACACCTTACCTGCCCACAGTTATCATCCAGTTAATCCATTCAAGTGGATTAATCCACCAGTGAGGGCACACCTATTGTAATCTAATCATTTAACCTCAAAATACTCTTGTCTCACACATGGGCTTTTGGGGGACATCTCGTATCCGCACCGTAACAGAAGGGTGTATCCATTCTTCAGATTTGACTCAGCCCAACTGCAGTCTCCTGCAGTGCTTGCTAAATACCTTTCTGCCTTGACATCTGGAGTCCTCCCTACTGCAGAATCTAAAAAGGGCCAAACTTACCTTGAATTAGGTATATGTAGAAATGTACAAAACATAGAGATACCTGTTGCGAGTGTCAACAGGAATGGGGCTGGGTTATGAGGACAAGAAAAAAATGGGAGAGCAGAATAAACATTTGCTAATTCACTGAAACCATGGCGGTGATCTGGCTGAACCAGGCTTTCGCCTTGATGTCAAGTGATACGGAATGTACTCCTTTTGGAAAACAGTTTGATAAGGAAGGCGCCTCCCTTGTGCCTACCCTTCACTGAATGTGAAATTTGCAGAATCAATTCTGTCTCATCAGCCTTACTTTCTAAGCTTTCGCACCATCAGCACTGTAGTCTCCTCCTGGGGCCTTATTTTAATCTTCATGGATTTCTGAAATCCTGAAACTTCGCCCAGACTGAGATGAGCAACTCCACCCTTTCAAATGTTAGTTTATTTCTTATTTTGGATTGACTATTTCCAAACACACGCTGCTTCCTGTACTGCTTATCCTCACGTAAGAGCTCAGACTTCTCTTGTAGAGGGCTTTGCATGAAAATGTCATAGTTTAGAAAGAAATATTTTGAGCGGTGAGATGAGAATGGGTGATATCCAAGTCCTGTTGCCTTTGGAGAATGTGACTTTTAAAATGTAACTGTTCTCTAACAGTGTGCAAGGGTGGCTGAATGTTGCCAAGCAGACCAGAGTTAAAATTTCCTGTTTTGTTAGTTTTTTTTCCCCCTTGGGGGTTGAACTGGGGGGGGGGCATTTAACCACTGAGCCACATCCCCAGCCCTTTCTATTTTTATTTTCATTTTTTAAAAGAGACAGAGACGGAGAAAGAATATGATTTTTTTCCATCTGGTCTTAGTTCTTCCAGCACTTAGTTGTGTACATGGTGCTGGGGTTTAAACCAGATTCTCGTGCGTGTCCGGCAAGTGAGCTACTGCTGAGCCACTGCTCCAGCCCTTTCTTTTTTATTTTGAGACAGGGTCTCGCTAAGCTGCTGAGGGCCTGGCTAAATTGTTGAAGCTGGCTTTGAACTTGCAGTCCTCTTACCTCAGCCTCCCAAGTTGCTAGGATTACAGGCGTGCACTGATGCAACCGGCTTGTTAATTGCTTTTTATGAATGTTTGTTAGGTCACTTATCCTCCTTGAGACTCCATCTCATTTTCCAAAAAATTGGATGTACTGGTATCTCATGGGAATCCTTTTATTTTTATTTTTTAAGAGATAGAGGAGGGCTGGAGTAGTGGCTCAGCGGTTACTGCGCTTGCCTTGCATGCACCAGTACGTGAGTTCAAACCCCAGCAACACGTAGACAGTGAAGTCTTGGAGCAACAAAGGTTACATGAAAAAATAAAAAAACAAAATTGTTTCTCGCTTTCTCCCTCTCTCTCTCTGACTGTCCCTCTGTTTAAAAAAAAAAAAAAAGAGATAGAGGGACAGTGAGAGAATTTTTATGTAGTTTTTTCATGGGCTTTCGTTGCTACGACACTTCATTGTGTATGTGGTGCTGGGGTTCAAACCTGTGTCCTCATGAATGCCAGGTAAGTGCTGTAACTGCTGAGCCACTGGGAATCTGTTTTAACATGTGGTAGGAGTAATTTTACAAGTTAGGTGGCTTTGAACACCTTTTGTCCTCTTTCTGTCCCATGACAAGCATCCTTGGCTAGCTTCTAGACCTGCTCTCCCTTCTGCTTCCTGCTGTCCCCCAGGAGGCTGATCTAGGGATTCAAGCTCTCAGGCTTCTGTGGGGCTCAGCCGGTGGGAAGCATCAGGGGGATTTGCAGGTGGAAAGGAGTGAGATCTGGGTTTTTTCCCTACTCTGCCCTCTGGATTCTGTTATCTACTCTGCCCTTGCCCCTTTGGTAAGGGCAAATGTCCCTAGCTAAACCAGATGACTTAATCTTTCTGAGTTTCCCTTAAGGCTACCTGTCTCTGTGTGTAGCACCCTTAATGACCTCACTGACCCCATTTGAATTGCTTTCAGTTTTCTTGTCTAACTCTAGTTGAGATAGATTTCCCTTCCTCTCCCTCATCTCCTTCTCTTATTAACTAATCAATGGGTTGGGTTGTTGCCGCCACCAGGTATGGCTGCTGAAACAGGAGCAGTCTGGTTGCCCGTGGCCTCCTTTCTAGCTTGCTCCCTAACCTTCTGGGGTGAATCGTGTTCAGTCCTTCTCTGGTGCCTGCTGATGACCTAGGGCCTGAATCCAGCCCTTCCTGTGGGGCAGTTGTCTCCAACAGGCAGTGAGCCTTGGCGGGAGAACACTAGCGCTGCTCAGAGCACTGCCAACAGCAAGCATTGCCTTTGGTCTGTGACCTTGGAGGTCAGCTGCACCTCCATGATCCTAACCACTTCCTTAATTCACAGACTGCTCTTCTCTTTCTCTCCCTCTAGCACAGCTGTTTCTGTGATGCATGTCTGCAGGGTCAGGGTGACTGCATGATAAATGACATTTCCAGTTCTGGACACATGCTTTGTGTGGAACCATCCCACTCTGCACCAGGAACTCCTTGCAAGGATAGAACTGCCATCCAAGACAGTTGGTTTCTGTTGTACTCATTTATGTACTAATATATCTTATTCCATGCATTTAAAACATAGTTATGAGAAGGCATCTGTAGATTTCACAGACAGCCGAAAGGGGTCATGGAAAAGAAAGATGAAGAACCTTGAGTCTGCCAGGCTGTGTCCCACCCTGATGAGCAGCACATCTTTCTGGGGTTGTGACATGAGCATGTGAATAGCCACTCTGTAGAGGGATTTGCCCAGATGATAAATGGAAAGTGCTTAACATGATCAGCACTGTCCTCTTATTCTAGTGTGGTAGCTAAACCGTAAATCAAGGTTCTCCACTTCATTTCAAATCCATGATTGCTTTAAATATCAGAAATGAGAAAAAGATCCCTCCTCTTTGCAGTTTTTCCAACCTTTTTGGGTGCTGTGCTTTTGTATTCCTATTGGCTGGTTTCCGAGTGGGATAGTTAGGACATCTCTCCTCCCTTTCCCAGTCCTAACATAGAATTCAATTCCAGCTTCTGTCTGTCAGGTATGTATCTGCTAGAAACCAGATAGACACCTCACCTGCTTATGGTGATGGGTGTCCAGTTGATTTTACTGCATACATTGTGGCCTGTTTCGTCCCATGTACAGTGCTCTGAGATGACCCTGGAAGCAGGTCTCATGGCACTATTTCATCCATTTGAATTAAGCTGCCAGACTGTACTAAATTTCTAGTTTGTTACTTCTAGTCAGAATGATCTTCTAAAAAAGTTGATGAAATATGGTCAGAAAAAAATCAGCCTAGGAGAGAGGCTGATGAGTTAATAAGATGAGGGAGAGAAAGGGAAATCTATTTCAACTTGAGTTAGACTAGACATCAAAAAGCACATTGTGAACTTGGAGTAAGTTCATTTTTGTGTGGTTAGAATTTTTGTTTTTATGGCCATCATTTTGTTGGGTTTTAATCGTTAGTATTCCTTAGAAATTAAAGAGTGAATCGAAGGATGTATTCTAAATCAAGAAAATGGAAACGGAATGTTGTTTGTACAGTTGATATTTCTGCTGACGTTTGTTGTTTTAAACTTTGTTTGAAACACATTTTTACAATTGAATGATACCTGCAGGGATTGATGGAAAATATTTGCAAATTGTTTTATTCTCAGAGTGAAGCCTCTTTATTGCTAGAGGGACAGAATTCATGTTAAGTCTTTCATTTGGACCTAGGACCTCAATACTGGCCTCAGAATTCATTAGTATCTCTAATTATGTTTATACTATATTGAGTGTAATAAATTACCTTTTTTTTTTTTTTTTTTGGTACCAGGGATTGAACCCACGGGCACTTAACCACTCAGCCACATCCTCAGCCCTTGTTTACTTTGAGACAGCATCTTGCTGATTTGGTTAGGGCCTTACTAAGTTGCTGAGGCTGCCTTTGAACATGTACTCCTACCTCAGCCTCCTGAGCCACTGGGATTATAGGTGTGTGGCACTGCATGGAGTTGGGTATATAAACTTTTTCTTTTAAAGAGAGAGGGACAGTGAGAGAGAGAGAGAAAGAATCAATTTTATTTAGTTTTTCATGTGGCCTTTGTTGCTCTGACACTTCATTGTGTATGTGGTGCTGGGTTCAAACCTGTGTCCTGGCACATGCCAGGCAAGCGCCGTAACTGCTGAGCACCATTCCAGCTGTATAATAAACGTTTAACATACAGACAGCATCCAGAGGTGAGAAAATGCCCCTTGGACTTTGAGAGTCTCCCCAGGAACCATGCCCAGCACAGTACCTAGCCATTCTTCACCTTTCAGAGCATTGCCAGCTTGCAGTGACATTTGTTGGCACCTTAGTTTGAGCTCCTAAGCATAGTGACACAAGTGGACTTGGGAGTTAAACTCGGAGGTCAAGTGTGAGTTCTGCAGATTCTTACTAGCCCTGTGCATGTAACCACCCTGTGCCTTGCTGTGCTCATGTGCTGCACAGGGATCATAACGCCCACTCGCAGGCTTGCGTTATGGATTGGAGTCAGTGAAAGTCAAACTCCTCATACAGCACCTGGCACACAGTCAGAGCTAAATATGTGGCAGATGTTGTCATGATTAACTTCTAATCTCCACAGATTTTGAATGTTATTTATTTGATCCTGGGAATTGAACCCAGGGGTGTTTAACTACTGAGCCACATCCCAGCCCTTTTTAGTTTTTATTTTGAGGTAGGATCTTGCTAAGTTGCTCAGAGCCTCGCTAAGTTGCTGAGGCTGGCCTTGAACTTGCAATCCTCCTGCATCAGCCTCCTGAGCTGCTGGGATTACAGGCGTATACCAACACACCCTACAGTTTTGGGATGTTTAAATGTGTTTCCAAAAGGAACAAACACTGTAAGGACCAGAGTCTGTGAGCACAGGTGCCATAGAATGAGTATTTTTTTGAGTTAAATTGAATGAGTCTCTTCTAGCGTTGACTGATTTCCAGTCCCCCCTGTTGTCAGCTTTTTGGTCTGTGCACTGCCTGTTATGGACCAGGTTCTTCTGGGAGTGGGGTGTTGCAGGCATGCCTGTGTGGATGGGTGGAGGTCTGTCTGCAGGTCCTGGGAGAGAGGAGGTAGCGCAGCACTGGATGAACAGGGTTGTCTTTCAGGAGTGTGGCTCAGCCTGGGCAGTCTTCTCACACCAGGCCTCTGAGCATCACCTACAGGGCTGCTGGAGAGGATGTGTCTGGAGGCTCTCCTGCTTCTCAGTGGGAAATGGGCTTCGTGAAGGCAGTAGATTCCTGCACCAAGTGTCTCTTAGGAAACAGTGATTTGAAAGGAAAATGGTGTTGGTGAGAATGTGGAGAAATAGATGCCTTTGTGTTGCTGTGTAGAAATGTATCACGGCAGCTTTTTCCAGAGCTCGCTGTGTATGTTTCATTTGGCCCACTGATCCTACCCTTGGAATTTATCCTAGCCGAGTATTTAGCAAGTACAGGGACGTACACACACATGCACGTACATACCCACGTACCACATGCACACCACACACATTGTAGTAGTGGAAGAGGTAACAGCTTATCTCCAAGAAGTGGAGATCATTCCTCAAATTTATGTTGTTTTTAAATAACAGAATCCTGGGAAACCTTGTGGGTGCTATTGCACGACTGTATTTGTTGGGTAAAGAGGTTAAAAGAGGTTAATGATGTGGTTTTAGCCATGACAGATACTCAGGAAAGTACCCAGAAAGGTGCCAATAAGCAACTCTTCACATTTAAAGACTCAATTTTATTTCAAATTTGAGCTCCTGTCTCATGTAACTCAGTCAGAGTTATTTCCCCCCCCCCACAAACACTGAAGTGTTTTCTCTCACAGTTCCAATTTGAAGGTGGTAAATTCCCTACCCCTTCCCATCCCTTTGTTCTCAGAACAGCATCTGCATTTTTTTTTTTTTTTTGAGAGAGGGACAGTGAGAGAAAGAAAAAAAATTCATTTAATTTTTCTTGTGGCTTTTGTTGCTCTGACAATTCATTGTGTATGTGGTGCTGGGGTTTGAACCCCCATCCTCATGGATGCCAGGCAAGCACCATAACCACTGAGCCACCGCTGCAGCCCAGCATCTGCATTTTGAATGCTTATGTATAGCTGTGGCCTAGCGGAAGACATTGGCCAGTGGCATGCTTTTTCTCTCTCCACCTATGCACTATGAAACTAAAAACCAAGTTACCTCTTTCCAAAATACAGTGGAGACACTGGCAGAGGACAAAGTTATAGACATTCCTGTTCCAAAGGGAGGAAGCAAGGTAGAAAAGAGGTCACCAGGCCTGAGCAGTTTTGAAACCCAGCAAAGCAAATTCCACTAGGTTTCCACACCTGGGAATCCTTCTCATGCTGGAACCCTGGTGTCCAGACCTGCCATTCAATGCCTCTGATGTCCCAAGCCGGAGTAGGAGGCTGCTCCTCAGCCTCACCCTGCGGTGTTCACCTGGGGACTCAGAGCCACCCTCACCTGGACAGTTGTTCTCAGTGTTCGTGACAATCACCTGGAGAGGTTGTGGAAGCAACTTCTGATTCAGGAGGACTGAACTGGGGCCCACGAGCCTAGTTTCTAGGGAGTTCCCAGAGGCTGCAGGCCCAGGGACCATACTTCAAGTCTTTTCTCTTTTTTTTCTTAGTCCAGCTACAGTACTGTCGGTTTTATCTTTCCAAACAAATAAACCCTTTGGCTGGAGTGGTAGCTCAGTGTTTACAGAAGTTACCTGGCATGTGTGAGGACACCGGTTCAAACCCCAGCACCATATATACAACCAAGTCTCGGAGCAACGAAAGCCATGTGAAAAACTAAATAAAATCGGTATTTTCTCTTTCTGTCCCTCTCTCTTAAAAAAAAAAATCAACTTAATTTTATCAGTTTCTTAAAAAATTTTCTATTTCATTTACTCCTGCTGTGTCCTTTATTATGTTTTCCTCCTCTCTAGTAATTTTGCGTTTAGCTTTTTCTTTTTATTAGTACATTATAATCATACATAATAGTGGGATTCATTAAGCCATATTTGTATAAGCATATAACAAGTTGATCGATCTCATTTCCCTTCTCTTATTCTCCCTTCTTCTCTCCCATGATCCAGTTGCTCTACTTTACCTTCTCCTTTTTATTTTCCTTTTTTTTTTTTTTAAAGTTCCCTAAGGTTTAACATTAGGTTGTTTGAGATCTGTTCTTTTGATGTAGTAGGCATTTATTGCTTTAAACTTCCTTCTAAGAACTGCCTTTTACTGCATTCCATACATTTTGGTTATTGTGTTTCTATTATCATGAATCGCTAGGTATTTTTAAAATTTTGGGGGCTGTCTGGGTGCAGTGGTGCACACCTATAATCCCTGTGACTTGGGAGGATCGCAGGTTCAAAGCCAGCCTCAGTAACTTAGCAAGGCTCTAAGCAACTTAGCTAAACCATGTCTCAAAAACAAATATAAAAAAGGGTGAGGGATGAAGCTCAGTGGTTGAGTGCCTCTGGATTCAATCTCTGTGATTTGAAAAAAAAAAATTTCTGGGGCTGGAGAGGTGGCTTAGCAATAGAGTGGTTGTCTGGCATGTGTGATGGCCTGGTTTGATCCCCAGTCCCCATACAATATAATTTTAAGTGGAAGAAAAATAAACCAGATGAAAAAATAAAAATTATCTCTTAAAAAAATTAATTTGCTTCTTTTGCCTATTGGTTGTTCAGAAGCACATTGTTTCCTTTCCATGTATTTGCGAGTTCTCCAAAATTCTTCCTGTTATTAATTTCTAGTTTTTTCTCTAGGTTGTTTATTTCTAGTTTGATATTATTGTGGTCAGAGAAGGTATTTGAGTCAGGTGTAGTGGAGCACGCCTGTAATCCCAGTAGCTCGGGCAGCTGAGGCAGGAGGATTGCAAGTTCAAAGCCAGCCCCAGTAACTCAGTGAGGGCCTGAGCAACTTAGACCTTGTTACAAAATAAAATACAAAAAACAAAAACAAAAAAACTTGGTATAATTTTGGTCTTAAATTTAAGATTTGTTCTGTGGCCTGAGAATGTTCTGGAGGATAATAGAGAAGAATGTGTGTGTTCTGCTGTTGTTGGATGGAATGTTCTTATATATGTATGTTAGGTTCATTTGATCTAAGGTGTAGTTTCCTTGATAATTTTTGTCTGGATGGTCCGTCAATTGAAAAGCCAAGTATTTTTGAATCTTTGGTCTCTGTATTCCTTCTCCCCTAATACAGAGTCAAAAAAGTCTCATTCACCTAGTCTAATTTCAAAGTGGCATATACCAAGGGCAGGCAGAAAGAGTCATAGGAATAAAAGGTCAGCTCAGTTAATATATTTTTTTTAAGACAGAGGGACAGTGAGAGGAGAGGGAGAGAGACAATTTTTTATTTAGTTTTTCCTGTGGCTTTTGTTGCTCTGACACGTTGTGTACATGGTGTTGGGGTTTGGACCTGTGTCCTCGCGTGTGCCAGGGAAGCGCTGTAACTGCTGAGCCACCGCTCCAGCCCCACCTCAGTTAATATCTAACCATATTATTTCAGCAGATATCCTGAAGGTAAAACAGAACATGGTTCCACTGGTGTAAACATATGTAGCTATGTATACATGTATGCTATATGTGCATATTATCATAGGTTACACCTAAAGTATTTTTTGAGAGAGATTTTTAATTTTTTCATCTGTTTTTTATTTTTCTTCCACTTAGATGTGTATGTGGGGCTGGGGATTGAACCTGGGTCCTCATGCATGCCAGGCAAGCTCTCTATCACTGAGCCACCTCTCCAGCCCTGTATCCTAAAATATTAATGGAGGTTATCAGTGGGTAGTGAGATTTTCATGCTTGCTTACATCATAAGTGTTATAAATATTTTTTTTAAAAAGACGATGAAAGCTTTAATGATCCAGCTCTTCCACGTGAAGACAACCTGACTGAAGCAGCAGACGTCTGTTGGGACATCAGACGTGACCTTTGCTTTGAGCTCCATCTGTGGGTCCACCTGCCTTGAGAGCTCCACACAGATGTGTAGTTAGGCCTCACACCTGATGTGGCTTCTTTCTGTGGCTATTGACATTAACATGGGTCTGATAAGCCACCCTAAAACACACTGACCTAAAACAACGGGCATGTATGCATGAACTTGCAGGTGGCTGGGGTTGTCTCATGGAGACGAGGTTGGGCCAGGGGCAATTCTGCTCTGTGACTGTCCCAGTCACTTCGGGAAGCCACAGTTGAGCTTGGGCGTGTGCTACCCGGAGTTCTGAGGTCAAGCTGCAATGCACAAGCCCGTTTCCGACTCGGCTGGCATCATTACTGCTCACGCCTCTTTGGCTATAGGAAGTCACATGTTTGGAGCCCAGAGTTAGAGTGTAGGGAAACCCACTCTGCCTCTTTAGAGGAAGTAATTGCAAGTTCACTTGGCAAGGGGTGTAATATAGGAAGAGTGAAGAATTGGATAAATAATAGTCTGTCTTACAGCCAAGAGTAATTCTTGATATCCTTGATCCCCAGAAGCTTGATCCTGCTTGACTTCTGTATCTCTGTAAATGACAAAACCATTTGCTGCCAACCCAGAATTCTGTTTTGCAGTAAGCCACCAACTGTGTCTGTCTACATCTCTCAGCAAGTTCTCTTGGCCATCTCTATAAGGCATTTCTTTTTTCTTTCTTTTTTTTAGAGAGAGAGAGAGGGACAGAGAAAGACATAATCAGTTTTATTTAGTTTTTCATGTGGCTTTTGTTGTCCCAACACTTCGTTGTGTATGCGGTGCTGGGGTTTGAACTCAGGTCCTTGTGCATGCCAGTCAAATGCCATGACCACTGAGCCACCCCTCCAGCCCTCTATGAGGCATTTCTTATTCTGACCACTTTTTACCATTGCCATGGCTAAAACCTGAGTCCCAGTGCCCACTGTGGATTTTTTTTGTAGTTCTGGGGATCGACCGCAGGGTGCTGTGCTTGGTAGGCAAATGCTTCGCTACTGAGCTACATCTCCAGCTTGCTCTGTTTTCACACGGAATCTGACTGCCTTAGTTCAATGTGTTGTGTGTGAGAGTCAACCAGATCGGTGTATTTATCAGTAGTTCTTTCTTCCTCCTGTGTATGTAATCCATTGTATGAATAGCCATTTGGGATAGGAGTAAAGCTAAGATCATTCTTACATAAAGCTTCCAGTGGGCGAATGCACTTCTCCTGGGTGTATACCTGGTGCAGAATCATCAGGTAATATACTGTTATATGTATGTTAAGGTTTAAATTTTTTTTAACAAACTTTTTTTTTTTTTGAGAGGGAGAGTGAGAGAATCAATTTTATTTAGTTTTTTATGTGGCTTTTGTTGCTCTGACACTTGGTTTTGTACACAATGCTGGGGTTTGAACCCGTGTCCTCCTGCATGCTGTAACTGCTGAGCAACCACTCCAGCCCTTAATGTTTAAATTCTGCCAAACAATTTTCCCAAGTGTTTGTGCTAATTATACTCCCCATCAGCAGTGTTTGAGAATTCTAGCTGATCTACATTGTCACCAAAACCTAGTATTATCAGTCTTGTTCTTTTTTTTTTCCTTTTTCCTAGTGGTGCTGGGGGTTAAACGCAGGACCTTAAGTGTGTTAGGCAAATGCTCTATCACTGAGCTAGGTCCACTAAGCTGCGTCCTCAATTGTACCAGTCTTTTTTTAATTTTTGTACTCATGCATGCTGGGCAAGTGCCATAACTGCAGAGCCACCACTCCAGCCCCTCGAACCACCTTTTCTTTCTTTCTTTTTTATTAGTTGAATATGGACTTAGAATTGAGGGGAAATCATTACCAAACAATCAAGAACAAGTGTATATTCACATAGTTAGCCAAGGCTGATGCCATGTAATGGTTCCCCCCCTTGGGTTCCCCATGGTTCTATGTTTTCCCCCATTAAACCCCTGTGTTAAATGGACTTCTCGTGGAGGTCAGAGATCTCCTTCTGAGTTGATTGCCCCATACTCACTCCCTCCAGTCTTCAAGATATCCTTCCTAATCCCTCCCCCTTCCCTGACCCCCTCCCTATGTCTCCAGGAATCCTAGGCAAGTTTCCCCCTGATTATGTGGAAATTCATACATATTGAGGTTATTATTAGCTTAGCCATCTATCATGCTGTTTCCAGTTGAACCACCTTTTCAAGAGAAACAAAGCAGCAACTGAGTGTCCAGGTCAAAGGAGGGCTGCTTTGTAATTCAGGGGATGATACCTGCAAGCTAGAAAGAGGTCATCTGGAATTCAGGAATTCAGCACAAAGACGCTAAGGGTGGAGCGAGGGCTGAAGAATGGACTCTGCCTTGCTGCAGGGGAGGCCGGATTGGAAAGCAGCAGAGATGCAGGTGCACTGCACGGGCACTGTCCTTGGTGCTGTGGAGGGCCCTGGGAGACTCCAAGCAACTCGGAAGCACAGATGCTTAATGCCCAACAGTATAGTTTATCATTTTCCTGATACAATGAGCAGTGCTTGCATCTTATTTGGAATGTTTTCCCTATTCTATGGACGTGAATTTATTTTTTTTTTTTGGTATTGTCTTCTATGTTTTATAGTTTTGCGTTTCTCATTTAAGTTGTTGATTGAACCAGAATTGATTACTTTTAAAGAGAGAATCAACTTATTTATTCATCTGGGTTTTGTTTCTCCAACACTTAGCTGTGTATGTGGTGCTGGGGTTTGAACCTGGGTCCTTGTGTATGCCAAGCTAGTGCTCCAGCTGCCAAGCCACCACTCCAGCCCCACAATTGATTTTTGTGTATAGGGTGAGTTGATGATTCAGTTTTACTTTTTTCTATTTGAATTTATTTAGGGAAATTTTATTAAAATAATCCTTTTCCTACTGATCTGCAGGGGTTTATTACTAGTCTTTTTTTTTGTGCTGGTCTGAGGTCAACCTGTTTCATAATGGATAAAAGTAATACAGTTTGAGTTACATTGACTTCAGCTCACTGCTAGTATTGTATGTATAATATTTCTCATTACTTTGAATTATTTAGCTATAGATGTAGAGGGAAGTAGAATTCTATTGGATGCTTTTAATATATCTATTGAAACAACCATGTGGCTTTTATTTCATATTTTAATATGGCAACTTATATGATTTTATATAAATTGTCTTAATATTAGAAAATTAAATCACATTGCATCCTGAAATATATCTAGCTTAATCATTGCAAATTATCTTTCTTGTACAAGTTTTGATTGGAATCATTAGTGTTTACTGTAGGTCTTTGCCATCTATTACTATTTTAAGCTCTCCCTTCTTTTATTGTCCTCTGAGTTTTTTATGTCATGGTTATGCCAGTCTCCAAAATGAGTGGTGGGGAATTCTTTCTCTTCCTCTTTTCTGGAAGAATTTGTGTAAGATTTCTGAGATCTCTTCTTTGAAATAAAACAGTTTGTTGATGTATTCCTGGGCCCTGACCTTTTTAGGAAGCGTTGTTTTGTTTTAAACAGGTTTAGAGTGATTCTTCAGCGTTTCAGTTCTTGTTGGGTTAGTGGTGGCTGGTTTCGTTTCATTTTGGAAATGTGCATTGCATATCAGTTGTCAGATCTGTTGGCATAACACAAGTTAACATCCTCGCGTCTGTCCGCTCTGCAGCATCTGTAGCTATGTGCTGTTTCGTTGCTGGCATGATTTATCTGGGCCTTCTGTTTTCTGTTTAGGCTTGGCAGACATTTGTCTATTTTAGTATCTTCTCAAAGAATCAAAAAATTTTTAGCTTTGTTACTTTATCTTATGTTCATTTCTTTGTTATACGCTTCTACTCCTGTCTCTAATCCTTGTGTTCTGAGTTTGTTCTGCTGTTCCTTTGTGCCTTCACCTTTGATTCTTATTTGTTCATTTAGCAAGTAGTTATTTGTCAAGCTCTGTCTGTCAGTCTCTGGTTCCAGATGTCAATCATAAAAGAGTAAAACAAAACCAAACCAAAAATTCCTGCTGTCCTGGAGCTTACATTTTAGTGAGCTTAGCATTGCATGTCAACATGCGCTGTGGAGAAAGACAAAGCAAAGGAAAGTGAGTGGGAAGCGTTGGGGTGGAGAAGGTTGCAGAGCTTCAGGGAGGAGGTGAAATGTAAGGACAGGGAGCGGGGAGGGACAGACGGTAGACAAGCCAATGAGGCTGACTGGACTAAGTGTGGAGACAGAAGGTCACGGGGAACCACCTAGAGCATCATGATTTTTTTGTTTCTGTTTGTTTTTTTCTTAAGAGAATCAATTTTACTTAGTTTTTCATGTGGCTTTTGTTGCTCCAACACTTCATTGTGTACAAGGTTGCTGGGGTTTGAACCTGCATCCTTGTGCATGCCAGGCAAGTGCTGTAACCACTGAACCACCACTCCAGCCCCAGCATCATGATTCTATAGGCCACGTAGGACTGGTATTTAGTTCATATGAGAAGAACCCAGTGGAGAATTTGGGATGGAACACATAGGTGCTAATGTTTTCGCTTGGATGCAAAGCTCTGTAATTTTTAGCACTGGTTTTGAAAATTAGTGTCAAAATATAAAAATTCCCCTATAAGTTTCTCTCTTTCACCTCCCAAATTTCAGTTCATTCAAAATTTCTTTGAGAGGAGAACATTCAAAGGCCTTTCTCCTGACTTATTTTAAATGTTGAATTGTCAACCCTTGCTATTCTACTGTGCTATGGAACTTGGGAACTTTTCCCCTCCCGTCCAGCTGCACCCGGTACTGTTGACCATCCTCTCTCCATCCCCCTCCTCCAGACCCTTCCCATGCTTTGGAACCCACTATCGTACTTTCTACCCTTATAACATGAACTTCTTTAGCTACCACATATAAGTGAGAGTGTGTGGTATTTATCTTTCACTTAACACTGTGTCCTCCGTTTCCATCCATGTTGTTACAAATGACAAATTTTATAACTTTTGCAGGGAACACTCCTTTGTGTATGTGCCTCATTTCCTTTATCTGTTCATTGTCAAGGTGGATTGCACATCTTGACTTTGCAGATGTCTCTTCGACATATCAATTTCCTTTCCTTTGGGCTATACCCAGTTGTAAGGTTGCTGGATTAGATCTGTTTTTTTTTCTTTTGTTGTTGTTGTTGGTACTTGGGATAGAACCCAGGGGTGCTCAATCAGTGAACCACATCCCTGGCCTTTTTTATTTTTTATTTTGAGGCAGATTCTCACTAAGTTGCTGAGGCTGGTTTTGAACTTGAAATCTGTCTGCCTCAGCCTCCAAAGTCACTGGATTATGGGCATATGCCACCATGGCCAGCCTCCATACTGTTTCTCGTAATGCTCTATGAATTTATGTCCCTACCAATAGCTCATTCTTTT
The DNA here is from genome assembly GCA_004027875.1 of Aplodontia rufa. NCBI lineage: Eukaryota > Metazoa > Chordata > Mammalia > Rodentia > Aplodontiidae > Aplodontia > Aplodontia rufa. The sequence goes on from PVKS010000439.1 coordinate 150,776, forward strand.
TCCACATCCTTAAAATCATTTGTTATTTTTTTCTTTTTAGTAATAGCCATTCTTACTGGGGTAAGATACTTCATTGTGGTTTTGATTTGCATTTACATGAGGATAATGATGTTGAGTTATTTTTTTAAATAAACTTTTTGGCTATTTGTGCATCTTTGAGAAATGTCTATTCAGATCATTTGTACGTTTTTTTCGTAGTCCTGGGGATTGAGCCCAGGAGTACACCGCCACTGAGCTATATCCTTAGCCATTTTTATTATTTTATTTCACGACAAGGTCTTATAAGCTGTCCATGCTGGCCTTGAACTTGGGATCCTCCTGCCTCAGCTTCCTCCTGAGTAGCTGGGATTTACAGTTGTGTGCCACCATGTCTAGCTTGTATGTTTTTATTTTTTATTTATTTTTAAGAGAGAAGGACAGTGAGAGGCAGACAGAGAATTAATTTTTGAGTTTTTCACATGGCTTTCATTGTTCTGACACTTAATTGTGTACGTGGGTGCTGGGGTTCGAACCCATGTACTTGTGCATGCCAGGCAAGCGCCGTAAACGCTGAGCCACCGCTCCAGCCCCAGCTTTTATGTTTTTAAATTGGATTATTCATATGAGTTCTGCCTATCTTTTTCTCATATGTTATTTTTATTCAGAATTTTACTTCTTACAGAATGGGAGAGAATCATGGCCTGTGATTCCTCCAACAGGGGACTAATATCCAAAATTTATGAGGAACTCAAATAACTTAATGTCAAAACCACAAAAAATCCAGTCAATAAATGGGCCAGAGAGCTAAACAGAAACTTCTCAACAGAGGAAATCAAGCAAGCCAATGAATACATGAGAAAGTGTTCTAAATCACTAGTAATCAGAGAGATGCAAATCAAAACTACATTAAGATTTCACCTCCTTGCAGCAGATTGGCAAAGATGAAGAGTATAATCAGTAACAGATGCTGGGGGGGTTGCGGGGAGATAGGAACACTAGCACACTGTTGGTGGAATTGCAGACTAGTACAGCTGCTCTGGAAAGCCGTGTGGAGACTCCTCAAAAAATTAGGGCTGGACATACCATATGACCCAGCTATCACTCTTATGGGTATTTTCCCAGAAGAGCTAGAATTAACACATTACAGTTACACAGAAAAATCAATGTTCATAGCAGCTCAATTTAAAATAGCTAAATTATGGAATCAACCCAGATGCCCCTCACTGGATGAATGGATCCAAAAGCTGTGGTACATATATACTCTATGGAGTTCTACTCAGCTATTAGGAATAATGATATTTTACCCTTTGAAGGTAAATGGATGGCAATGGAAAAAATTCTGCTGAACAAAGTTAGCCAAACCCAGAGACTCAAGTGTCAAATGTTTCCCCTTATTTATGGAGGCTGGAGCTAAACCCAGTATTGGGTGAGAGTTAGGTGAGCACATGTACTAGACTCACCAAAGTTAAACACATATTCTAGGGGAACCATAGATGTGTAGAGGGGGAGAGTGGGGGGAAGAAGTAGCGGAGAGGCATTTAGGGAGGGAATCAATAATGTAGGTTATTCTTTACTCACTGGAGAAGTCAGATAATATGTATGCAATCATTAAAAAACAAAACAAGGGGCTGGAGAGGTGGCTGGGGATGGAGCTGTGGCTTGGCGATTATGGCGCTTGCCTGGCATGGGTGAGTACATGGGTTCAAACCTCAGCACCACATACACAACAAAGTGTCAGGGCAATGAAAACCATGTGAAAAGCTCAATAAAAATTGATTCTCTCTCTTTCTCTCTCACTGTCCTTCTCTATTAAAACAAACAAAAACTGGAAAAGTAAAAAAAAAAAAAGTACTTATAATGAAAGGGAAATCAGAAGAAACGGACCAGAAAGGAAGGATGTAAGGGAGGGGGAAGTGCTAGAGAGTGATATTGGCCAAATTATATTGTTACATTGTATGCATGTATGAATATGTAACGGTGAATCCCATCGTTATGTACAATTATAGTGCACCAATAAAAAATGTGGGGAAAATTTATTCTTGTCCTCTTATACTCTATATTTTATGCAGTCAGTATTTATATTTCCTCAGATATCTTAACTTTTTTTGAGAGAATTTTATTTAGTTTTTCATGTGGCCTTAGTTGCTCCTAAACTTTGTTGTGTATGTGGTGCTGGGGTTTGAATTTGTGAACTCATGCATGCCAGGAAAGTGCAGTAACTGCTGAGCTACTGCTCCAGCCCCATATCTTAGTATCTTTGACCTCTATCTTAATTGATTGTCTGATGTTCTTCAAGGATATTCATTCTTTCTGTTGAGGGAGAGTGTGAGAGAAAGGGAGAGAAAACAATCAATTTTATGTTTTCTTCTGGCCTTTGTTTCTCTGACACTTACTAGTGTATGTGGTGCTGGGGTTTGAACCCACGTGCTCACACATGGTAGGCAAGTGCTCCCACGGCTGAGCCACCGCTCCAGCCCCAAGGATATTTTTTCTTAAACTTGAAGTAGATCATTTAAAATTTTCCTTGTCAGAGGCCTTTTGAAGGTAAACACATACAGTTATTGTGTGTTTGAAATTGATTTCAATTATTCCTTATTCTTAAGAAATTTCTTTGGGTATGAAGATCTAAGATGGCAGCTATTTTTTCCTACACATTCATGATATCACTTTATTATCTTTTGGCTTTCATTCTCACTTTTGTGTATACAACTGTAAATGCTATTACTTTGTAGGTGATTCCTCACCCAAAAACCCCCCCAAAAAACGAAAAGCAAAAACAAAAAATAAAGTAAAAAAAAAATTCCCTTCAGATAGTGTCAGGAATGAAATAGGCAAAAGTACTTCGTTATTTTCCTTTGTTTCCCTTCATCCTTATATAGAAGGGTATAATTGGACTCTTTTTTTTTTTTTAAAGAGGACAGTGAGAAAGAGAAGGAATCAATTTTTATTTTTTTCATCTGCGCTTTGTTTCTCTGACATTTAGCTGTGTGTGGTACTGGGGTTCAAACTCAGGTCCTTGCCCTCCAGCTGCTGAGCCACCGCTCCAGCCCCTACAATAAGACTCTTGACCATCCCTACATTTTCTCCTCTCACCCTCTCCCTATAGCCCTGAGTACTAAGACTGTTTAGGTCATGGCCTCCATTCAGACATCCGTTGCCCTTTTGTGATGCCACTATAGCAGCTATTTCGTGTCGTGGTTTCCAAACCTTTCCCCTCATTTTCACTTCTCCATCAGAATGATCTTTCTGAAAATTACAACAGACAATATGATCATCACACAGAGACGAGTCACCTGGCCCCAGGGACCTTCACCATAAGTCTGTAGGTGCCGCTGGAGTCTTACATCATCCACAGCAAAGTCTCCAGCCACTTTGTCTGCCTTGTGCGCTCTATACTTGAGCCACACTAGATGGTTCATCATTTTGTGAACATTTCATGTACATTGGCATCTTTTTGCTTTTGTACATGCTGTGATCCCATATAATGCACCCTGCACCTCACAGCTGGGACTAGGCTGAGGCAGGTAAGGCTTCCAGGGTAAGGAATTTAAGGAGGAACTCACATTCAGGTGCATGCAAGTGTGTTTTTGCTTCTGTGTAAAGAGCTGCCTAGTGCAATGGTCAAAGTCAAGTTCATGGGTTGTTTACCTTCCTAACATCGAAATGTAAGTTGTTCTAAATACCATAACCCATGAGGATGGGAACTCTAGCTGTTCACTGTATCTTTTCTTCCCCACATTTTAAGAATCGGTGCATAGGTACATAGTCGTGGGATTTGTTATACATTTATTTATGCACACAATATAACAATATAATTTGGCCAATATCACTTCCTAAAATTTTGCTCTTCTCCTCCCCCCTGCTCCTGGTCCCTTTCTCTATTCAACTGATTTCCCTTTAATTTTCATGAAACCCCCCCCGCCTTTCTTTTTCATTATCCTCTGTAGCCTGCACATATGAGAGAAGGCATTCAACCCTTGACCTTCTGAGTTTGGCTTATTTTGCTTAACGTAATGTTCTCAATTTTCATTCATTTTCCTGCAAATGATGTAATTTTCATTTTTCTTTATGGCTGTGTATGTAGACCTCATTTCCTGTATTTATGCGTTGATGGATACCTAGGTTGGTTCTATAGTTACACTACTGTGAACTGTGCCACTACAAACACTTGCTGTATCTTGAGTGTCTAGAAAGTTCCCAGCACATAGCAGGTTCATTTGGTGAATGAATGAGTAGCTTCTGAGTTTCCTGGAGGCAGAGAACAGGTTTCCTGCCTTCTTATAACTCTTGTTAGATTCCTAGAATGTGTTTTTGGATGAATAAACAGAAGGAGGATCTTGTGCTCTCTGCTGCCAGGTTGTGCTGGGGCAGTGCATTGGGTTGCCAAGAGACCAGGCAAGGCACCTGGAGGTGGGATATGAAGAACAGGGGTTTTTGAGCCCTGTTTTCAGGGAAGGTCCTATGGTGACAGGCTGCACAGGTTGTCCCTCTGCTGCAAGCTAGTGTCTCCCGTAGCTTGCAGGAAAGTGGAGCCTCCTATCCCTCTGCATGCATTGTGCAGGGAGTGGGCTGCCTGGCCAAGCACTTCTCTCTCCACGATGCTCTGGGCCATCCGGGTACTGCAGGGAGGGGGGCATTTTTTGGTTAGATTACAGAAGCAGCATCCACTTAGCTTGCTGTGTCTCACTGTATGTCCAGGAACTCAAGGAGCAGCTGGCATGCGTGCAAGAAAGAAGCTTCCTATAGATAATTCTAACTTGCCCTGGTTCTTGGCATACATGAGAGAAGTCAGTGCTTTCTGTCTTACCTGGGCATTCCTGGTCTGGGCCTGCTCTCTCTGTTCCCTTGACTTGGCCAGGTTCCTGGGAAGTAAAGGGGCATTCCAGAGGCATAGTGTCTTCATGGATGACTCAGGCCTGGGCAGCTCTAAATAACTTCAGGATGAACCCCCCTCCTAGCACCCACATTGCCTGCAACTCCTTCCTCCTGAGGTTTCTCACAGGACATAGGTGTAGCTGGTCTAAAACTACCAAGGTTGTCTGGCTCTGAAATCAGCAGGAGCTTTCTAATGTAATACAGATTCTTACCTTTTTTTTTCTTTGTTTGTTTTTGTTTCTTTTTCTGATACTGGGTGTTGAACCTTAGGGCCTCGTGCATGCTAGGCAAGTGCTGTACATTGAGCTACATGCCTGGTCCCCACATATAGATTCTTGAGTTCCTCTGCCAGAGATTGATCATGGATTTTTTTTTTTTTCCAAAGAGAGAGAGGGACAGTGTGAGAGAGAGAAAGAAGGAATCAATTTCATTTACTTTTTCATGCATCTTTTGTTGATCTGGCACTTCATTGTATATGTGGTACTGGGGTTCAAACTTGTGCCCTCACACATGCCAGGCAAGCGCTGTAATCACTGAGCCACTGCTCCAGACCCTTATCCTGGATTTTTATCTAAGAAAAAAAAATTTTTTTTTCACTTCTATAAAACCCCTGGGTGACTCTGGTAATCACTCAAGTTTGGGGACTAAGATACCATGGCACCCATAAAATAATTTTATTTTTCGAGATGTTCACATGAATTTTTTTTAAATCATAAAGATTTCTCTCTGTGTGTGTATGTGTGTGTGTGTACATACATGTATGGATACCAGAAATTGAACCCAGGGGCTCTTAACCACTGAGCCACAAACCAGCCCTTTTTATTATTTGGAGATAGGGTCTCACTAAGTTGGTTAGAGCCCTGCTAGTTGCTGAGGTTGGCTTTGAACCTGTGATTCTCCTGCCTCAGCCTCCTGAGCTGCTGGTATTATAGGCCTGTGCCTCCACACCCAGCAAGATTTAAGGATTTTTGTTTCAAAAATACTCACAAATCTGCAAGTGTTTCTTAAACATGCCACAATATATCCTCAAAGTATGGAGTAGGAGAAGACACAGCCATAAATATATTTGCGTGGGGTTCAAATCTAATCTTTGTTATGTTTTCTGGAAGGTGCAAATGTTATCCAAGAGGGTCTAAAAGGAGGGACTGGATGGTGTTGACCAGTAAAGAAAGCAGAGAGGAAGAAAGAGGTCAAACTTAAAGTAATTCTAGTCACTATAGAAATCACTTACTTACTGGAGTCAACTCCATAAATAATTGTGAGGCCAATTGAAGAAATAGCTGAAGGAAAAACACACATTTGGTGTGAGCCTCACGCTGTCCCTCGGTTCTTCAGTGACATTTAGATCTGAGAAGTGTGTTGCAGACGGGAAGAAATAATGGATGTCATGGAGACATGATAGTTGAAGACATTAAAAATAATCCACTTCCTTAGGAATAAACAGCTAACCTAAGCCATGAGGAATTCTCGGGGAGAGACAGAAATAGCTTCTGTAGCCCCGTGGCTCTTTAATTTCTATTTCTACCGTTTATTTCATCATTCATCATTTCTGCGCGGTTCACTTTGTCTATTTATTTAAACTGTGATTCCAGACGACAGGCTGCCTTCCCAGTGTGCTCTGTCTTGCGCAGCCCTTTCCGCCCTGAGAAACAGAAATTATATAACTTGTTTTCAATTGTAGAGGCTGCGGAGGATTCACATGTTCACTTTGGTGAGCTTCCAGGAAATAATTTTAAACTGTTTATCTGAAGTTGATCCAGACTTTCTTGATCTAGAAGTTAGTCAGGAATTGAAAGGAGCCAGGCCCTGGGGAAGGGTGGCTCTAAATGTGGATCTGCTAAGCCAGGACAGTGCTAGGCTGGGACGCTCCTGCCTGTTCACACCTTGGAAGCAAAAGGCTTGATTCGAGCACATACATGATTTAGAAAATGCGTGAACATTCACGTCTGCTGTCATTTACAATTGTTCACTGCTCTGGTTACTATTGCTGTGCAGCAAGCCACCTCAGCGTGTTGCGATGTCAGCTGTTATTGGTGCTGGGGTTTTGAAGGTCAGGTATCTGGGAAGGGCTCAGCTGAGGGGCTCTTGTTGGGTTGCAGCCAGAGGGTCCACACCTGAAGCCTTTCCTGGCCGGATGTCTGAGCAGGCCCACTCCTGCCTCTGGCAGTGTTGGTTACCTGGCTAAGGGACTCCACTGGAGTGGTTACCTGGAGCACCTGTGTGTGGCCTCTCCAGCTTGGGCACTGGCTTCTCCGAGAGCAAGTTTTCCAGGAGAACTGGGCAGACCCCAAATAGCCAAATGACTGGTTCATTCATTCTTTTTTTTTTTTTTTTTAAACCAGGGATTGAACCCAGGGTCACTTAACCACTGAGCCACATCTCTAACCTGTTTTTTTATTTTTTTGAGACAGAGTCTTGCTAAGTTGATGAGGCTGGCCTTGATCTTGTGATCCTCTTGCAAATGGCTGTTTCTAATCTAGTCTTGGAGGTCACTCACCATATGCTATTGGTTGAAGCAGTCACAAGATCACCCAAGCTCAGTGGGAGAAGCCATGTGTTATCTCTTAGTAGGAGCAGTGTGAGGGAATCGTGACCATTAAAAAAAAAAAAGGCATTTACATAACTCCAGGCATTGAATAAAATATACATCTCAGTCCTTATAAAAACCCCAGAAAGGAGGTGAGCAATGAGGTTCAGTGGTAGTGTGCTTGTCTGTTATGTGTGAGGCCCTGGGTTCAGTTCCCCAGTACCACAAAACAGCAACAACGTGTTTTACGGATTAGGAAATACTAGGTTCAGGGAGACTAAGTAATTTTTCCTAGGTCACACAGCTAATAGGTGTTGTGAACCTACTGGTGTCTGTCTCCAGGTATCTGCTGTCTCTGAAGCTACCTAGAGGTTTAAAGGCACAAACACCTTAATCTTCAGTCAAGGCAGGTGTTCTAGGCATGCAGAGACTCCCACTCGGTGTAGAATGTTAGCGCATGAGGTACCAGTTGGGGTATCCTGCCAGGCCCTTCAAAACAAGGAGTGTTTATTTGATTATGTGGCCCTTTGCCATTAGGTTGGGAAGTGGTTTTGATGAAGTTCCAGCGCTGCCCTGGAGATGGAACCTGGGCTGGTACTGATCAGATAGTCGGAGTCAAAATTAGAATCCTGCGTGATACTGGAAGGCCAGGGTGTCACGGGGACTCCTCTGAGGCTGAATAAAAGATGAACAGATGGATAATTTTAGGAGGAAGGTCCTACAGCAAAGGTGTGACTGGGTCACTGGCCAGGCTACTGTGAGCCTTGCCAAGTGCCCATGTGGAACCACACAATATTTTGGGGCCTCTGTGGCTGGGAGATGCTGTCCCATAGGGACCCTGAGGCAGGCAGAGAGGAACATTGAGTAAGGACAGCTGGATTCTCAGATGTGGCAGAGCAGAAACCAGGGAGGCCCCACGGAGATCGACTGGGTAGGGAGGAGGGCAGGGGCTGGAGGGTGCAGGCCTTGGAGGAGTGATTACCCTGCTCTTCTTTGATCCCCGTACTTGCCTCTGAAAATGTAGGTGGAACATTTTTAGAAAGGGACCTAGAGCGGCAGACTCTAAGATATCCCTGCTCTCTGGAGAGCTTACAGTTACCTGTCCTACTGCTGCACTAAGTAGGTTATTTCACTGTGGTCGCGATGCCCAGGACTGGCTACTTTCTGTGAGGGCTTTGCTGGATGATGGTTTGTATCACAAAACGGGTCTTTGAGCTTGGGAACTCTTGTTGGTGTCTAGTAGACTTCCAAAAAAAGTCTTTTTTTTTTAAATTAAGAAATTTAGTTGTTTTACAATCAAAAATGCTTCTAATGAAATAATGCGATATATATTCTGAAAATTAGATTTACCCCCTAGAGCCCCCTTTCCCTTCCCCCTCCCAATACATGTCTAAAAATGCCTTAGGCTGTATGTCACTACACCTTCTCTAGGTTTGATACATGAGAGTTGACCACCTTTCACACTGGCCAGAGTCTCGCTCCAGCCTCCACAGATGAGTGAAGACATTCGACCTTTGGTTGTCTAGGTTAGCCTGACTTCGCTCAGCATGATCTCTTCTGTAGCCATCCATTTACCTTCAAAGGCTGCAATATTATTGTTCCTAATTGCTGAGTAGAACTCCATGGTTTATATGTACCACAGTTTTTGGATCCATTCATCCTGTGAGGGACATCTGGGTTGTTTACATAATTTAGCTATTGTAAATTGAGCTGCTATGAACATAGATTTTGCTATGTCACTGTAATGTGCTGATTCTAAATGCCCTGGAAAAATACCCAGGAGAGGAATAGCTGGATCATACGGTGGGCTCATCCCTAGTTTTTTGAGGATTCTCCATGCTGCTTCCCAGAGGGGCGGTACCAGCCTACAGTTCCACCAACAGTGTGTTAGTGTGCCTGTCTCTCCACAGCCCCTCCAGCATCTATTATTGTTTATTTTCTTCATTTTTGCCAACTGACTGGCATGAGATGAAATCTTAATGTAGTTTTTATTTGCATTTCTCTAATTACTAGTGATTTAGTGCACTTTCTCATGCATTCATTGGCTTGCTCAATGTCCTCTGTTGAGAAGTTTCTATTTAAGCTCTTCAGCTCATTTGATTGGGTTGTTAGTGTTTTTGAGGTTGAGATTTTTGACAATTTTGTAGATTCTGGATATGAGTCCCCTGTCAGAAGAATCACAGGCCATGTTTCTCTCCCATTCTGTAGGAAGCCTCTTGACAATTGTGATTATTTCCTGGGCAGTGCAAAAGCTTTTAAGCTTTATGACATCCCAATCACTGATTTTTGACTTTACTTCCTTCACTTAAGGAAACATGTTGAGAAAGTCTTTGCCTACTCCCAAATGCCAGAGTGTAGGACCTAATTTGTCTTCTATCAGTTGCAAGGTAGGTGGTTTAATTCCTAGCTCATTGATCCATTTTGATTTGATTTTCTTGCAAGGTAAAAGATAAGGATCTAATTTCAGCTCTGCAAGTGGCTGTCCAGTTTGTCCAGCACCATTTGTTGAACAGGCTGTCTCTGCTCCATGTTATATTTTGTCCCCGTTTGTCAAAAATCAGATGCTTAAAGATTTGTGGGTTTTCCAACAACGTCTTAACGTTACCTCCAATGGTTTTCCCAAGCTTTCTCTAATTTCTGTAACCATCAATCAAAACTTGCTAAATTATGGAATCAACCCAGATGCCCCTTACTGGATGAATGGACACAAAGACTGTGGTCCATATATACCATGGAGTTCTACTCCGCAATTAGAAGCAATGATATTGCAGCATTGGAAGGTAAATGGATGGCTGTGGAAGAAATCATGCTGAGCAAGGTTAGCCAAACCCAGAGAGTCAAGGGTCAAATGTTTTCGCTCACTTGTAGAGGCTGGAGCTAAAACCAGGCCTGTGTGAAAGGTAGTCAGTCTCATGTATTAAACCCAGCAAAGGTGTAGCAACATATAATCTAGGGCAACCATAGATGTGTGTGTGTGTGTGTGTGTGTGAATTGGTAAGGGAGGTGAGAGGGAGGGAGAATAAGGAGGGATCTAGGGGGATAATCAACAATGTAACATGCTCTTTACCTCCCTGAGAATCCAAATAATACTTATGCAATCATTTTATTCTCAAAAATTCATAACCTAAGCATTAAGCATTTATATTGTTTGTAGGGGTGAAATATAAGAGAGTCAAGAGACTGGGGTGTGGGTGATGTGGGGATAATTCTGGTTTAAGAATATATGCATATCATATTGTTACTTTATATGCATTTATGGTTGTAAAAAACTCTACTCCTTAATTAAAAAAACAAAACAAAACACAACAACAAAAAACTTGGTCCCTGCCTTCTTCTCTGCCTTCTTTCTCCTTTTGTTATGGTTTACATGTGTGGTATCGGCCAAAAGCTTATGCGTGAGACAATGCAGGAAAGTTTAGAGGAAAAATGATTGGGTGATGAGAACCTTAACCAATCAGGGAATTAATCCCGCATAGTGATTAACTGGGTGGTAACTGAAGGTGGGTAGGGTGTGGCTGGAGGAGGAGGTGGGTCATTGGGAGTGTGCCTTTGGTTTGTATTTCGTCGTGGTGAGGAGAGCACTTTCTCTGCTTCCTGTTCATTGTGTCCGGAGCTGCATCCCTCACCAGTCTTCCGCCATGATGTTCTGACTCACCTTGGGCCTTGAGGAATGGAGCCGACTATCTATGGACTGAGACCTCTGAAACCATGCGCCCCAAAATAAACGTTTCCTCTTCGAAGGGTTCTTGTGAGGTCTTTTTGGTCACAGTGGTGAAAGAGTTGACAAAAACACTTTTAAATACCTATGATTCCCCCAGCATCAACTACCACTTCTGCACTTCCTGTTGTTGGTGTCAACGTGTCTCCTAAGATTCAATCTTATTTAGTTTTTTTAACGTGGCTTTTGTTGCTGTGACACTCTGCTGTACAGGGAGTGCTGGGGTTTGAACCTGCATCCTCATGCATGCCAGGCAAGCACCATAACCAGTGAGCCACCGCTCCAGCCCCTATACAGTTTATTTTAACCCCTTGTGAATGGGTGGCCTATCTTCTGCTAGAGGGTAGGGGAGGGTTGATACCTTTCTGTTTGTTTCCCTGTTTTTATCCTTCAAATCAGCTACTTGTCTCTGTTTTCCAGTACTGGGGATTTAGCCAAGGGTCACTTTACCACTGAGCTACATCCCCAGCTCTTTTTATTTTGAGACAAGTTCTCAGTAAGTTACTGAAGCTGGCCTTGAACTTGTGATTCTCCTGCCTCAGGCTTCCAAGTTGTTGGAATTAAAAGTGTGTGCCACCACACCAAGCTTGCTACTTCTCTTTACTTCCCAATTTCTGTTAATTGATGTGCTTAATGGACAGCGTGTGTAGGGCATAATCCCAAACTTACCTTTTTCTTTTTCATTTTTTTTTTAAAAGAGGGGACAGAGAAGCAGAAAGAGAGAAGCAATGTTTATTTAGTTTTTCATGTGACTTTCATTCCTCAGACACTTGGTTGTGTACGTGGTGCTGGGGTTTGAACTCGTGTCCTCGCACTTGCCAGGCAAGCGCTATAACCGCTGAGCCACTGCTCCAGCCCCCTTTCTTTTTCATTTTTTAAAGATAGAAAGAATCAATTTTATTTATTTTAATCTGGATTTTGTTTCTCTAACACTTAGTTGTGTATGTGGTGCTGGGGTTTGAACCTAGGTCCTTCTGCATGCCAGGCAAGTTCTGTAACTGCAGAGCCACCACTCCAGCCCCCTAAAACTTATCTTTATACTCTTTCTTTATTTTTGAGAGAGGGAAATTGAGAGAGAGAATCAAATTTTTACTTAGTTTTTCATGTGGCTTTCATTGCTCTGACAGTCTGCTGTGCAGGTGGTGCTGGGGTTTGAACCTGCATACTCATGCATGCCAGGCAAGCTCTGAAGCTGAGCCATTGCTCCAGCCCTGGTTCAGGTACTTTTGATCTGAGGAAAGCACATTACTACCCAGCTCCATGGCTCTTCATTCTCTAGCTACAGGATGCTCTGGCTTTCACAGACTCTGAAACCTGTGCCCTATGTCTTTGACCTGCCAGGAGCATGTGTTGACCTGAATGATGCCCACAAAGCCCCTCTCACTGGCTTAGGATGACAGGGAAGAACGTCCTGTGCCTTCCCAGAGATGTGTGTCTGTACCACTCACGTCAGAGCTTTCTTCCAAATAAATTCTCCAATTTCAACTTTCTTGAGTCTTTTTTTGTCCTTCATTGGAGTGAGGATCCCCCAAAATTGTATAATTGATTATTTGGTATTTGCTTTGAAAATTGGTATTTGCCATTAACTAAATTACTGCATTTAGCTAGTCTATTTCAGGTATCCCCTTGGCATGTCATATTGCTCATAGCTTGGGGCCTGGGTCAAAATTTCTAATTTAATATCTGGTCTCATATGCTTTCCCCTGTGTTGCTAGTTTGCAATCTGAGTCATCTTGGAGTCATCCTTCTTTCTGAACTCCTACGTCCAATTAGTAATAGGTTCTACTGACTTTACTCCTCAGACCCATCTTTCCTGCTCACTGTCGGCACTACAGACTTCCATGATGAGATGGCTTAGATGGCAGTATGGCTGCTCTGGATTTACATGGTTGTTTTTGAATTCCAGCTCCACTAACTATTAGCTGAAAAGCCTTGTCTGAAGTTTCAGTTTTCTAGTCTGGAAAATGAAGTTGGTAACAACTACTTCATAGGGCTATGTGAAAACTGTATGTGGTAATAAATATAGAGTGTCTTCGTCATAACAAAGGTTCAATACTGTTAGGGAGTATGATCCCTATCATAATTTTCTTAGAATTGTTGCTTTCATATTTAGTATCACTCCTTCAGTCCAACTTGGGCACAGCTATTTGTGGTGGAATGTTTGCAGAATTGCCAAGAAAAACCTATGCCCCAAACTAAGCTACAAGTAGTCCTCTCCCACGCTGTTCTGGGCTTGCCTGTGGGATTTGCTTTGACCAGTGAGGTAATAGTAAATGTGCCACAAGGAAAGACTTGAAAAAGTGCTACTTGGGGTAGCCTTCTTTGGATGCTGGGACCTCTCTGCCCTGGGAGAAAGCTTGGCTAGAGATGTGTAGTTTAGTGAAGGTTTAGCACCATCTAATGACCAGCACATGTTGACTAAGCCAGCTAGACTAATCAACATCTGTAGCTGACTACAGATGCATCAGTGAGCCTAGCTAAGAGCAGAAGAATTACCTGGGTGCTTCCGTAGCTGCCAACTCACTGAATTTAGAGCTAATAAACTATTGCTATTTCAAGGTTCTACATTTTGGGGCTGTTTGTTACACAGCAATAGGTAACTGATATACACCGTGGTAGTTATCTTCAAGAATAGCTCAGTGTTGTCTTTCTGCTAGGTGACCATCCTTGATTTCAATAGATAATCTTGTTTATATCTGTTGCCCTGGCATATTAATCCACAATGCCCTCTTGAACTCTCAGAAGTGTTAGTTTGAATGACAAATTCAATAATCATCCTACTTCTGCTTGAAATAATAGGAAATTGCATATTGCTTTAAATTAACTTTTTGGCGTGAGTTGGCTTTGACCTAAGTTTCAAACAAAGTCTCCCCTGCCACCACCCTGTTCCATGCTTCAGACAAATTGGGTGCAGTTGAATGTTTAAAACATAACTTTCCCTTAACTTTCCTGCATCTAGTCTCTTCCATATATCACTTCCCACATCTGTTGGATTCTTTACTCTTCTTTAATGCTTACTGCATTTTTGAAACTCTTTGCCAAGCACTACTTGTGTGCTTGGCATTTCCCACAGCTGACCAACCACCATGCCTAGTTCCCTCTACCAAGCTCTCTACAGTGGTGGTGATGTCAAACATCATCGTAGATACCCTAGGTGGTTTACTCTCTCCTTAGGCAGTTTTAATGACCCAGGGCAGCACAACAGCAGCCATAGACAATATGTAAATGTCAGATCATTGAGGGCAAGGATTGGCTCTCATCCTTTTATAATTTCCTGCAGGGCCTCATTAGTGCCCGGAATTGAGGAGGTGATCTAGAAATGCTTATTGAGTAGTCTGAGGTTTTGGTTAGAGGCTGAGATGGACACAGAGTGCCTTGCTTAACTATGTGCAGTCTGAGACTGGGTTCTTTAGAAACAGATGCTGAAATCGGTAATTTTATGCAGAAGGATTGCTTTTGAGAGAATCATCGGAAAGAAAGGACAATAAGGTGGGGCAGGAAACCTTGTCTTGAACACGACTGCATCCTGGCCTTCAGCCAATTCTTTGGGAGCTCTGGAATAGGCTGGCCTTTCAGAACCGTTTGCCACTGAGGCAATGGGGCTTCAGAAGCCCACTTCTTTGACAGTTTAATTTTAGGGACTTTTGAAGTTCTTCAGTATTCTTCCTCAATGTTGGCAACAGTGGCCACAGCCCACTGAAGTCAGCATCTCTGTCATTAGGATCTCTCCCCCTTTGCTGCTTCCAATTGACTATGGGTTGAAAAATACAATTTCCTGTTTTAGAATTTGTTTTAAATTAGAGATCAGCAAACTTGTTTATGTAAAGGCTGGATAGTAAATTTTTAAGGCCTGACAGGCCTTAGCTTCTGTCACAGCAATTTAACTCTGCCATTGTAGTTGAACTGCAGACACAGCTCGTAAAAGGATGAGAATACTGTGTTTCAATAAAACTTTATTTACAAAACAAGAAGCAGGCTGGATTGTTTCACAGGCCCTAGTGTGCTGATCCCTGGTCTAAATAAGACTAAATCAATACAAAGTAAGAATTTAAAGATTTTTTTCCCACTAATAAAGGGCTGGACTTTTAAAGTGTGGAGTTTGGGATTAAGTTTTTGACTCCTCAGAGGAATTTGCGGGGGTGTGTGTGTGTGTGTGTCTTCCTTCTGTGGTTCTGTTCTGTTCTGAATAGTTGAGATTCCTGATTTAGTCATTTACTGCTAAGGAATGAATGTAATTCTGTGCTTTTATAATTGTAATTTTATAATTAGGTGCTTCTGCTTGTTTTTTGTTTGGTAAGAATGTTTGCTAAAAATAAATATAAAAACTAAGCAACTGGAAGGTGGACCAGTAGAGGACAGGAAACAGAGGGAGGGAGGGAGGAGGAGAGGAAAGTAGAAGAACTGGGGATTGAAGCTAGTCAGTTAAATTCCATGCTTGTAAGTTTCTGTCGAAATAAAACCAAATATTATGTAAAACTATAATGCACTAATAGAAGCAAATAAATAAAAAAGGAAAAATGAAAACTTTCCCTAATCGCTTTTACTTTTAATTCATGCAAAGAGTAGTTTTAGAGTGTATTTGCATCTTGAATAAGAGGAAAAAAAATGCTTATATTCAAGGCTGACTCTAAACTTGGCCCAACCCAGGGTGTGGTGCATGCTAGGCAAGCGAAATACTGCTAAGCTGCGTCCCCAGCCCTATTATTATTTAATGAAAACTCAAATTTCTTTATTTATAAACAATTTATAGTTGAAAAATCAAATAATTCCATGTTTCAAAGTCAGTTACTGAAATGAAAGTTGCACCTGCTGGAATGTTAACAGACGGCTATTTCCCGTGGGCTCTGTGGCAGGAATGGAAACAGCAAGTGATCACCATTGGCTGTAGGTAGACGGAACCCTCTTAGAGAGGTATGTTTCCTATTCTATTATGGGTATATCAATACCAGTTTTTTTTTTTTTTTTAAGAAAACCAATAGCTTATGCTCTGTGTGGCCAACTTGAAAGCCCACATAAAAAGGAATTTAATACTTTCAGAGTCACTTTCCAAGGTAACTCTGTGTTTTATCACTTTGGGACATTCTGCAACTTCATTCTCTGCATAGCTTTGAGAAATAATTCTCGGGCGTTTTTGACTTGTGCATCTTATTCCTTATTTGATTGTCAATGTCCAACCATTTCTCTTGCTCCATTATATTACTAATCTTTTTTTTTAAGAGACCGGGACAGTGTGAGAGAGAGAATGAATTTTTATTGAGTTTTTCATGTGGTTTTCATTGCTCCGAGACTTTGTTGTGTACGTGGTGCTGCAGTAACCACTGAGAAACCACTCCAGCCCCTATATT
Source organism: Aplodontia rufa (assembly GCA_004027875.1). Lineage (NCBI taxonomy): Eukaryota > Metazoa > Chordata > Mammalia > Rodentia > Aplodontiidae > Aplodontia > Aplodontia rufa. Next base: position 167,220 of record PVKS010000439.1, read on the forward strand.
ACTAAATTTAACATGAATGAAAATATTTGTTAGAAATACTCCAGTGCAACATCAGGCCTAGACGTTGTCCTTTACTTTCCAGTATGTTGAAGGAAGGCTTTGAATAGGTTGTACTTCTCAAAAGAAGCTGATTCTCAAAAGAACAGTGATTCTCAAACATTTGGGTCACAGGAACCCTTTGCACTTTGAAAAGTCATCGATAATTCCAAAGAGTTTTCCCTAATACCCTCCACATGAATTGCAATTTAGGTGAAAAGGATGAGAAGTTGGTTGTGGTGGTGCATACCTGAAATCCCAGTGAGTTGGGAGACTGAGGCAGGATCACAAGTTTGCCAGGTAGCAACATTGAACCTAAGCAACTTAGTGAGGCCCTGACTCAAAAAGAGCTGGGGATGTAGCTCAGTGGTAAAGCACCTCTGGGTTCAATACCCATCTCCCTCCCCCTGCCCCCCAAAAGAAGTTCCAACACTTACAGTTACTAGTTTGGAAAATCTTTTTTTTTCTGAAGCATTTTCAAAGTAGACAATTTTTTTAAGTGTCTTGATAGCTTTATAGGGTTTTGTGTCCCAGCAGGAGGTAGTTGTGGTTACAAATGCTGCTGTGCACCTGCATTAACAATCTGCCCCAACAATGTTCACGCTGGTCTGGTCAGAACCGTCCGGCGACCTTCAGCAGCTCTCTACCTCTACTCTTCTGGTGAGCTCTGTAATTTTTGATAAATAACTCTGATCTCAGGGCTGAAGCATCCTAAAAATAGTGACTAACCTTTCAAGTCAGAAGAGAAAGTTCTGTTGCCTTTAAAAACACTTCTATATATTTTTTTCTTAATGGAATTGAAGAGAAAAAGATTTTTGAAGTATTGGACAATACTGAGCTGCATCTTTGTGACAATTTCCTCAGCTGCTGCTGCTGCATGATGGCAGCTTCCCTTCTAATGTCTGTCTTTGGAAATTTAAATGAAATAGTTTCTTTTGCTTTTGTAGCTCTCTAAACAATAGACAGAAATATAGTGGTGCCTAGTTGAGAGGGCAGAATCAAATGTTTCAGCTTCATCACAACATCACATCAATGCACTAAGGAGCATAAGGAATAGACATAAAACTTCCATTTTGTTGGCACTAGAAGAAGCAAACTGATTTTTCCTACAGATAAAAAAACCATTACAAAAGGTCAAGAAATGCTAATAAATTTGATAAGAGTTTCAGAAGTAAGAGACTTATCAAATAATTAAGATAATTTCTTAGAACCAAGAGGCTTACATCTTCATATGAATTACAAAAAAACTTATTTTTAAAAGAGAGAGAAGGTCTTGGAGGCTTTCAGAGATTAAAAAAGTGATCACCTGGGGCTGGATTGGTGGCTTGGAGGTTACGGCGCTTGCCCGGCATGTGTGAGTACTCAGGTTCAAATCCCAGCACCATGTACACAAATAAGTGTCAGAGCAATGAAAGCCAAGTGAAAAACTCAATAAAAAATTGATATATATTATCTCTCTCTTTCTCTCACTATCCTCCTTTCTTAAAAAAAAAAAAAAAGTGGTCACCCATAAAGAATTGGGGCAAGGTTTTAGACATTTGAACCAATACTTTGGAAACCAGAAGACAATGGAAGAAATTCTAAAGGAAATAATTTTCTAACTAGAATTCTTTTTCCCCTTTTTTTATTGGTGTATATTAATTATACAGCATAGTGGATTTCATTGTGGTATTTTTGCACATGCATATAACATAGTTTGATCAATCTCCCTTCGTCTCTGCCTCCCATATGCTTTCCTCTCTTGCCCCTGCCCTGATGGCCTTCCTCTACATCAATAGTCTCCCTTATATGTTAATGACATCCTCCTCTTTTTCTTTTTTCCTTTTACTGGCTTTAATATATGAGAAAAATGTGTTGTTTCTTTCTAAATCTGACTTATTTTGCTTAATATGATGACCTTCAGTTCCATTAATGTTCATGCAACTCAACATGTTTTCATTCTTCTTTGTGACTGAGTATAAGCCATTGTGGATATATGCCATGTTTATTTATCCATTCATCTGTTGATGAGCACCTTGGCTCTAGCCAGAATACTATGCACAGAAAAACCACGGAGTCAAGTATGAGAGGAAAATAAGATCATCTTTAGACAAGCATTTTATTTTTAATGTGTTCTTAAGATGGTATACCTGAGGAGAAAATCAGGACACAGGACCAGGAAATATTATGCTATACAAATAGATTAAAAAAGAATTTCAGGGGCTGGAGTGGTGGCTCAGTGGATATGGCGCTTGCCGGGCACGCATGAGGATGCGAGTTCAAACCCCAGCACCATGCATACAACTATGTGTCAGAGCAATTAAAACGATATGAAAAAAAATTGTCTATTAAAAGTCTTTCAAAATTTAAAAACACCGAAGTCCCAAGACAATAGTTGGGCAGTAGGCTTAAGACAGGGTTAGAGAGTTATCAGTTCACTGTGGAACTGAAAGACGTGGATGACTTGACGAGGGATGTTGCTAGAGAAGATGAAAGGGAACTTGTAGGTTACTACATATATTTGACTATGTAGAAAATAGTATTTTTAGGGGTTTTACAAATTCACTGGGGAGCCTGAATCAATCATGTATTGGTTATAACTATGTTGTAGGGAGGAGGAAAAAAATGGGATGTACAAGAGATGTATAAGACAGGAAACCTGTGGAAGAGCTAACAGTTACCAGTGACAACCAGGACGTCAGTGGAGAAGTCTGAAGAGGATGAATCCACAGATATCAACATGAGCATATCATTTGATCCATTTTTTTAAACATCTACTTGTGTGTGTGGGTGTGGTGCTGGGGATTGAACCCTGGTTTGTGTGTATGCCAGCCAGGTGCTCTACTGCTGAGCCACTGCTCCAGCCAGAGAATACCATTGGAAAATGATGGAGGCAATACCTGACGAAAGAGAAAAACGTGTTTAGGATATTTCTTTAGGGCAGAGGATTAAAGATGAATGAGGTGAGACACGAGTCTCCTGCTGTATTTTTTTGTTTATTTATAAAGCCCATGCCTGATAACTCTGGTACCTGGATCATCTGTTGTTCTGTTTCTGTTGTCTGTTATTTCCTTCTTGAACCTCTTGGCATACAAGGAAAGTTTTGTTTAAATGCCAGGAATTATGCTGATAAAATCATAGCTCCTTGGGTGGTAACTTTGCCAAAAGGAGGTTCCTATTGGTGTCTATCAGGCGGTTAAAGTAGGAGCTCATTGCTTTAAACTTAGTTGCCCAGTTGAGTTGAAGTTGGATTGTAGTTTTTTTTTTTTTTTTTTTTTGAGAGAATCAATTGTATTTAGTTTTTCACATGGCTTTCGTTGCTCCGAGACTTCATTGTATACGTGATTCTGGGGTTTGAACTCATGGACTTGGGCATGGCAGGCAAGAGCTGTAACCACTTAGCCACTGCTCCAGTCCCTGGGTTTTAGTTTTAAAAGGACTGGTTGGTCTACATAGGTTCAACCTCCCTCTTTGGATGTAATACTTGGGAGTTCCTAATTCAATCTGGGGATATTTAGCAGAGTCACTCTGCCTTGATGGCTGTGTACTTCATCTCTCCAGTTTTGTGAGATTACGGTTAGCTTGTCCCTGCCTCCTACTCACTTCCAAATTTCTCTTGGGAGAACTTCATAAGTCAGTAACTTGCATCTGAATGTTGGGTTTACGTTCTGCTTCTGGGAGAATCTGATCTAAGAAAACATCTCTGAATAAAGCAAAATTGGATGGGCAGACAAAAGAGACAGAAGTTGACAGGGATAAGTAAATTTAGCTCTCAATTATACTCGGGCCAAAAACAGCCCACACAAATGTTCCATCTTGAGGACCATGAGAAACTAACCTTTATTTCATGTCTATGATTTATTTTATTGGCCCATTTATTTCTGGCTGAGCAGGAGTTGGGAAAGGAATAAAGGAAGAAATGTAGACTTCGATTCACTGTCAGATACTTTGGTTTCTCTTTGGCTCAGTCTAATTTTTGGTGTGAGAAAGCCACAGCTAGGGCCTGCTGTCTTGGTGTTTTTATAAAGGGAATGATTGCAAATCATTTGCACTTCTTACTCCGTTTCTCAACCTGCTGTGCACATCTGGAACTTGCTTTTACATCAGGGTGTTTTTTTTTTTTTTTCCTTATTTGGGTCCATGCTCATCTGCTAGGGTGCTTCCCATGGTGTGAGATTGAACGTGATCTTAAAGTAACTCTGGGGATCCTATAAGTTCTGTATTATCCTTAGACATAAAATAACTGCAGTGACAGTTTTCCTTTTACTTCCATTTTTGCTTCAAGGAGAAAAAGGCCAAAATGGTTTCCCTGAAAATCTTCAAATCTACTTTCAATAGGAGATTTAGAAAAATCTGAATTAGTTTATTGTGCAAATTGTTTAATTTGGTATATTAGCACTTTTTGGGTTGCCATACAAAGTATCATAGACTGAGTCACTAAACAATAGAAACTTATTTCCTAACAGTCCTGGAAGTTGCAAGTCTGAGATCAGGGTGCCAATGCGGTCAGGTTCTGGTGAGGGCTCTTTTTTGGGCTTGTGAACAGATGACATTTTGCTGTGTCTTCATGGTTTAAAGGAAGGTAAGGTAACAGATTGGGGGCTGTAGGCTTTTGGGTCAGTTTATGTAACTTCGTGATGACTTAAGGGCCTGCTTGGGCCTGATCACATCACTTCCGTGTGATGGTCGAGCGCTGTTGTGCACGCTCAATGTTATGGCTTAGTGGTCAGATCACCAAGTTCATAATGGGTAGCTCAGGTCACGTGGTACTTTGGTGCTCCATATTCAAGTGTTCAGTCTCAACTGAGGTTTAGTAGCAGACCAAGAACTGTTTCTTAGGAGACATTATCCGCAGATAACTAAAAGCATAAGGGCCTGTGCTGTAATTCTCGTAAAGGGTATAATACAGGTGCCAAACAGCATCTCTATCATTGGCATTTCAAGCACCATTGGTTCTGCTGGATCACACGGCCCAAGTGGCAGAGCAGCTTGTGAACCTCTTGCAGAGTTTTCTCCTCTTCCAGGTCTCACTCAAAAATAGCAGCTTTTTAGGTTACGTAGTAAATAGGCTAGAATACTACACCCCAGTGAAAAATACATGGCTTCCAAAATTCAGAGACCTACTAGGTGTACTCCTTTGTGGTTACAGGAGGAGCCAGAGGCTGCACTTATCCTTAACTTTGGAAGGGTTATGTCATGCCTGACACCATTGGGCCTCTAAAGATTTCACTGAGGTATAAGTTTCCTGAGTGGTTTTTTTTTTTTCCAGATTTATTTCCCACTAACATGCAAATATCTTATTAATGAGACCAGAGTAGTACCCATTTCTTAGTCACTAGGTCCAATCAGCAAAATATCTCCAATATGGTGGACCACTGCTATATCTTGTGGAAGGGAGAAGTGATCAAGATCCCTGCCTAAACTAAGTCATGATTTAACTAAATTATAACGTCGAACTGGAGAGTTGATATACCCTGGATGTATATGACTGGCCTTGCCAGAGGAAAGCAAACAGCTCCTGTGGTCCTTATCTCTAGTGTCACACCAGGTACCAGGGCAACATGTTAATTTGCTTAAGAAATAAAACCATATTTGATACAGCAACTACAATTGGAGTCGACAAATAATTAAGAGTATGATAATCCATCATTTTTATGTTGAGAGCAAGAAGGGGAGTTGAATAGGGATATGGTAGGAACCACTACCCCTGCATATTTCAGATCTTTGATAGTGGGGCTGATTCCTGCAATCTCTCCTGAAATACGACATTTTGATTTATCATTTTTCCATGGTAGAGACAATTCTAGTGGTTCCTGGGGGCCCTTTTTCATCATAATAGCCCACATTCCACAGGTCAGTGTTTCAAGTTGCCTGGAATTACAGTCAGTTTAGAATCGACTTCCAGTAGTCCTTAACAGGTTATATTATTTCCATTTACTCAATGCGTGGTTATCCTGCTAAGAGGACATGGATTCCTTTGGGAGAAGATTAACAGTATAACTTGCTGGCAGGATACTAGAGTTCTTCCTTAAGGGTACCTGGACTCCTTTCATTCAAGGGATTCTAGGTCTATAAATCAGCTTAGCCTATCAACTGAATTAAGGGGCTACAACCCTCTGCTATTATAATTCAGGTCGCATGCTATTTCACTTGACTGAGAACTTTCTGCTTATACAGATCAAGTAAGCAAGTCTCTGTCACTTCTAGGCATGCAATGATCAACTGACCAACACCATAAGTCTTTGAAACAGGCTGCTCTAACTGATGATTTGACTCTGATTTCACATGGTAGCCACACCCACCTTCCCTTTGGCCACCAGGCCACCATATTGCAGCTACCTGACAGCAGCCTCCCAGGATCCAATTACTTGCATTGCATTCAGGTTTCCCAGTTTGGTGACTGCAGTTCCCACCTTAAGGTCTAATTACAGGGAAGAGTAGTCATGAAGCTCTTCCAGGATGCCAGGGATCTCCTCACAAAGTTATTTCTCATATCCTGGTGGGTAAATAGGCCTTAGGCGACAATACAATCTAATGTTTCAGTCTCAAGTTTTTGAAGCCCTTCCTATATGTTAAAGCAAGGCAGATCTGCATTTCCACATTGCTCACTCTTAGTCACCTTTTGGTCCTTGTTCAAACCAATCAACCCAACTGTTAGAGCCTTTTCTAACTCCCTAGGCTGCGGAGTTAAGCACAGACTCCGGTGAGCCCATGTCAGTTAATTTAGCCTGATACAACTTTATGTACCTTCCACCAGTATCTCACACTCTTCGTATTCATTTTCACATATGCTCTCTACAATTAGAAGACTAAAGCTGCTGTTTTGCAGTATAGCATACCTCCTCATGGGTCACACTTTGTAACTCACCTTTTGGGACTTGAATGTAGTTAGTTTTAGAAGCAAAGAGTGATTATGGGGGTGTGCTGAGGAGAACCAGCAGCTGCCTTAGAGGAGGCCTGTAGGCTTTCCTCAGGCAATGCAGGGTTAATTTCCTCAGGTGGGGATGGAGAGACCAGTACCACTAGGGACTGAGAGAATACTCCCAGTTCAGGTGGAAAGGCCTTTTCCATGGGCAAAGGAGACCTGTCAATATTCAGGGGCTCGATGACCTCTGCTTCATCAGGGTCTACCATGCATCTGTCTTGTAGTGTTGAGGGTCCCATTCTTAGCATCTTTGCTTTAATACTAGATCCCCAGTGAGCCTAGAAGTTTAATGTGTATTGTAATTCAGTCGCAGGATGAGATTCTGCATTTGATTTTCTGCAGTCTCATTCCTCCAGTTACAGAAGATAAGGATCTCTTTGAGGGCACGCATAGAAGATTTCAGACCATTTATGTGGTACTTGACTGGTTATTCAAGTCCTTGAGGTCATCCATTTGTTTCTCAGCTTCTTCCAGAATGAGGAACAACCAGCCAATCATATTGGTTGGTTTGCTAAAAATGTTAGGAAATATCATATGCATGGTCATGCAGTTCCTTGCTTTATTGGTTTATTAGGAGTATTCAGTTGTGATGTTTTGTTTATCTCTCTTCCTATATCATGCAGCAGACTATGAAGGCTTCCTTTACTACTAAAACATGCCATTAAGTCCAACCAGATTTGAGAATTAAAACAAATTCAGAACACTCATCCTTTATTCTGTTCCTCTAGAACTACTCTAGGTACTGGAATTTGTGTTAGTAATGATTTTGCAGAGAGGCAGAATCAATAGGATCAGTGTCTCTCTACTCTTTCCGTGTGTGTGCACATATGTGGGTGTATTTATTCTAAGGAATTTACTCATGTGGTTATGGAGGTTGTAAAGTCCCAAGATCTGTAGTCGTTCAGCTAGGATCAGAGCTTGTGGCATATTTCTACTTGCTGAAAAACAGCAGAACTGCAGGTAAGTGCCAGCATGAAAGAGAAAGCTCAGACACATTAAGGGTCCGTGTTTTACTTGGAGTCTGAGGCAAGAAAAGATTCATACCCCAGCTCAAAGCAATCAGACACCTTTCTGTCGTAATGAGGTCTTTGATTCACTCGAGAAGGCCTTCCACGTTAGGGAGGGCAATCCACTTCACTTGATCTATGGATTCCACTGTTAATCTCATTGAGATACGCCATCAAAGTCACACTAAGAATTCTTTCTTTTCTTTTCTTTTCTTTTTTAAAGAGAGAGTGACAATGAGAGACAGAATCAATTTTATTTAGTTTTTCACATGACTTTTATTGCTCTAACACTTCATTGTGTACATGGTGCTGGGATTTGAACCCGCGTCTTTGCACATGCCAGGCAAGTGCAGCAACCACTGAGCCACCACTCCAGCCCCAAGAGAAGATTTCTTGACCAAATGTCTTGGCACCATGTGGCCCAGTCAGGTTGGCACATCAGCTATCAGATAGGCTTATATAGAATCAGTTCTTCTCAGTTTATAGGGACTGCTCATGCACCGCCCTGAGATTAAGCCATTTTCATAACAATTTTGCACATGGTGAAATAAGGTCCAGAGAATTACCCAAGCACCTTGCTCAGGGAAAAGCCAGGCACAGAGCTTAAGTTTCACTGAACTTTCATTCAGCTCTTTCTACTACTTCATAATCTGAATGTAGAGTTGTGTTGTGGATACGGTGGCTTAGAATCCGGGCTTCAGAGTTAGCTTGCAGAGATTGATCTGTACACTACTTGTTAATCATGGTGCCTAGGAGAAGTAGCTAAGACTTTGTAACCCTTAGTTTCTTAACTTTTAAATTGAGATTTATCTAAAATTCATATGGAAGATAAAGAATAAAGGCAATAGGATTTCAAAAAGTTGAAGATAGTTATTTTGATAGAAAGATTACTCATGGGGCTGGAGTGGTGGCTCAGTGTTTGTAGTGCTTGCCTGGCATGTGCACGGACCCGGGTTTGAACCCAAGCACCACATACACAACTAAGTGTTGAGGAAGCAAAGGCCAGATGAAAAAATAAATAAAATTGATTCTTTTTTTGAGGGCTGAGGACCGAACTCAGGGCCTTGTGCATGCTAGGCAAGTGCTCTGCCACTGAGCTAAATCCCCAACCCCCTTTTTTTTCTCTTTCTAAAATAAAACAAAACAAAACAGAAAAAAAACTACTCATGAAATTATTGACTTTTAATGTTTTAATGTGTGGTCTAGGGATAAAGAACTAGACTGAAAAACAACAGAGAACCCAGAAATAGACATATGATATGTGAACACGGGCAGTAAGTAACAATTGGCATTAAAAGTCAGTGGGGAACCTGTATGTAGACTAGTTAATATAGGAGGCTCAGATAACTGACTGTTCATGTTACATAGAATTAGATTACTATTTCATTCCATTTGTAAGGATAAATTCTAGATGTATTAAACCTGAATGTGGAAATCATTTTGAAGAAAATACAGAAGAATCATGATTACGGAGAAAGGAAATCTTCCTTATACAAAGTGAACAAAGATCACACAAAATGGAGTAATATATCCATTTACATTAAAAACCAAACCAAATAAAACATTTGCTCACCAAATGATACTATGAGCAAATACAAGCTCAGACTAGGAAAAGGTATTTATAATCCATATAATCAACAGAGGACCACTACCTAGAATATATAAAGGACATAAAAAGAAAAAGTCAAATATGGGGTTGTGGATATAGCTCAGTGGCAGAGCACTTGCCTAGCACACGCAAGGCCGCGAGTTCAGTCCTCAGTCCTGTAAAAGAAAAAAAAAGAAAATGTCAAACATATTCATATTCATTCCCTACTTGCAATTGAGACGTGAGGACCCTGAATAACCACATCACATATGAAAAATGTTCAAACATATTTGCAATTAGGTTTATGAAAATTGAAAGATAAATAAGAAACCATTTCACATCCACCAAATTGGCCAAAGATAAATTATAGGACGCCAAGTGTTGGCACTTGTAAGTGTAGTTACTTTTCCAGTTTACTGATGGGACTGTAAACGATGGAACTTCATTTGGAGAGAGAAACTGATGATGCCTAACAAAGTTGAAGGTGATCATTCTATTTTCCACTTCTAGTATACTTTGCATCAAGGGTCAGCAAACCATGGCCATCAGGCCAAATCTGGAAAGCTGGAGGGAAAAGGAGCCACTATGCGTGTGCTTGTGTATAATCCTGTAGACTAAAAGAAACTTGAGAGACTTAACCAGTGCAATGTGGTGACCTTGTTTACCCCTCCATTCAAACAAACCAGCTGTGAAAGGAATTTTTTTATTTTTATTTTTTTTGGTCCTGGGGATTGAACCAAGGGCTTTGTACAGGGTAAGCACATGTTCTACTATGAGCTACACCCCTCCCCACAGCCCTGATAGGAATTTTCTTTTTTTTTTTTAAAGAGAGAGAAGGACAGTGAGAGAAAGAGAGACAGAATTAATTTTATTTAGTTTTTCATGTGGCTTTTGTTGTTCTGACACTTCATTGTGTATGTGGTACTGGTGTTCAAGCCCGTGTCCTTGTGTATGCCAGGCAAGCGCCGTTACTGCTGAGCCACCACTCCAGTCCTCCTGATAGGAATTCTTAAGACACTTAGGGAAACTGGATTATAGTCTGAGTTGATAACAGAATTTTGGATGAATTTTTTTAGGTGTGGTAGTGTGATTGTATTTAGATAAGAAATCTTCATACTTTGAAAGAAATACAGATTACATGCAGTACATAGTAATGAAATGAGATGTATCCAATTTATTTTAACATATAAAAGTGAAAGAAAGAACTGGATAAGCAAACATGGCAAAATCTTGATCGCTACTAAATCTGGGTGATGGATTTACAGGAATTTGCTCTGTCACTTTCCCTATTTTTATACGATTTGAAAATTTTCGTAACAAATAGGGGTCTTTGCAGAATGCACTCGTTGACCGTGTTGTCTCCTTCCTGTACTGCTCCTATTCTGGTCCAAGCTGCGGTGTCTTCTAACAGGTTTCCCTGCTTACCTTTACACACAGCCTATTCTCAACACAGCAGCCAGAGGGATTCTTTTATTGATATTTTTATTTTTTGGTACCAGAGATGGAACCCAGACTCACTTAAGCACCGAGCCCCATTTCCAGCCCTTTTTACATTTTTATTTTGAAAGAGGGTCTTGCTAAGTGGTTTAGGACATTACTAAATTGCTGAGGCTAGCTTTGAACTCGTGATCCTCCTGTCTCAACCTCCAAGTTGCTGGGATTCTTTTAAGATGTCAACCAGACCGATACTCTGCCAAAGCCTCCATGACTCTCACCTCAGAGGAACAACCAACGTCCTTACGAAGCCCTATTTGCTCTTTATCCTCTGGCCATCAGTGCTTGTCCAATGATTCCTCTGCCTCCTGTTGTAGTCCCCTCTTCCTGGCTCATTCTAGACTTTATACTCTTCCAATGCATCCAGCAGGCTCTCAGTGCAGGAGATGTGCACCGCCTGTTGCTGTCTATGTGACTTCCTCTCTCACCTCCCCAGAGCTCCCTTCAAATCTCACTTGCTCAGTGAGGCCAAGCCAGATCACCCTGTCAAAATCTGCATTCTGACCTCTACTCCAAGCTGGACCTCTTTGTTTCCCTTTCTCTGCCTCAATTTGCTCTGCAGCACTTCCCTTCATTTGGCAAACTAAATATTTTACCCATTTCCATTGACTGTCTTTACCCTCAAGAACAGGAACAGAGATTTTTGTATGTTTTGTTTCTGGCTTTAATCTCAGTGTTTAGAACGACACCTGGCATTCTATGAGGTGTTCAGTAATTTAACCGACTTTGTTGATGGAGTCTCATTTCTTTCTCATCATGAATGGCAGTATTGCACAGGACAGGAGAAGAGGTCTTGGTTCAGAATGATGTGAGTTTCAGATTTGCTCTTTACTAGCTAGCAGTGTGGCCGGGGTAAGTTATGTCAACTTGCTCATCACTGAAGTGAGAAAAACACTCATCCCTGAAGCTGACTTTCACAGGTGAGGAAACTGAGGCTCAGGGGAGATGAAGGAACTCGTTTAAGGTCACCAACACAGTGGCAGACCAGATACTTTACTTCAGACCTCTTTAAATCTTTGGCTTTATGTGATGTGGATGGGATTGTTGAAGCCAGGTTTTATGGCTCTGAAAGTCACGCATTCCTTCTCCAACTAGCCTGCTGCCAGTGATGGTTAACTTTAGCTGAAAACAAGTCAAAAGTCTTAGACAAAATTAAAGTGACATGTCCTTTCTCTCAGTGCCCCTGAGCTAGCTCTCGAGTGCGAACATTGGAAGAAAAGACAAGGTCAAAGAGGAAATGGTGACAAATTCTCTTTTGAGTAACTCTTTTTAGACTATATTTAAACATACCCTAATGGCAAGGACACGCAGAAATTCAAGGCCAGAGCTGCTTCTCTAAAAAGAAAGTCTCTTCTAAAAAAAAGTCATCACAATCCTCATTTTACAAGAACCGGAGCTCAGTTTTAAATGTGCAAGTAGATTCTTAAGTTTGGAAAATATCAATGTCCTACTTTTTACCATAGCTGAAGACTATTGTTCGTAGAAATCTAGTTTTCATGCCAGCTTTTTAAATCAAAATTTTAAAAAAGCTCAGCTCATATGCTTATTGTGATGATTAAATAAAATTTTATGTATGTACTCTGTGCAGTCACCTGTTAGCACAGGGCCTGGAACATCTTATGCATTCAATAAAATAAGTATCATTAATTGTTGGTAATATTTTTTTTAGGGTTGAGTAGTGGTTTTCATTTTGATCCTAATAGCAGTCGAGGCTGAGTATTCTCCTGACTTCATCCTCACCCATACTATGACTCAGAGTCAGGCTGCTATAAGTGATGAGAAATTTGAAAAGGAGGCTGCCATACCCAAGGAGGTCATGTGCTTTTCCTACCAAAATACTCTATTGGAGTCCATGTGTGGTTATCTTACTACTCAGAGGAAGAAAGCAAATCAAACTCATCCTTGGACTAAGAACAATCTTTTTGCTTCTTGGCATGTGGGTAGACTATCAGGTTCAAGAGAAAAACCACAGATAGAAACAGGCGAGAGTGTGCAGAAATGGAATTGCAGTTTATCTGTAACCAACTCAAACTATTCAGCCAAAGGAGGAACTATGAGAAACCACATGTCGTGTAGAGGAGTAGGCGTGAAGCTGTGGTTCAGAAATCAGAACCAGGACTTAAATGCCAGCATGATGTGCATTTCTTCATCTCTTAGATTGGCTTCCACCACACAGCTGGAGACATGGTCGTGGGCACTGTTGCACCAGGTCACAGTTCACAACTTTGGGTCCAGTGAGAGACGCAGTGTTTTCCTGTGACCTATTTTGATAAATCTTAGGGAAAAGCCTTAATTGGTCTTGTGAAGGTCACATCTGCCACAGCAACAATCATCGTATGCTGCACGTGGCAGCGTTCACTAGAACCGTATGGTTGGAGTTGGGAGAGGTGCAGCTTCTTTTTTTTTTTTAATGTTTTATTAAGGAGTTGAGTTATTACACAATCATAAATGCACATAAATACATAGGATATGCATTTGTTCTTAGACCAGAATTATCCCCCACATCGCCCATACCCCAGTCTCTTGATTCTTTTATATTTGAAGAGTAGCTTCTTAAAGAGGATATTTGGACATTTGTAAGGGTCCATCACAGATTATGTGTGTTTAATTGATAACATATATTTGGATTGTGAGTGCTTTGCATTTAGGATTCATGTCTTCCAGAGATGTGTCGTAACTTTATCTCACTACACCTGTATTGTTTGCAGACTTAGTTCAGGCATTCAGGAATTTGGGTTCAGGGAAGGTAGAGCAATGTGCCCAAAACCATCTGTTGAAGTAACTTGTTTTGGATCATTCTTGCTACCTTGATCTGTTGACTCAGAGGAAATAAGCATCAGCCTCCCAAAGCTGTTGTAGGAATCTATTCTGAATTAATACAATTAATACTTTTATGTTCAGCATTGTTCATTATAGCAAAAAGTTACATTTACCTTTAGGGTTCATCAATAAGAAAAAGGCTAACAAATTTATGATACATCCAGCTGATGGAACCACATGTCTATGTGCTCATTTGAAAAGATCTTCAACATGTTTTTAAATAAAAAAGCAGATTACAAACAATAAAGCTTGGTTTCATGTATTTAAAAGAAAAAAAAAGCCCCACCTATGTGAGAAAATATATTGAAAAGGACTAGAAAAATCTACTTTAAGCTACAAATGGTGGCTAATGTTGGAGAAATAAGTAAGAAAGAGAAATTTGGAGATTCTTCATATTTTACTCTGCTTTGTCATGTATTGCCTGAATCTGCTATAAGAATGTATCCTTGAACTACTTACATAATAAAAACAAAAAGAACGAAATATGAAATACCCCAAAGAAACCCACTGAGCTGGGATGAAATTTCCCCGTGTCTGTTTCATTAAAACCTTGTATATCCCTTATGGGTCATGTCTAACCAACCTCATTTAGTTTAGAACAAAGATTCTTGGGTGGAAGGTCCAATAAAACATCCATGCAGCCGTTCCTTCTAAACAGCTACCACATATACAGATGATTATAGCCATGTGGTACAAAGGAAGTTTAGCCAGGGATCTCTGTTCTCAATGAGCATGAGATTCAGAAGACAAGTGAAATATGAGTGAATTCCCTGGAGACCTGAGTGCTGCAACTTTACCTTAGTTTCCTAGTGGGTTAAAATACAGATGTTGGACTGGAAGGTCTCTAGGAGGCCTTAGTTTGGATAGATTGGAATTCTGATTTTATTGTAGGCTGTTTAAGATTTTGTAAAAGTCATGAGTGAATATAGAGGATCTCATAAAATCGAAGGGAAACCAGTAGAGGAAAAGGAGTGAGGAAGGAGGTACTGGGGATGAAATTGACCAAATTATAATATTACATTGTGTGCATGTATGAGCATTTAATAACAAATGCCATGTGTGTAATTACAGTACACCGATGAAAATTTTTAAAAATCATACAAGAAAAGTGAGGAGGAGTCATGGCTGGTACTGCATTCCAAACCACAGAGAAAAAAAGGCATCAGGGTGGGCCAGGACAGGATTCAGCATCACTTCGGGTCACTTAGATAACAGTCCTGTAAACACAGAAGACACATACATTCTCTTGGAATATACAATGAAGGAAGTTGGCTGAATAATTACATTTTTATAGAATCCTTCGTTTAAAAGCAGAAAGTAGCAAAACTAGTCAGTGGAGTCTGGAAAATTTAAAAGCAGCGGACGAACATCTCTTCTTGCAGCAGTCAAGCACTCAATCTCAGAATGTGTTGCAAGGTGAATGTGGAGAAGGCTTTTGCCCAGACAACTGGGCTAAAAGCCTTTGGACGAGGACTCCAGGGCCCATAGAAGAGGCAAGAGCGGAGCTGGGGAGTAGCTGCGAGCGAGGGCGGAGTGACAGGCTTTCAGCAAGCCATCCTTACTGTTGAAGGGCCACTCTGAGCCTTGCCTTTCTAAACCACTCAGCAGGCAGCGTTAGGAAATGAATAGGACCAAACAGAGGTTAATATTGAATCCTGCACACAGATAACCCTCTGCTCCCCGCTTCTTCCTTGTTGTTTTAATCTGCAAGGGATATGTTAAAAAATGAAGATAATGCACCTGTTCTCCATTACAAAGCACTACAAACTAGAAGCAATATCTTGAGCAGAGCAACAAAATAGCAAAGGAAGGAAGGTTTAAAATGGGACAGTGGCCTAATATGTGACTTTGGGCATATAAGTGAGCCTTTCTGAGTCTGTTTTCTCATCTGTAAAATGGAGATAATAATGGTACCTGCATTATAGGGATTTCATGAGTATTAAATGGGGCAATTCACTTCAAGTGTTTACTAAAAAACTTGGAAAGTTGTAAATAAACAGCATAGAGATAGATACTATCATTTTTTAAAATCTGTAATACATATGTAGATATATACACATTTTTATTGGTGCATTAAAGTTGTACATAATGGTGGGATTTGTTATATATTCATACGTGCACACAATATAACAATATAATTTGGCCAATAACCCACCCCCCAGCACTGTCCCCTCTCCTCCTATCCCCTGGTCCTTTCTGCTGATTGCCCTTTTTAAAAATTTTTTTTAAATTAAGGAATTGTTATTGTATAATCATAAATGCATTAAAGTAACAATATGATACGCATATACACTTAAACCAGAATTACCCCTAGATCCCTCCTTGTTCTCCCTCCCACTTCCCTCCCCCACCTACTCTGTAACCCCCCTACTACCTATCTATGATTGTTGTAGATTGTGTTGCTATGCCTTTTTTTGGGTCTAATACATGAGATTAACTACCTTTCACACAGGCCTGGGTATAGCTCCAGCCTCCAGAAATGATTGAAAACATTCGACCCTTGACTTTATGTGTTTGGCTAACTTTGCTAAACATGATTTCTTCTATCACCATCCATTTACCCTCAAAGGCTGTGATTTTGTTGTTTATAATGACTGAGTAGAATTCCATGGTATGTATGTATGTATAAATGCATGTATACATGTATGCATATGTGTGTATGTACACACACACACACACACACACATACACTATAGTTTGTGGATCTATTCATCCAGTGAGGGGCATCTGGGTTGGTTCCATAATTTAGCTATTATAAACTTAGCTGTTATGAACATAGATTTTGCTGTGTCACTGTAATGTGCTGATTCTAATCCCTCTGGGAAAATACCCAGAGGAGGGATTGCTGGATTGTATGGTGGATCCATCCCTAATTTTTTGAGGTTTCTTCACATTGCTTTCCAGAGTGGCTGTATCAGTCTGCAGTTCCATCAACAGTGGCTAGTGGTCCTATCTCCCCACAATCCTCCAGCATCTGTTATTGTTTATATTCTTCGTTTTTGCCAATCTGACTGGAGTGAGGTGAAATCTTAATGTAGTTTTCATTTTCATTTCTCTGATTACTAGTGATTTAGAGCACTTTCTCACGTATTCATTGGCTTGCTCAGTTTCCTCTCTTGAGAAGTTTCTATTTAGCTCTTTGGCCCTTTTATAAATTGGACTGTTTGGGTATTTGATATTAAGGTTTTTGAGAACTTTGTAAATTCTGGATATTAGTCTCCTGTTGGAGGAATCACAGGCCATGATTATCTCCCATTCTGTAGGTTGTCTTTTGACAATTTTGACCAATTCCTTTGCTGTGCAAAAGCTTTTTAGCTTAATGGCATCCCACACATTGATTTTTGACTATAATTCTTTCACGTTGTCTTGTTGAGAAAGTCTGTGCCTACTCTCAAATGTTGTGTTGAATGTTGGTCCTAATTTTTCTTCTAGCAGTTGTATGGTAGCTGGTTTAATTCCTAATTCCTTGATCCATTTAGATTTGATATTTGTGCAAGGTGAGAGATGAGGATCTAATTTCAATTTTCTGCAAGAGGCTGTCTAGTTTGTCCAGTGCATTTGTTGAATCAGCTGTCTCTCTTCCATGTTATATTTTGACCCCCTGTGTCAAAGATCAGATGTTTAAAGATTTGTGGGTTTGCTGAGTCTTCTATTCCATTGGTCTTCATTCCTATCTTGATACCAATACCATGCTGTTTTTAATACTACATACAGCACAATAGTATAGTTTTAGATGTGGTATTGCAAAACCACCTGTTTCATCTTTCTTGCTTAGTAATGTTTTGGCTATTCTGGGTTCTTTGTTGTTCCAAATGAATTTAAGATTTGCTTTTTCTAGATATGCAAGAATGACATTGATATCTTGATGGGGATTGCATTGAATCTATATAATGCTTTTGGCAGAATGGCCATTTTAATTATTTCTGCGTAATCAGGAGCATGGGACATCTTTCCATCTTCTCAGGTCTTCTTGGATTTCTTTCTTCAATGTCTGATAATTTTCATCTTAGAGGTCTTTTGCTTCCCTTGTTAGATTAATTCCCAAATATTTTATTCTTTTAGATGATATTGTGAATGGGACCAATTTCTTCATTTCTCCTTTTCTCCTATTATTGTTAGTGTATAGGAAAGCTATTGATTTATGAGTATTGATCTTGTAGCCTGCCACTTTGCTAAATCTGTTTATAAGCGCAAGCAGTTCTGTGGGGGAGTTTTTGGACCTTCCAGATTTAGGGTCATGTCGTCAGCAAACAGGGATAGTTTGACTTCCTCTCTTCCTATTCTTAACCCTTTGATTTCCTTGTCTTGCTTGATTGCTCTGGCTTGGGTCTCAAGAACTGCACTGAATAAAAGTGGTGAGGGAGAACAGCCTTGTCTTGTTCCCAAGTTCAGTGGAAATGCTTTCAGCTTTTCTCTGCTTAGTATTATACTAGCTGAGGATTTGTCATACATCACCCTTATATAGTTAAGATACTTTCCTTTGATCCTTCTCTAGAGTTTTGAGCATAAATGGATGGTGAATTTTATCAAAGGCCCTTTCTGCATCAATTGAGATGATCTTCTGATTGCCCTTTGAAATTGATTGGGAATTATTTAGTTTCACAGGGGTGCAAAATATATTCTCCCCTTCCCCTCTTTTTTCCCTACTGTCCTTCCTCCTCTCTCTCCTTCTGATTTCTCTACTCTACCAGACTTCCTTTAGTTCTTCTACTAATTTGTATTTGGTTCTTTATGAAATCTTACCCTCCTTCCCCCTTTCCTTTATTTTACTCTAGCTTCCACAGATGAGAGAAACATAGGACTTTTGAGTTTCTGGGTTTGGCTAATTTTCTTTAGCATGATATTCTTCATTTCCATCCATTTGCCAGCACAGTCTATAATTTCATTGTTTCTAATAATGGAATAACTCCATCGTATGAGTATACTACAAAACTTCTTAATCCCCTCATATTAGTGATGGATATCTGGGTTGATTCCATAATTTAGCTATTGTGAATTATATTGCTATAAACATTGATGTGGCTGTGTCACTGTAGTATGCTAATCGTTAGGTCCTTAGGAAAGATCCCCAAGAGTGGGATAGCTGGGTCATGTGGTGGTGCCATCACTGATATTTTTGAGGATTCTCCATACGGCTTTCCAGAGTGGCTGTGCTAGGCTGCAGGCCCACCAACAATGCAGAAGTGTCCCCCACAACCTCACCAGCATTATTGTTCGTAATCTTGATCTAAGCCATTCTGACTGGAGTGAGATGAAATCTTTTTTAAAAAAATAAACTCATTCTTTTTAAAGAAAGAGGGACAGTGAGAGAGAGGAGACAGAGAATTTTTATTGCGTTTTTCACATGGCTTTCGTTGCTCTGACACTTCGTTGTGTACGTGGTGCTGGAGTTCGAACCTGCTTCCTCAGGAATGCCGGGCAAGTGTTGTAACTGCTGAGCTCCAGCTCCAGCCCTGTGAGATGAAATCTTAATGTAGTTTTGATTTGTGTTTCTCTTTTTGCCAGAGATGTTGAACATTTTTTTCCATGTTTATTGGCCATTTGTGTTTCTTCTATTAAGAAACTTCTTTTGCCCATTTGTTAATTGGGTTATTTGGTGTTTTTTCTTTTTTTTGGTGTTAAGTTTTTGGAGTTCTTTATTCTGGATATTAGTCCCCTTTCAGACAGGAAGCTGGCTAAGATTCCTCCCATTCTGTAGGCTCTCTCTTCACAATAGTATTTTTTTCCTTAGCTGTGCAGAAGCTTTAATGACACCCCACTTATTGATTCTTCGTTTTATTTCTTGTACTTGAGGGGTTTTGTTAAAGAAGTTGATGCCAGCTCCTGTGTGATAGAGTGTTGACCCTATGTTTTCTTCTAGCAGTTGTAAGGTTTTTGATCTGATTCCTAAGTCTTTGATTCATTTTGATCTGAGTTTTGTGCAGGGTGATAGATAAGGAGCTAATTTTATTTTTCTACATAAAGCTATCCAGTTTTCCTAGCACCATTTATTGAAAAGGCTGTCGTTTTTCTGTTTTTGTCACCTTTGTGCAATGTCAGAAGACTATGGGTTCGTGTATTTGTCTCTGTCCGCTGTTCTATTCCATTAGTCTTCCTGTGTATTTTGATAGCAATGCCATGCTGTTTGTTACTGCAGCGCTGTAGTACAGCTTCAGATCATGTATTGTGATGCCTCCTGCTCCACTTTTCTTGCTTAGTATTGCTTTGGCTATTCTGGGTCTCTTATTCTTCCAAATAATCTAAGAATTTTTTTTCTGTTTCTGTGAAGAATGTCATTTGTACTTTGGGGATTGCATTGAATCTGTATAGAACTTTTGGCAGTATGGTCATTTTGACAGTGTTCCTATTGCCTGTCCAAGCATATGGGACGCCTGTCCATCTTCTCAGGTCTTCTTCACTTTCTTTCTTCAGTGTTCTATAGTTTTCATTGTAGAGCTCTTTTACTTCCTTGGTTAGATTAATCTCCAATATATATTTTTTGAGGTTATTAAGAATGGAATGATTTTCTTGATTTCTTCTTCAATTGAATCACTTTTACAATATAGGAAAGCTATTGTTTTATCGGTGTTGATCTTATATCCTGCTACTTTATTAAATTGATTTATAGACTCTAGGAGTCTTCAGGTAGAGCTTTTTGGGCCTTCTTCATATAGGGTTATATTGTCAGCAAACAAATATAGTTTGACTTCTTTTCCTATTTGAATCCCTTTGATTTCCTTTTCCTGCTTATGTTGAATAGGAGTGGGGAGAGTAGACAGCCTTGTTTTATTCCTACATTTAGTGGAAATGCTTTTAGTAACTTTATTTTGTTTTTAAAGAGCAAGATGTTGATTTGTCAACTCCATTTTAAAATTCTTTGTTCATTTATTTTTAGTTTTATCATTTTTATTTTACTGTTTTTTCATTTTGGTTTCTTTTTTTTTTAAGAGGACAGTGAGAAAGAGACACACACAGAGAGATTCAATTTTTACTGAATTTTTCACATGGCTTTCACTGCTCTGACACTTAGTTGTGTACGTGGGTGCTGGGTTTTGAACCCAGGTACTTGCATATGCTGGGCAGGTGCCTTGACTGCTGAGCCACCCCTCCAGCCCCTTTTGGTTTCTTTTTAACAGGTAAACACTTTCATATTTTTATTTTCTTCCTTACTGATCTATAAAAATAAGTGTTCCTTTAAGCACTGCTTTGAGAGAATTCCATCAATTTTAATTTAGCAATATTATTTTAAAGCATTATTTCTGTTGTGTAGGGAAACTTTTTCTTTTTTAAATTGTTTTTATTAAGGAGTTGAGTTATTGTACACTCATAAATGCATCTAAAGTAACAATATGATATGCATTGGTTCTTAGTCAGAATTACCCCCACATCACCCACACCCCAGTCTCTTAATTCTATATTTTTGCCCTACAAATGATATAAATTCTTAGATTGTGAATTTTCCTGAATGAAATGATTGCATAAGTATTATTTGGATTCTCAGGGAGGAGCGGTTAAAGGGTATACTACATTGTTGATTTTTTTTTTCTTAATATAGGAAATATTCAAACACTTAAAGTTTGCATTTATATACTCTGGTTTATTGATAAATGATTTATGTAAAATGAATTTTATTCTTTCCAACCATAGAGTTTAATGAACTTTGGCAATGTATACAATTATATGGTGACCACCGCAACCAAGGTACCACACATTGCTGTCACTCCGGGGGTTCCCGTGGTCCCTTTGCAATCAGTTTTTCTGTCCTACTCCTGGTTTCTGACAACCACTGATGTGTGTTCTTTTCTTACAGTTTTGCTGTCTATTGAATGGCATATGCAATCATACAGCATATAGTCATTTGTCACTGGTCCTTTTGCTCAGAATAATGTTTTAGATCCAGTCACACGTTGCACCTATCAACAGAAAGCTTTTAAAGTCATCATGTAGCATTCCATTGTGTGGAAGCCCACAGTTGGCTGATGCGTTTCCTAGTTAGTGCGCATTTGGGTTCCTTTCAGTTTCTGGCTATTATAAATACAGCTCATATCAGTCTTGATTGTACCTTTAATTTCTAATTTTATTGCCTTTGTGGGATAGTAGACTTTCTGGCTTCTTGTCATCTTGCTTCATCTATCAGATGGTGTATTTTTTCCTTTAAAGAGAGAGAGGGACAGTGAGAGAGAAAGAGAGAATCAGTTTTATTTAGTTTTTCATGTGGTTTTCGTTGCTCCTACACTTTATTGTGTACGTGGTGCTGGGGTTCGAACCCATGTACTCACTCATGCCAGGCAAGTGCTTTAACTGCCGAGCCACCACTCCAGCCCCTTGTTCTTTTATTTTGAGATAGGATCTTGTTATGTTACTTAGGGTCTCCTTAAGTTACTGAGGCTGACTTGGAACTTATGATCCTCCTGCCTCAGTCTCCAGGATTATACCAGACCTGGCTGACTTTGACTTTTGAAATCATATTGTACCTTATTTTCTTTTAAATTTCAATTTAATTTTTTAATCTGATTTTAAACAATATCTCTTTTTAAAACAACATGCCCATCGACCACAGGTTATATTTGCCACAACCTATCAGTTTCTGTACCTGCCTTAGATCTTTCCCTACGTTTTCTCAGTGTATTTGAAAATTTTTATTGTAGTTGTGTTTTAGCCAGCTGATTATTGGATTTGTTGTTTGACACAGCCCACAATTTTGTGTGGGAGTTGGTTGTTTATATTTATTGTCACAATTAACTCATTTGTAATATCTACCAACTGTTACTAAGTTTAGCTTAACTATTAATTTTGCTTCTGTATCTAATGTGTTTTCTTTACAATAATTTATGTATCCTTTAACATTTTAAAATTGCACAAATAATTTAAGAATGTTATCATATGAAAGCTTCTGTATAAAAATGACACAGAACATACAGCGTGAAACAAGCCAGAGGCTCTTATAGTTCTTTTCGTCATCCATTCTTGCTCCCTTCCCAAAGGAGAAATCTCAGCACTCTGCAGCGTTTCTGCTAAAAAAGAAAAAAAATACACAATGACCAACTGAGGAGAAGATGTCATATATAAAGGGCAAACCTAACTGCCTCTTTGGCTCTGTCCCCTTCTCCCACTCTGGGGGAAGTCTGCTCCTTTCCCTATGCTTTACTTTCTATAAAATAAAGTCTGTCTACTGCGCTCGCCCCAGCGCCCCTTGGTTTCATTCTTCGACTCCGAGAGGGCACGAACCCGACATCCACAAAACTGGCATCAGTATCACTGCCCATTATTTCTCCTTTTCCTCTCCCCCACCATCCCTTTCCTCCACTATATATAAAGCGGCCCTGCCATGCCATCTTTCTGTTCCTTTTTCTTCTCTAGTTTTCACATATGAGAGAAAGCATGCCCCTCCTGACCTTCAATCTGCTCTTTTCTATACATTTAAAACATTTCTCTGGGCTGGAGAGGTGGCTCAGTGGTAGAGTGCCTGGCATATGTGAGGACCTGGGTTCGACGATCCCCAGTACAATATATACACCAAAGTGGAGGAAAAACAAATACCTGATGAAACAATTGACTATCTCTTTCTCTCTTTTAGAGGGAGAGAGAATCAATTTTATTTATATTTTCATCTGTTTTTTGTTTTTCTTACACTTAGTTGTGTATGTGGTGCTGGGGTTTGAACTCGGGTCCTAGTGCATGCCAGGCAAGCACTCTAACTGCTGAGCTACCACTCCCACCTTCTTGCTGTATTTTTAAAATTTCTCTACATAATTATACCTACATGTATAAACATCTAAAAGTAAATATGTTCTATGTACTATTCTTTGGTATCCTTTTAAAAATACTTAGAATAGTCTTCGATTTATGGTTAGTACATGCCATTAAGAAGATGAACAATATTTCATAACATAAATATTCCCAAATTCATATTGTATGATGGGAGTTGGCATCATTCATAATTTTCTGGTATTACAAATAATGATAGAAAGCCTTAAGAATGCCTCTTTGTTTTTCTTTTTAAAATGGGTGATGTGGGGAGAGAGAAGAGGGAATCGATTTCGTTTATTTTTTCATCTGGCCTTTGTTTTTTTGACACTTACTTGCGTATGTGGTGCTGGGCTTTAAACCCACGTCCTTATGCATGCCAGGCACGTGCTGAGCCGCCACTCCAGCCCCATAGACATGCCTCCTTATGCAAGAAGAGTGGGTACTTACCTGTAGACATGCTTGGTCAGATGGCACACACACTTAAGCACATTAATAGACATCACCAGGCTATTCCTTGAAGGCCAAGTCCATTTGTGTGACCACCAACTGTAGTGTATATTTCCCACATAGTACTTAAATGATTATTTTCTGGATCTGCATGAATTTGCTAGCCTGATGATTAAAAAAAAAAGCATGTTATCACTGTTTTAGTGTACATTACTCTAAAGATTAGTAGTTTGATCATTTCACAGGTTGAATGGTTCTTTGGGGTCTTACATAATACAGTTTTTTCCTTTAAGAGAGAGGTGAGGTGGTCATAGGGAGGGAGAGAATCAATTTTATTTAGTTTTTCTTGTGGCTTCTGTTGCTCCAACACTTCATTGTGTATGTGGCACTGGGGTTTGAACCCTTGTCCTTGCACATGCCAGGCAAGCTCCATAATCGCTGAGCCACCGCTCCAGTCCCTACATTTTTTCTTTAAAAAATTTTCAAGTGTGATGTACAAAAGGAAGGAGCATAGATTGTAAGCATATAAACTCTTAACTTTTTATAATTGAGCACACCTCTGTAACCATCACCCAGATGATGAATCCCATTAGTACCAGTGTATGGCTTGTGCCCCTCTCTGTGTCAGCATAAAAAAATCAGTACGTTCCTTAGTGTCTGCTTGCTTTCCTTAACGCTGAGAGTTCTCTGAGTCATCGCATGCATGTGCTGGTCGTTGCTCCTCGATGCTGTCTGGTTTTCTGCTGTATGACATACTCCTATTCCCTCAGCTATTGGATTGTTGGTGGGTATTTGTGTTGCGTCCAGCTTTTGGCTACTATGACGACTGCTGCTACAAACATCAAAGGATATGTTTTTGGATGAATTTAATTTTCATTTCTCACGAATAAATACTCAGGAGTGAGATGACCGGTCATATGTTAAGAATGTTTAACATGGCGCTGGAGCAGTGGCTCAGTGACTAATGTGCTTGCCTAGCACGTGCAAGGACCTAAGTTCAAACCCCAGCACCACATACACAATGAAGTGTTGGAGCAATGAAAAACTAAATAAAGGTGTTTCTTTATCTATCTTGTGCTGTCCCTCTCTTTAAAAAGAAAAGAGAAAAAAAAACCAGTTTAACATTTTTAGAAACTGTCAAACTGTTTTTGTAGTGGGAAAATGTGGATCAAGACACCAGGATTTGGAAGCAGAACTTTATTAGTGGCCATGACCTGGAGGGACAATTCACAAAATCTGAGCCCCAAGCACAACAGGGCTTTTACTTATCTACATAAGCAAGTTTTGGGTACATCAAGGCAAGGATGTTGGTGCAATTCTATTGGAGTGTGCATTTCACTTTCCTTATATAGGGTACAAGCTTGTTATCAGCCTAGGGACTGAACTTAAACATTTTAGAGAGGGACTTTTACTGCCCCAGCCCCAAGGGGGAATTCTTTGGCACCAACCCCCAGCCTCTCTGTTCCAGGCACCTGGTTTCCATTTTTTTTTTTTTGTTTTGTTTTGTTCTTTTTGATTAGCCCTTGTCACCCTGTGTGATTAAATGTCAGTAAGCAGAGGTACTGGGTGTCAGCGTTCAAAGCCACAGACTGTCAGTTGTCAGGCTGCTAAAACTTTTCCATTCTGTACTACTTCAGTTTCCAAAGTGTGTTTATCATTTTGCACCCCGTCTTCAGGTACATGAGGGTTTTGATTGCTTTATATCTGTTCAACATCTGGTACCATCAGTATTTTTTTTATTTTTGTGCACTCTAAAAATTGTGTAGTGGTATCTTACTATGATTTTAATTTGCATTTTCTAAGACCTAATGATGTTGAATGACTTTTCTCCCTGTCTTGTGCATATCCTTTTTGTTAAAATGTTAATTTGCCCATTTTGAAGACTGGGTTGCTTTGTTTCTTACTGTTGATTTTTGAAAGTTCTTTATATATTCTGGATACAAATTCTTTGTTGGATATGTGATATGCAAATATATCCTTCCAGTCTAAAGTTGTCTGTTCCTTGCCATTTTTTATATTCAAATTTCTTTATAATATTTAATATTTCACATTTCTATATGAGTTTAAAATTCTTATATAGATAAATTTGTCTGTTTTTTAATGGCTTCTGTTGTATTCAAGAAGGATTACTAAGGTTACATATACCTCCTTTTCTATTTTCTACTGTGTAAACAAACAATAATAAAACCACCAACACACATTAAATGACACCTTTTCCTCTAGAATATTTGGTTCCTTCTCTCAAACAATTGAAAACAGCTACTATTTTTCATTTTTCCCTCTGCTTCTTTTTTCATGTCCTCTGTTGTGAGGTGATTTCAGGTTGCTATTAACCTGCATCACCTTTTAAGTGAAGTTTTTGTTCATCTTTTTGTCTCCCTCTGGGCATATTGTATGGACATTTTTTTTTCCAGAGAGAACTATTGAGTGACAGACTTTCTGAATCTTTTAATATTAGGAAATACTTTTTTCTCATTCTTGGAAGACTAGGTAATTTTGTTTATTTTAAAAATTTTCCACTTTTTATTATTTTATTGAAATGTGTTGTTGTAAATCATAAATGCATATGTAGTAACAATATGATATGCCCCTAAATTTCAGTTGAAAATAATTTCAAGATATTGTTTGATTATCCCCCACCCCATATTACTGGGGAGAAATATAATACCACTTGATTGACATGTGTTTATCTCTATCTATCTTCTTTGGAAGTTTTAGGATTTTGTTTTCATTATATTTTTTTCTTGAAATGTCACCTCCTTGATGTTTTAGGTGTTGGTCTTCTCTCATTTTATCTTTCCTGATACTTCATGTGCCCTTTCATTTTGAAAGCCATTTTTAAAATTTTTAATTGGTGCATTAAAGTTGTACATAATGATGGGATTTGTTGTTATATGTTCATACATGCACAAAATATAACAATACAATTTGGCCAACATCCCTCTCCAGGACCTCACCTCCTGCCCCCATCCCCTGGTCCCTTGCTTCTGCCGATTACCCTTTGAGTGAAAACCCATGGTTTGAAAAGCATTTCTTCTATTTATTTCTTGGAGTTATTTTTCATTTTAATTCAATCTTTTTCAAGTCTTCAAATCGTACTAGGTACATATTATGTTCATCCTGAAATTTCTAGTTGCTTAATTCTTACATATAAAAATGGAATCTCATTTTCTTTTTTGTTGTAATAAAATGGTATATATGTATGGTATACAACAAGTTTTGACATGTGTATACATTATGAAATGATTAAATCAACCTACTTACATTTCTAGCACCTCATATACTTGTCCTTTTTTTTGTGGGAGAGCATTTAAAATCTAATTTCTCCACAATTTACAAGTAGATAATAATTATTAACTATAATAATCATGCTGTACAACAGATCTCTGGAAATTAATCCTCCTGTCTGGAACTTTTTAGCTTTTGATGAACATCTCCCCATCCTACCGCAGTGCCGGTAAATACCTTCCTACTCCCTGATTCTACGAGTTCACCTTTTAGATGAATTCTAGGTTTCTTGGGTTCATATGATCTAAAGGTGAGGAGACAATAGAGAATCATCACGGATATCCTAAGAAATGATCTGGGCTAATGGAATGAATAAATTTATTTTGTATAATTATCTGGTATTAAGGTAACTACTATGCTATGGCTCTAACAAATGTTAATTCATGTAACTGCTTAAATTGTTTCCCTTTCCAAATTTAATTTTTAATTAAATTGATCCTGAAATCTTCCTTTCTGGAGTGCAAGTCTCAAGGTTGTATTTGTGAATGATTTTTAATTTCAGGGAGATTTAAGCAATACTGCCTTGACCTTTGTGACTCAAAGTGTGGTCTTCACATTAGTAACACGGGCACCTCTGTAACTCGGGAGCTTGTTAGAAGTGCAGAATTGCAGGTCTCACCCTGCACTTGGCGAACATAGATTTTAGCGAGAGACTTGAAGGCACGTTAAGTTTTGAGAAGCACTGCTCTGGAAGGCTCCTGTTCATCTTCTATGGCCGCAGAATGATTCATTGATCTCTGATACCAGAGTGCAGATTTCCTAAGAGGGCTTCCTAAGTAATTCATCCTCAAGTCCACAGCTCCTGGCACAGTGGTGGTGTTTTTTCCTGTGGAGGGATGCTCAATAAATGTTTCTGAGTGCAGGGACTTTCCTGTGAGCATTTTCTGCAAAGTGCCCCCCCCCTTCCCCGCCACTTTTCTTCTTTCTATCACCAGCTGTATGTTACCTCTCAGGTAACAGAGATCTCATGATGTCAGGTCAATTTACCCCCAAACCCCGCACCATTTAAAAAAAAAAAAAAAAAAGTCTGATGGGTTGGAGTCACTGCAGATGTTCCTGCTCTCGGGGAAAAAGCAACGTGGGCACCTCAGGATCCATTCTTTGCTACCTAAGGTTTGTAAATGAAAAGTCCGTGGCAGGATTCATATAACTACCAAAGCTCTGTTCTGTGGGTTACTGGTCCTAAGTGGCTTCCCCGAGAATCTCGATCTTTCCTCTGACTATTTGCTTCTGGTAATGTGCAGAGATTGAAGCAAATATTAACGACACACTGCCACTTGGCACTGTCTCTTCTCTTCACCATGGTGGAGGAATTTCACCTTCAGAAAAATCTTAACTCTTCGTGAAATGCTCAAATTGAACAGTTTCAAAAATCAACAACCATGGGGAGGCTTCCAGAAGTGGTGCGTAGACACAATGCCCTTCCACCCCAGTCCTAATTACTCCTAATTATTCTACATCCTAATCTTCTCCCCTCCTCCCTACATGTGAGTATGTTACCTTCTCTGGCAAAAGGGCCTTTGCAGGCACGATTAAGGTTAAGGCCTTGGAGATGGGGAGATTATTCTGGATTATCCCAGGGGCCCGTTGTAATCAGATGAGTCCTTAAAAGCAAGAGAGCCATTTCTTGCCACACAGAGGTAGAGAGATGGCAGTGTGAGAAGAGCTTGACCTGCCAGGGATGAAGAAAGGGGATCAGGAGCCAAGAAATGCACATGACCTCTTGAGGGACGGAAAAGAGTTGAGAACGATTCTGACTTAGAGCTTCCAGAAAGGCGTCTGCTCCATTGACGTTGAGGTTTACTCCGATGAAAGCTGTGCTGGATTTCTCACTTACAAAATTGTAGAATGGCACATTTGTATTGCTTGCCACCAAATTCTGGTAATTTGTTACAGTGGAAATAGGAAACTAATACAGAGAGCAAGAGGCTTTTCTGTTTCTAGGTATATTTGGAGGTAAAGGCCAGGTTGTAACCATCTAGAAATGAGTCTGTTCTGTTATATTCCTTTGCATCCAATCAATCTTCTCATTTATGGTCCTATGATTTGTCTTATTATTTTTTTTTAAAGAGAGAGGGACAGTGAGAGAGAGCGAGAAGGACAGAATCAATTTTATTTAGTTTTTCATATGGCCTTTGTTGCTCCGAGACTTCGCTGTGTATGTGGTGCTGGGGTTTGAACCTGCAAACTTGCGCATGCCAGGCAAGCGCCGTAACTGCTGAGCTACTGCTACGCCCCAGCCATAAATTGTTCATAAAATTTCCTTTCTTTCTCTTTCCTAACATGAGGTGAACTTCAGAGGATCCATGTAGGGATGGAGAGGTGGTGAATATGGCAAATATTGTTGGGATTTGAAGAGTGTAGATGTGGCCTCTTTACCCCCAAATACCTATCATCACCCCAGTATGAAATCCCATTATTAGAGATTCATGACTTCAACAGTTTCCCACTATGACAACCACTTAACCCTCCAGATAGAACTGTTGCAAGCCCGCCTCGGAGGATTTGATCCCTTTACCTCTGCATGTTGGATATGTGAAGGGAGGCTCAACCTTACTGTCATGATTTTATTGAGAACTGTCTTCCTACAATAATTAAGGGAAATTAAATAGGATGATAAAGGAAAAATATTGTTTGTGTTAGCATCTGTTCTTTGCTGGGTGTGTTATTTAGGCTACCTAATTTAATTTTTCAGTAGTCCTGTAAAGTGTCAGGTGTGGGATTTTATTTTACCCTAGTTAATAAGCTAATACATTAACCTATTAATACATGGCATGGATATTTTATTGTGAAGTAATTTCTTATTTGTGATGCTATGAGAAGATATGAGGCTTCCAAGTCAGAGACAAAGGACTTTAATACTCACTGTCTCAGCAAAGAGCAGAAGCAGCAGCAGCATTTTCTTGGCTACCAAGATCCAGGGGGGAGCTCTCACAGGTCTAGATGGACGCTATGTCCGTTCTTGGTTCTGTCGTAGAGAAGGAGCCCTGAGCTTGGAGACCTACCACTTTTAGAGCAAGAGCAAATAAATCTGTTCTTTGTTCTATGGGAGAACTTTGCTGAATTCTTCAAGGTTGCTCCTGAGCTGTGGTCTGGGTAAATAAAAAGCAGTCAGGACGTCCCTTTCTGCCATGCCACACGAATGCAGAAAACCAGGGAAAGAATTTTCTTCCAACATAAAATGGGTATTATTCCCATCTTACAAATAAGAACATTGAGACAAAAGAAAGTTAAACAACTTGTCCAAGGATACAAGAGAGCCTAAGGCCAGGATCTATATCCCTTTGCATATTGTGAAGTACAAGTCTATTTACCATATGTCTTCTGGGAGTGCTGTTGGAAAAATAATCATGCCATATTGATCCCTTGTTATGAATCAATAAAATAAAAAATGCATTCTTTTTTTTCCCCACATTTATTAGAAGTATATTGCGATACAGGATACAGATGAGGGGGAAACATTGTCAAAACTGTAGCAATCAATGAGTATAAACGTTGATAACCAGGGGTAATGCTAACACATACATAAGCTACTATGGGTTTCATCTAATGCAGTTTCCCCCAGAAGAACTCATGTGTTAAATGGGTATCTAGTGTAGGAATAACATCGGCTTCTGGAATGGTTCCCCCATCTTCCCCATCACCAGACTCCTATGAGTTCTTCATATACCCTCCCCCCTCCCCATCCCCTTCCCTCCACCTCCAAGTTCCCTAG